>CM076569.1:667113229-667614217 GCA_034641835.2 Pinus albicaulis | reverse complement strand
CGATCCGGGTTAAATACTGGTATTGGTCGTGTACCAGGTTACCTAACATACCTTACCTTCACCTTAGAATGTGCCACCTGTTCATCCTGAGGGGTCCACCATAGATTTTCGGCGGGGGGCTTGAGAAACCCCTTCATATCGCACCATCTACCCGCAGACTAAGTGAAAGGCGGCCCCACTGAGCTGTGACATCATGTAATTCTAGGGGTGTAGACTCCCCTCTCTCCTTGCTTCGCTTAGTACCCCCGGAATACTTCCACGTGGTAGTGCCATTGGTACTTAGCCTATTATATGACTCGCTGACACTTTCGCTTAGTTGTAACTCCCTTTACGATGTTTTATCCGCTTTTTCTTTGTGTGGAGGGACCATGTACATTTCCTTTATATGTCATTTTCCACACATACCTTACCATAGCATCTCTAACTTATTTCAAAGTATTTTCTTACCAAATATTGTGTAATGAGAAGTACCGAAACAACACATACAACCATAGAAGTGTAAAATTTTGATATCGTAGTGAAAAACATCAATATTTTTCTAAGGCTAAAGAAATATTTAATTTTGGGTTATGGGGAATATTGTTTAGGGATATTCCACTTTGGTACAAAATTTGATTGGTAAAAGAAAACTTGTTGTCAGTCCATGAAAATAGGATGGTCACTTAAAACTCTCAGTGTTGGGGGTCATTTCTAAAGGGAGGAATGTTGCATAGTTATGGAAGATGAGGGGTATTGTGATGGATCAAGAAGAGTTGTGGAAATCTCAATATTTTAGAGCGACACGGAGGGAATGAATAGATGATGAGTGGAGGGAGAGAAAGTTGCAAAAAATTAGGATTAGAAGAAGAGAATTGTAGAGGATAAGATAAGCGATGATGAGTCCAACATTACAAAGAGAAGGAATGGATAATGTAGGGTTGTAAGGGAAATGATAAAGTGAAGGATATCCTTCTGGTGGAATAAGAGGCGACAACGGAAGTGTTATAGGAAGTGTGAATGGGAAATATGGACCCCACTTGGTGCTAGGAAGATTTCATACGCCTCAACCAGCCAGAAAGGTGAATATATTATGAATGATTAGAATACTCCAATATATGATGACATGCATTTTGTAATGAGGAGATTATTATTTGAGAATGAATCGACCCCTATAAGTAACAGTGTGAAAGTTGGTGGTACAACTAATCATCTCCTTAACCTTCCACTCATACTATATAAAGATTCTAGTAATTTATTTTCTAAATTGTTTAAAACATTAAAATTTTAGTAAGTGAACTTTAGATATGAAAAAATAAGTTCTATTGGAGTAAATAGTTATGGTAGTGTTTTTCAGTCAAGTTCAGGTAATTATTCTCAACTTATTTCCCAAGGATTTGTAATAGTTCCACCAAGAAAAACAACCATGTTCGGAAATACTACAAGATCATCTACTCATCCTCTGGATTTTTCATGATGGAGTGGTGAATATGTTGAATAACGTTGGTAATTATGTGAAGTTATTTGGAGGGAAATACAAGTAATCCTAATGCCACTAAGCTCATTGAGTTTGAGATGAATTTTTGAGATCGAGCTTTGTGATGGTTCATTAACTAGTTTGGCTTGAATCCAAATCAAACCATGGACACACTTAAACAAGATTTTCTTCAAGAGTTTAAACTCCATAAATCAAATCAACAAGGTTTTGCAGAGATTTTGGATATTAGGTAAAGAGAAGGATAATTTGACCGGCAATGCATGAAATTATATAAAGATGCCATTAGTAAATTATCTTATCCCATTGACCCCCATCATAAAATTGGTTTCTTTATTAAAGCTTTGTTACCAATGACTAGGATTCCCTTGTCACAACAAAAGATTGAAACTTTGTAGGATGCTTAAAACAAGCAATGTAGATTGAAGCAATTGCTAGATATCCATAATATAGACCAGGTAGTACTTCTAATGACCCTACTATTATGGGACTCCAAAATAAAATTTCTAATTTGATAGAAATATTGAAATATATTACACCTATGTGACCAATTAGGCCTCACGTCTAGTGTACCAATTTTCAAGTTAAGGGATATCATGCCACAAAATTTCCATGATTGAGGGGTATGGGACCATATATTATGGCTATGGGACCTCCTTCACCACCACGTAGCATTGGGGTTGAACATATTTCTTCAACCATACCATTTCAATGGCATACTCAGTACTAGGCACTTCCTAATCACCAAGGTATGTCTATGCATGAGTATTGTGAAATATGCAGATATTGCGATCATTCAACACACCTACGTCATGTTTTGAAGAAGTATTGAAATGTGCCAAAAAATATATTTTCTGAATTTTGTGGATCTCCTACACACCACATAGATCAGTTTATATCTTTAGATGCTCTGGCTGATCATATTGATCATACACCATTTAGAGTTAATGAAACTCCTTGTGGTCGAGGAGATGTTCTAAGGGGAGGGAGTATTGGAGGAATATGTCTGATCAAATGATATAACTGCGATCAAGAGGGTCATGTCATGATATATTTTCTGATGTCAATGAGGCCATAGTGTTTGCATTCTCGGGTAAATACACATGCCACTGAATATTTTCCAAAACTCATTGCTTGGTGGGAAGAGTGTAATTGGGTAAAATGGGAAAATTCGATCAATGCATAACCACGAGAACCAGAACCATCTGTGCAACCTATAGTCAATATTGTTACCCGAGGAATAAAAATAACTAGAGCTAATATTGGGACTCCTGAGAAACCTAATTTTATAAATTTTTTGTCACCTAAAAGGTCTTATGACTTAATAAATAGAAGGATATTAAAAACATGTGGATGAAATCTTTAGACAATTGGTTTCCTCTCATATTTTTCATGTATAGGAGAAGGAACATGTGCAGGATAAGAGTCCCAAATTTTCATAGGAAACACATCAAACTATTCTAGAGTGGCTCCAGTTATTCATGTAGATTATGAAAGATGAGAATTTGACTGGCCATTTGTGCAAGAAATTGAAGGAAATTGTTCAAGATGAGCCACTCTTAGAGACAAACAATATTTCCAATTTACATGAAATAAATTCTTGAAGAGTTCATAATAATAAGAAGAGAACATGAAAGTAATTTTTAATGGATGCACAAATCACATGGTATAATATTAAATATTTTATGCTATTTCTTACGTCTGATGTGAATATTTTGGCAATGAAAATTTGGGAGGCATTGGGAGGGCCAAAGCTATTTTTTTCTGTGATTTAGCTACGAATGGAAAACTAATGCTGCATCTTTCCTATTTTTGGACTAGATTACGTTGAATTTTACGTTGCAAGTGTAAAAACATATGTGAAATTTGAGGTGACAAACATTATGGTCGATAAATATTTGTATCCAAAATTCTTGGGAATTGTTTGGATGTTTAAGAACTATGCAATTATTGATTTAAAGAGGGAATCTGTGAATTTTGAAGTATATGGATTCTAGGTCATACAAACTTTATAGGCTTACTGAGGTATGATATTTACAGAGCCTATAGACGATGTAGTAGATCCCAAGTTATTGGACCATTTGTATCAACATATTGTTGGGAAGAGGGAAGACCACATAAATCTGATGGATGTTTCTTCTATTAGCTAGAAAAGAATTAAAAGTACCAAGGTTGGTTCAAATGTTGTGATGGATGGTTGGAAACAAGGATATCATTAGCTCCATTCTCGGCATTGTGAAATTGCTCTATGTGTTCGATGGATTGGTACCGAGCTACAAGAATATCCTACTTTTAATGGTGCTCAATATGTTGTAAATTTTCTTAAATAAGTTGATTCCAAGATTGACGAAGGCAAAAATATCCATTTGATGTATTTTCCTTGCATGCAACTGCCATGAGATCATGGGGAGACCATCACGGCCACCTCCATGATTGGGAAACTATTATGTTTTCCATGATGTGTAGATTTTTTGCTCCAGAGAATCCCTTTAGTATAATTTCTATATATTATGGGTATACTAGTCTACAAAAGCATATACAAAATTGCAATATTATTTTTTCATAATTTTTCTTATGAGTTGTGATATGGACACACCATTTCATTCATACATTGGGAACTTTCCCATGAGACTGATATTTGAAGGAGGAAATGAAGAGGCATATGATTGGTTGGAATATATTGACAACTTATTTTTTTTAAACATATCTCATTTTCATATATGGATGCGAGGATAGATGAAGCCTTAAAATCTATTGAAAGGGTTTTTTCCCTTTTGGGAAATTTGTGTAGGAGTGTAGTAGGTATGCATATTTTGTGCATTAATATGACTTGGATTTTCATGAGGATGTAGCTTGTAGAAAATTTGATAAAGAAACTAATTATGATATTGGGGAGTTAAGGAATCTATTTTTTTAAGAATCTAAGGGGGAGAGAGGGATAAAGGAGGATCCTATAAAGGATGTCCCTCATTTGAAACTACTCAAGCTACACAAATTGAACATTTGGACTGATTCGAAGCCCAAATTTTCCTCTATTGGTGATTATTGGGATGAGAAAACCACGAAGGAAGTTTTTGACTTGTTAAAGGAGTATGAGGATTTTTTCATGCCTTAGTATTAGAACTAAAGGGGATTAAAGGAGACACAGGTGAGATGAAGATAGTCATGAAACCTAATGCAAATCCAATCAAGTATCGACCCTATAAATTAAATCTACGAGTTAAAGATAAGGTGAAGAAGGATATTGATAAGATGTTAAATGCAAGACTCATATTTTTGGTTAATGAAGCATAATGGATTAGTCCCATTGTAATATAAGATAATAAATATTCATAGGAGATTCAAGTCTATGTCGATTATAGGACCCTTAGCAACACTTGTATCCATGATCAATTTCCTACTCCTTTGAGTGATGAGGTCTTCGATAATGTTGCAGGTAATGAAGCTTATTCCTTCACTGATGGTTTCTCTAGGTATCACCAAGTTTTTACTCTAGAAGAATATAATAAGAAAACCACATTCACAATGGAATGGGGTTCCTATGCTTAAAAAGTTATGTCGTTTGGCCTCAAGAAGGCTCTTGCTGTGTTTTTGTAACATTCCAAAATAGGAAAAATAGGAATATTGAAGATAAAACTAGAAAATGCAGTAAAAATCAGCACATCAAATACATGAGTAGATCACTAAGCCATTTTGTTATAAGAAATAGTAGAAATTAAGTATAAGAACTTGAGGAAGGGACACTCAAGCTAGGAAAAAAAGCCTGAAATGACCCTATACATCAGGACATAAGAAACTGCTATTGCAATATAAACTGTTGGGAGGCTATGACTGCAAAATCCTACTGGAAATAATTGTTGCTAGAAAATATGAATGCGTAGATTTGCTGATAGGGTGCTCAGAAAATGTTGGGATCAAAGATATGGGCTTTCTATCACAATTCCAAGATAACCCAGAAAGGGTTTCCAGAAATACCCAAGATGAAAAATGCAACCCTAGGGTTGAATTACGCTCTGTGGCTGGGTAACTACTAGGAGGTAGCTGATCTAATGAGAAAATAGTTGATACTCTTCCTCACTAACTTTCTCGATGAAGGGTTCCCCCCCTCACTAGAAAACAAGATCAAAAACTTGGGTTATCAACCCTCCATTGAAAATGCCCTCCTGGATTGCACAATTCCTAAAGGAGACTGTGCTACTGAAGGTGACTGAAGATTGGAATGATTACAGATGATGGAATGTATCTCAAAGAACCTCTCCTGAGTGGGCACTCGAAGTCCTCTGAGTATGAGGATGGGATTTCTGCTCCAAAACACCCTTGTGCTAAACAACACAGCAGACTCCGCTAAACAGCTGAAGCGTGTAGAAAGTCATAAAAGAAAATACATAAATAATATTCAAAATGGTTTCTATGGCTCTGATCCCATTCCTTATATGCTTTGTTATCCTCCTCCCCCTTGGCCCCACTTAATGACCATGCTACTCTCATGGAGAATTCCTCCCATTATGACTGCGTTGTCCTCTACTATCTCCACTACCTCCATGATTATGCTGTTGATTTGGGTAATCTTGACCCCATCCACATGCATTGACCCCCATTCACACCAAGGAGTGATTTATTCAACTATATGTATTGATCCACATTCACATTATAAGTGGATTTATTCATGCTAAAGATATTTATGGGTCCCTCTACCCTCTTATTCATCTATCTTATTGATAAAAACAAAATTTAATATTCTAACTAGCTAAAAGATAATTAGGAATATTACAGTCATCGCCTCCCAAATGTTGCTTCTCCTCAAGCAACTGCAAAGATGGACGCTACAAAATCTTCTCTCCTCCCCATGTAGCATCCTCATTCCGTAGATTCCGTCATTGAATCAGATATTCTCTAATCACCCTATTCCTTAGCATCCCCTCCCAAGTGTTGAAGATAGCCTTTGGTTGTAAAACCAAATGGCCCTCATCATAAAAAGGTGGGAGATCCATGGTGGAAATTACATGTTGTCCCATGGAATTTTTGAGGCATGAGACATGAGAAATGTTGGGGATCTTACTCCCAATGGGGAGCTCCAACCGATATGCTACTTCCCCAACACAATGGATAACTCTGTATGGCCCATAGAAATGGGGCTAAGCTTCTCAGTCCCATTATCCTTCAATGTAGATTGTTTGCATGGATGAAGATGGTGATAGACCCAATTATCCACCTCAAAATGTCTCTCTACCCGACCATGATTTTGATATAACTTCTGCAGATTTTGGGTCATAACAATGTTGTCCTTAAGAGTCTGAAATATATCCTAACTCTCTTGTATCTAATATTTCACTCTATGATCCTTGCTTGCTCCAAACATCATATCAACAACTGATAGAGCATCATAACCATATCAAACCCAGAATGGGGACACACTGATTGGCATATGAAATGTCATATTGTAACAATATTCCCCCAAGTGGAGCCAGCGCAACCATGCTCTCTACTGCCCCGGAAGATCATATTGCAAGTAGCGTCCTAGCCACTTGTTTACTACCTCTATCTTCCCATCTGTTTAGGGGTAATAACTAGTACTCGGTGTCAACTTGGTACCCCTCAAATGGAACAACTCTTTCCAAAAGCCATTCATGAAGCGGCCACCTCTATCACTGATTATGGTCCTCGGAATACCATCAAGTCTATGGAGAAGCTTGAACTCTTGTTAAACGGTGTATTGTGAGGCAATGACAAAGAAATGTGAACACTTTGTTAGTTGACCAATGACCACAAAGATACAATCCTTACCATGTACTGTTGGCAAACTGGTAATGAAGTGTAGAAATTCGAATAATTTGCTGAGTTATTCTCTGAGATTATCCATATTACACACTATTTAAGCTTCATGAATAATACATAACCTATTCTACAATTGATCATCAATATGCGGAAATAGAAAGCAGTCACATGCGCTCATTAAAACACAATCAAGCACACATATAAACACAGGATGTAATGGGGAAAGAAATAGCTGAAAACCCCCAACTATCTGTATATTATAATGATGGAGAACATGTAACAATACATAGCACAATACTCCTCACAAGTACTCAGTACTATCTCCAAAAGCTACACACAAACTATATGAGATTTGAACAAGTCAGGGGTTCAAATCTCCTCCACAAGTATGCCTGCCTCTACTGCGCAATCCAAGTGAGTAATGAATGAGATCCAAGTTTGAATCCCACTAGCTACAACTACGCAATCCTCATTGGAAATCTCCATCAAGGTGTGTGCAAATCTCATGCACAATCAATGGTCACAACTGATAGTCAATCATACCCTTTCACCCACCTCTAACACTGGTCTCCACTGAACTGTCCATGCATTGCAGTTAACTGATGTGTTATTTAGTTGATTTATGAGTTAATAATTAGTGAATTAATTAATAATTAATTCACACCACTCATCACCTAGTGTATTTTTCAGTTAGACTAAATGCAGCTAGTTCAACAAGTTAAACGGGGAACGCAACTCCGCAGCGACCTCGACTCCACCAAACTCTGTCACATGAGTTCTAACTGAAGTCATCATGCAATAGCTTCACTTAAACCCTAGGAAAAGCGTATTTCCTTCTGTCAGCTGCATGTGCCACATCCAGGCATCAAGCTGAAGTGCTCCAAGAGAATAAGATAATGTTTAGAGTCCAAATATTATTAAGAGCTAATAATATTCGACATATCTATTTTTAGACTGGCAATCTAAAAATGGACTCCGCCCAATATATCTAAAAATAGGAGTCCATATTTTACCAACAATAAATATTAATGCATCACCTTTCATGATCCTTGATCCATATGTCTAAAACAGACATGATTTAAAGCAAGACTTGACAAAAGTAGCACCTTTTAGACACACACCAAGTAGAAGCGACTTCATTTCACTAAGCTCCATCATCTTGTTGCATTTTCAACATGAAGTCAATATAATTTCTCTCCCGTTTCCCTCAGGAAAGGAACTAGATCCTAACGTGGATGGTTGTTATTCATGATGCTGGCTTCTTGCAATTCACATTATGTTGGAGCACATCCTCCTTGATACCCTCCCACCAGAATTTCTCCCTAATAGCCCAATATGTCTTTGTGAGACCTTGGTGGCCTGAGAAGGGTGAATCGTGTGCTGCATGCAGAATTTTCTCCTTGAGATTAGAATATCTAGTCAAGAAGATCCGATCATGGCAGTAGATGACCTCATCCATCACTCTATACCTCTCATCGGTCACCTTCCCATCAAGTATCTCACTTGTGAAGTGGTCCTTGGAATACTCCACCAATAGTTGGGACTCCCAATATGAATCCACACTCATCAATGAAAGTGTTATTGGTTTCTGTGATAAGGCATATGTTACCTCATTTATTCTCTATTTGACATATTCAATGTCAATTCATATGCCAGAATTCTTCTAACCCATTTTTACTGCCTCTCTTACAGATGCTTTTTCTCAAGGAAAGATTGAAGATTATGATGGTCAATCTTCACTTGGAAGTTGTTGCCCATCCAATATTGATTGATTTTGGCCAATGCATGCATGATGGCCAAAAAACCCTTCTCATATATGGAATACACCTTCCCATGTGGTAGCATCTTCTGATTCTCAAAGGCTATGGGATGGCCTCCCTACACCAAGACTCTGCCAACACCTTCCCTTGAAGCATCGCATACCCGCACAAAGGGATGGGTGAAATTTGGCAATACCAATACTAGAAAAATATTCATCTCCTCCTTGAGCCAATCAAAGGCCCTTTATGCAGTGTTTTTCCCATCAAAGGCTCCCCTCTTGGCTGGATCTGTGAGTGGTGCTACTAGTTGTAAGAACCCTTTAACAAAATTCTGGTCTGGTGGCCTCCCTGGTGGAATGCCTCCAAATACTGTAGAATAATGGTCTAGAGTAGACAAAATATCTGAGTAGACTGATTTTTCCTTGCATCCACTTTGTAATTCAACCTCCATCTTATGTGAGGAGACTTCCTGAGGTGGATAGGTGTGCATGCCCCTTATCATTTGGTGCTTACCGCTCTTCTTATCTGTTTATTCCATCTGCAAGGTATCCCAATCCATGGTGAACTTCCCTAGTGTAATCAACCACTGTAAAACCAATATCACATTGGTTTGAGGAATATCTACCACAGCTAAGTGACCAAACAATTTGTATGTACCCAAAGTTACAGTGAATTCTGAAACATACTTCACACACTGCATGGTTCTAGCTCCTCGAACAAAAACTGAGAATCCTTCAAAATCATCTGTGGGTATGGTTCTCTTCTGCACTAGCTGGGCATCAATAAAATTATGGGTATCCCCATTTTCTATCAATACCGACACCTACTGCCCCTAAATTGTGGCTCAAACTCTCAAGGTCAGATACTTGAGTACTCCCCGCAAAGATGCAAGGGCTCCTCCAATTGGAGCAAATTCCCCATTTATACCCCCTGGAGGTGGTGGATCCTCTCCTGCTACCACAATGATGATGTATCCTTCTGGCTCCTCTTCTTCCTCCTCTTCACTATCGAAGAATACTTCAATATAGTGTGCCTTTCTCACAACACACCGATGCCTTGGTGCCCATGGTTCTTGGAAAGTGAAGAAAGTATTCCTCCTCCTCAAATCACTTCGAACAACATCACTAGAAGGTCCTTTACTTTGGCTCTCCTTTGGGGGAGGAACCTTCACATATTTCCCCTTTGACTGAAAAGTGGGATTTTGCTAAACTGGAGGTCTTGCCCTTGGCAAAGCATCTTGTAAGTCCCTATCCCTCTCAATGGCATCCTAGAGCGTATTTGGTCTAGTGTACTTTACCAACCCATGCAAAGGATCTGCTAGCCCATCAAGGAACATATATACTCTCCTAGTTGTAGATAAATCTGGCACCATGACGGAAAGTTTCAGGAATTCAAAGATATAGGTCTCTGGATTTCCCAACTTCTTGAGCTTGGCTAGCTCAACAAAGTGTGCCTCTATATCTCTTCGGTCAAATATTTCTACCAATCTCCAGGTGAATTCTGCATATGGAGTCACACTGGCATGCCCCAATGTAGATAGATTATGAAACCACCATTTATTTGATTCACCTTTAAGGTGCAGCGCTGCTATGTTAATAGCTTCAGTCTCTAGCAGTTGGTTCAACTGAAAATAGATGTCCAATTTTTCCACCCAAGCCCTGGCTGTGTACTTGGATGACCCATCAAAAGTAGGAAGAAAGAATCTACCCATAGTATGTTGCATATCATTTTTCTGAATGTTCCCTCCACTTCTATTGTTATTACGAGGTCTCCTATTATCCTTGATCTGAAAAAACTCTTGGAAGTTCATATTCTCTTTGAACCTTTGAGATTGAGATTCATATTCTAGAAAGTAATCACCAAGAGCCTCTTGTTCTTGGGGTCCTCCACCCCCATTTCCCACTACTAGGAATGTAGGCATGGTGGAGCGTTGGGAAACTTGATGCACTACCGGTTGCTCACACCAGTGATGTGAAGTGCCGAAGCTTTCTCCATGTAGAAACCCTCTTGGGGTCTCCTTTTTCCTTTCCATCCTCATCTCCTTGATTTATTTGGAAATATCTTGCATGGTTTGGAGAAGAAGCTTTGGAAACTCTTTTTCATCCATTTCTCTTGATATTGGAGTCTTGCCTTTGTTTTCTTCGTTGTTTGTATAATCAAATCTTTGACCTCTATTAATATACCGCTTCTACCATTTTGTAAGAGGTTCTTCTTCTTCTGATGACATAGATGTAGCCTCATAGGCTGAGGCAAGATTATGCTCTGATACCACTGTAATATTCCAAAATAGGAAAAACAAGAATATTGAACATACATCTAGAAAATGCAGTAAACATCAACAAATCAAATACATGAGTGTATCACTGAGCCATTTATCATAGGCAATAGCAGAAATGAAGTTCAAGAACTTGAGGAAGAGACACTAAAGCTAGGCAAAACAAGCCTGAAATGACCCTATACAACAATACATAAGAAATTGTTGTTGCATAAACTGCTTGGAGGCTATGACTGTGCAATCCTGCTGGAAATAAGTACTTCTGGAAACTATAAGTGCCTAGATCTACTCATAGGGTGCTTATAAAATGTTGGGATCAGAGATATGGGCTTTCTAGCACAGTTCCAAGATAACCCAGAAAGGGTTTCTGAAAATACCCAAGATGAAAAATGCATCCCTAGGGATGAATTACGCTTTGCAGTTGGGTAACTGCTGGGAGGTGGCTGATCTGATGAGAAAATAGCTGATACTCCTCCCCACTGACTTTCTAGATGAAGGGTTGTTCCCCTCACTAGAAAACAAACTCAAAAACTTGGGTTATAAATCCTCCACTGAAACTGCCCTCCTAGATTGCGTAATTCCTAAAGGATACTATGCTGCTGAAGTTGGTTGAATATTGGCCTGATGTCAGATGGTGGAATGTAGCTCAAATAACTTCTTAGGAGTGGGCACTCAAAGTCCCCTGAGGATGAGGGTGGTATTTCTGCTCGGAAACACCCTTGTGCTAAACAACATAGCAGACTCCGCTAAACAGCTGAAGCATGCAAAAAGTCATAAAAGACAATACATAAACAATATTCAAAATGATTTGTATGGTTACCATCCCCTTCCTTATATCCTTTGTGAGCCTCCTCCCCCTTGGCCCCACTCAATAATGTTGCTACTCTCATGGAGACTTCCTCCCATTATGATTGCGTTGTCCTCCACTATCTCCACTACCTCCATGACTACGTTGTTGATTTGGTCAATCTTGACCCCATCTACATGCATTGACCCCCATTCACACCAAGGAGTGCTTTATTCAACTATATTCACTTATCCACATTCACATTAGAAGTGGATTTATTCGTACTAAAGAGATTTATGGGTCCCTCTACAGTATTATTTGTCTATCTTATTGATAAAAACAAAATTTAATATTCTAACTAGCTAAAAGCTAATTAGGAATATTACAATTTTCGAGGATTGTGATCGTTGCATTCCACAAATTTATTCGTAAATTTATATAGGTATATATGGATGGCTAGACAGTTTATAGCTTATTGAAGAACCATTTCAATTTTCTCAGGATCATGTTTGATCGTGTTGGAAATACTGAGAGGGGGGGTGAATCAATATTCCTTTAAATTAGAGCATTAGTTAATCTTCAATTATTATCAGTGTTTGTACAATGATAGCAGAAAACAAAAGGAACACAAATCCACACAATTTTTTAAGGTGGAAACCCACTCCAGGAAAAAAACCACCTAATGCTTTTCTAATAATTCTTTAATATTCAACTCCAATTGAAATAAAGCTCCAAATTCCTAGAATCTAGAAAAGCATTCTTCTCCAGCTCCCACTGGATGGGCGCTCCAATGTTTTAGATTATTTAGTAGTCAACTAAACAGATTCCCCAACACCCAATGAGCTACAACTCACCCTAGCACCACCCTAGCACCCTATAGAAGAATAAAAGAAGAATGGACTCCAGTACCAGGGAAAATGGTCCACTTTACAATGATATAGAATGATGTAGAAGAAGAAGACACACTAGACCATAACCCCAACTATGACACAACCACCTAATGATGATCCTATACCTCTCGACACTACCTCTTCAACTCTTAGCAGATAGACACTAAAACAATTTTTACAATAATGTATTTACAATGACTTAGTACAATGATACCTTTACAATGACTGTATGCAGTGCTGCTCACTTGAAGACTTCATGTGATGAACTTCTTGCTGTTGTTCTATACCTTGGTTTCTGCTCTTGTCATGCTACCCTCTTCTGCACATTGCTTCGCTTTGCTGCCCTAGAAAGTATGGTCCTTTGCAGTCCTTGACAACACATGATGTAGCTTTTTCTTGTCTTCTAGGAGCTCGATATTGAATCTGGTGTATCTCTGTTATTTTAGATCCCCAATATATGATTTTTGGTCTTGTAGTAGTCCTCTAAGTAATCTTTCCAATGCCATAGGTCTGACCCAATTTTTATTCTTCAAGGGAGAGTTATGCCCAATCTCTCACAATGCCCTAATTATGGACTGCTTAGATAGAGTGAACTTGTATAGCGTGCCACGTGTCATTGTTTCTTCATTCGGCTCTGAAATTGATAGAAAAAAAGCTACAACTCGTGTAATATCTGCCACTTTTTATGAAATTCTAATCCGATACTCAGAGAGAGAGTTATGATGATTTTCCCAAGGTCACTTCTTTGAGATGAATTTCAGGAGCCTGCAAAAACACTGACTTTCACAGATCATATCTCCGAAAATATTGTGCACCTTGATCTAAAATCTATACAGGAGCTTCCTCAAGATTTCGGCTTCGCCTCATAAAAAATTCAGCTTCTGAACCTTCGTAGGAAAAATTTAGAGGGAAAATTCCACGATGACCTGTTTCAGATGGCGAAATGCCTTGCATAAGGAGGATATGAGGATCACAATTTATATAAATGCTTAAGTTGAGAGGGCTTCAACAAGTGAACGTGTGAGGGATTTTAGGAGCTTAAAAATATTAATTATGACTTTTCAATGACCCATGCCACAACCCCATGGGGTTTTAGCTCACTAACTGGGGGTACAAACTTCAAACATGAATATCTCTCAAACCATGAAGAATTACGTGGTGTGCCATATATATACAGAAACATCTCGACAAGTAGAAACCATCAAAAGAATTCTTGACCAATATAGTAATTTGGTAGGTAAAAATTCCCATGTAATATTTGGGTAGCCCCTAGTGCTGCTTGGGTTGACATCAATGACAACCGCTGATCAATAGATCATTGTAGGCAGCTACATATTTCTTTGAATTTAAAGAAGTTTATTTTTTTGTCCCTTTTAGAACGTTGCTACGAAATATAATTTGTAAGGGAGTATCTGTAGATCCTACCATGGTTGCGATGATATTGAATATGCCACCACCAACTATTTTTAAAAAATTAAGATCCACTTTGGGTCACACATGATACTATTGCAAATTCATCTGTAATTATTCTATCATTACTGCACCATTGGATAAATGATTGAAGAAATATAAGAAATTTGCTTGAACTGTTGAATGTTATGATGCATTTTATATCCTAAATGAGAAGCTCGCAAGTTTGCCAATATTGGTTTATCTAGATTGGAATAAATAATTCCATGTCCACATAGATGTGGCAGGGAATTCTTTGGGGGCTACCTTGACCCAGCTTGGGGAAGGTAATTTATATCATCCAATTTATTTTGCTAGTAGAAAACTTTATACTATGGAGAAGAACTACATTACTACTGAATGAGAGATCCTTTCTATGGTGTATTCCTTACATAAATTCATACACTATATTTTTGGTGGTCCTTTTAAATTCTTCACTAATCATTCAGCTCTAGAGTACTTAGTTAATAAACATGTATTAGAGGGAATGATATGTCGATGGCTCTTGTTATTTCAAGAATTTTTATTTTAATTCATTGCCAATACAAACCGCTCGAATGTGGGTCCATATCATCTATCTCGATTGGATTCAAGTTAATTTGGAGGATCAGTCGATGACCAATTACTGGATGCACATTTATTCAGATTTGAAGTATTCCTATATTATTTGGAGGATATTACATTGTTCCTTGCAATTGGTAAGTTCCCTGATGATTATACAACAACTCATAAATTACATATGGTTGCTCGATCTGCTGATTATCAAATTTTCACAAGTTAGTTATATAAAATGGGGCTCGATCAAATACTGCATCGGTTTTTTTTAGACCATGAAAGGGATAAAATTTTATCGGAATGTCATGTGAGTCTTGTGAAAAGTGACATTGGAGGTAAATACATTGCTCTAAATTCTTGTAGGCTAGCTTGTGGTGGCTAACACTTTTTAAATATGCAAAAGAATACGCTAAGAAGTGTAATATTGTTCAAAGAGATGGTCGGTCATCTCAGAGACTTGAACTTCCCCTACATCTAGACAGAGCACTTGAAGCATTTAAAAAACTTGGGGTAGTTGATTTTTTAAGACTGATTAATCCACCTGTGCGACACTCACATGCTAGGTACATCATCAGTGCAATGAATTTTCTGACACGCTAGGCGGAGGCTACTCTCGTTAAGGATTTCATTGTTGTTACTGTTGCACGATCCATGCTTGAAAATATCATTACTATATTCGGTTGTCCTAGAAGTATTACCAGTGACCAAGGCTCACATTTTATCAATGATATGGTTAGTTCACTTCTCTGCAATTTTATGATTCAACACCACAAAATTTGTTCTTATCACCTGCAAGTGAATGGAACTATTGAGTCCTTTATTAAAATCCTAGAGAAGGGTCTCACTAAGGTTTTCTCCACAAATAGGGATGCATGGAATGAGTGGGTTCTAGCAAATTTAGGGGCTTATCACACTACAGTTAAGTGGTTGCATAAATATACACCATTTCAACTTAATTATGGACGAAAATCAGTGGTTCCGCCAGAATTGATAGTCCCCAATATTTTCATTTCTCATTTCACCAGGACATTCTATGATGACTCTATTATGGAAAAATTATAGGATTTGTGGCAACTAGATGAGCAATGGTTCCTTTCATACTTCCATCAGACCGTTCAAAAATAAATGTAGGAGGCTTGGAATGACAGGCACATTAAGAAGAAATCATTCTCAATTGGAGACCAAGTACTACTTTATGACAACAAATATCTTAAGTACTTCGATAAATTAAAAATGCATTGGCTTGGACCATTTTATTTATCGAAAATTCAAGATTTTGGAGCTGTCAAGATTTCTCAGTTGGATGGTTTCCTTTTTCATGTTTGGGTGAATGGTGCACAATTGAAGCCCTACTATGGCTCATAAACTCATTTTATTTTTAATGCTCCCTAAAAAGGGATTATTAGTTTGGTTTATAGTTTATTCTATTGCGTCAAATTTAAGAAGAGTTTGTTTTTTTGTTTAGTTGCATAAACAACTTCTTTCTGTCTTAGTTGCGACCCACCACAACTCATTTTTGTTGGGGTGGTGTCAATGTGTCCAATATGTCAAATCGTTAGTCATAAATATATGTAATCTCCATCATTAATTCTATTATTTCCCATACTAACTGTATTTCTCATTTATTAATTTTTCCATGTATAATTTCGTTAATATCCCAGTCTTATCAGTCAATGGTTTAAATTTTTCAAGAAAGTTGAGATATTTTTATTTGTCTTTGTGCAAATTTTTGGATTCACATTGATTTGGTTAAGTACGGCTTTTATCTAGTAATGGTCCAACATTTTTGAAGTCCCTCCATGTGTTCTATGTATGCCTAGCCACTCGTAATTTATTTATCATTTCACTTTTGATTTATCGAGTTTCCATCATGGATCACAAAGAAGAACCAATCATATACCCGCTCCAAGTGACTTTGAAGAAGTTTTTTGATCAAGCAATGCAAACCCCTGATTTGGATCATCAGAAAAGCCTCCTCACACAAGTTGATACCTTGGACACCTAGATCCACTAGATAGAATAAGCATCACAGACTACCAAGGTAATCTTAAGGGAACTTCGACCTATGGCGCAAAACCAATTTGTCACTTTTTGGGCCTTAAATTCTGTAGTTCACAACCTAATATAGGAAGTCTTTCAATCTCACCCTGCTAAGCCTACTCTAGAGGCTACTAATCAATTCGTCGACAATATCACCACCATTTTGGATACTTGGAAGGTTGTTTTTAATGGATATACCAGCTTCAAGAATGATGTTTTGTGCAATGTGCTAGAATTGGGTCCTTTGTTTGAAGGAGAATCAACAAAACAGATAGTGAAGCAGTAAGAAAAGAAATACAACCACAGATAGGATCATATGTGCTAACAACAAATTGAATTGAGGGTGAGTCAATAGTTTGTGGTCGGGGCATGTTCAGTCCTTTGTTTTTTTGAAAGGTATTTTTGAAAAATATAGTTGAATAGTAGTTGTGGAGAACAAGTGGCAAGACTTTCCGGAAGTAGCCACCAAAAATTAGAAAGTGGCTGAGAAGATAAAATTAAGTTATGTTGGGATTTTTGAAGCCGTGAAAGAAGAAAGCATATGGCAGGTTTTGAGATTATGAAAGCTGAAAAGGAAAAAAGCACCAAAGCCCGTCAAAGTGGATCTGATCAAGACTGGTATCAAGGAAGTTTCATGTTGAATAGATTGGACCATATCAAGTGAGCGCGATCTATAAAAATTGAAAAAATCAGGCTATTGTTAGGGGAAGGAGTTAGATTTTGAAGAGTTAGAGTTCCATTGACGCAATTTTGTGTAGTAGCTTGTTAGAGTCTTTTCTCTTTTAAATTTTGTCATTTTCCTATAATGTAATGTGGTCCATATTATTAAGATCCCACAAGGATGCACAAGTTTTTGGTGTAATTATTATTGCTAATGAATAAAGGAGTTCTTTCAAGAATGTTTTATGATTTTATGGTTGATGATTATGTGTCCCCTTTAAAAATTTTAATTGTCTTTGCATGATTATTTTACTATATTTACCTATGAATTTTTAATATTCATGTTGGCTTTGTTGTGTATGTTAATGGAATATCTAGAATGAATGTATAATATTATAAGTTAAAAATCCTTCACCATTGTTCTATATTCCTTATCTCTTATTCTTCTGGCATGCATCAGGTGAGACACTCCTTCTTCCCAAAGAGGAGTGAAGATGTCGATGATAAGCTAGACTATGATACTACTTTTGGTTAGAAACCTAAGGTTGAACCCTGTGTCTCTGATGTTTAAATTTTATGCCAACATTCCTCATGCAATATTCCATAGGCCAGCCAAGGAACTATCCTCTTATGAAGGAAACTCTCATTACTTTATCTTCTAAAGAATATATAGATACACAACTCTTCTTTAATCCTGGGACATACATAAAATCATGAAGAAGAATGGTTTCCCCATAATCAAAATGAAATGTAATAGAACCAAAACCATTCACAGGATAAGTGGAGTTGTCAACAAGGATGATCTTTATATTATTCTCCCTCTCGAAAAAATTTGAGAGGACTTTGTAGTACCCAAAGAAATGTCTAGAAGCCCCACTATCTACCAACAAACTATCACATGAATTCGAAGGAGAGGAAATAGAAAGAGAAGAAATAAGAATATATTCAGACTGAGTAGTAGTTGAATTATATCCATACCTTGAGTTTCTTGATTTATTTTGAGGATGATAGTATTCTTCACGATCATCAGGAGAATCTAGTCTTCTTCGATAATCTCTTCTTCTTCTATCATCACCTATTATTCTATAATTAAACGTATTTTTTTTGAAGCCATGATTGTTGCTGTGTTTGGACCTTGGAGCATCTCTCTTTTCCGGAAATTCTGGGACATAGTGACCATGTTTGTGAAAATTGTAGAATTCAATTTTACTCCATATTATGTTATATTTCTTTGAATCAGGGACAAGATATATTGAACTATATGGTCTTCTTCTTCCTTTAATTTTCTTATCATGTGCAACAAATCGAGAGGGCTCTCTTTCTTCATGATTTTGAATTCTCCCTCTAGATATCATCCTGGTTTCTTCTTGAGTGCACTTTCCAATGAGCTCATCAAATGTCAATAAATTATCATTGTTACTTAAAGTAGTAATATAGGTTTCCCAAATAGGATGAAGGCCTTGAAGAGCAGGAAGCATGAAATATCTATCAGATATAAGTTATCCAATAGTATGCAATTGATACCTTAGTTGGGATATACTCATGACATATGATTGAATATTTTCCCCCTTGTTAATTTTGATGTCCTTGGGCTGATTTTTCAAGGAAATAATGTGATTCAAATTGTTGACCTCATACATCCCAACTAGCTTGTCATAGATATACTTGGACTTCTTCAACTTAGAAATGTAAGTTAGCATATTATCTTTCAAATTATCTATACCAATTTTCTTTGTTTTGATCTCACCTTTCTTGTACCTTTTTTTGGGTATGTGTTATATTCTTTCCACAACTATCACCATGCATTGTTATGCCATGCTTGACATAGCGCCCTGAGAGATATTTTTATGCAGACCCAATAATAGTTGGATATGCCCAAGGATGGGGTGGGGGGGGGGAACCCAAAAATGGTGGGAACAACTACCAATGGTGTTTTGCATGGTTTTTACACATGGTTTTGGGCATTATGGTTTTTTCCCATGGTATTTTGTAAATCCAATCAAAGGAATTGTGGTTATGTTCTAATATAGCATTAATGGATTGGGGTTTATGAATTATTTGACATGTATATAATGTATTGTAACATTGAAAGGAATATAATGAAAATTAAATTTGGTTACTAGTTTGGGTTGCAGGAGAAAATCTCTATGTATATTTTATCTTCTCGCTGTTGTTTATTTTTTTATGTTTTTAAAAAACATATTTGTGTGTAATTTATGTATAGGGTTAGAACCTACATGTATCAAAGTTTTTTTGGCTTCATGGGGACACCTTTGTGACTAAGGGGTTTGTTGCTTAGGTCTTTGGTAGGCCCTGTTACAGTGGGATATCTGTGGGATCAATTCTTGTGGTGAATGAAGATGGTGAACAGTGGAAAGATATAGATCGATAAATTTAATGGACAACGTTTTGAGTTTTGTTAGCTCAAGATGGAGGATTTTTTGGTGGAAAGAGATTAGTGGAATGTTGCATTTTCAGGTATGGAACCAATAGGAATGTCAACAGAAGACTAGAAAATGTTACATTGGAAGTCGAAGAACACAATACAATTGTGAATTTCATATTTAGTATATTTGAACATATCAGGGGAGTCTACAACAAAGGGTTTATGGGAAAAGATAGGGACTTTGTACCGATATGAGTCTCTGGTGTACAAATTGTTCCTACAAAAAAAATTGTATAACTTGAGGATGAAGGATGGAGACTTGGTAACAGAGCATATAGATGCCTCCAATACCATGATAAGTTAGTTGTTATCTATTGATATTAAAATTTTAGATGAATGTAAGTGCATCAATATATTTTGTTCTCTACCAGACTTGTGGGAAATTATAGTTGTTTGGATAGGTATAAATACAACTACCTTGAAGTTTGATGAAATATTTTCATCCTTATTGTCAGAGGAGATGAAACAGAAAAAATATGGAGAGTCAAATGGAGATGCCTTGTCTGTAAGAGGATGGTCCTAGAACAAAACAAAAAAATAAGTCCTCAATTGGGAGATCTAAATCTAGAGAGAGATCTAAATCTCCAATAAAATATGTAAAGATATGCTAGAAATGTAGAAAAGAAGAGCACTACAGAACAGAAAGTAGATATAAAAATCCTAATAAAGGAAAGGGATCTAATGATGCTTCTCCTGCAAAGGTTAAAACCACCTCAAATAAAGGTGGGGATGTGTACTTGGATTCTTCTTCAAGTACACACATAGATCATGAGGCATGGTTGATTGAATTGGGTGCATCCTTTCAATTCACTCCCCATAGGGAGTGGTTCTGCAAGTATGATAAATATGATGGTGTTGATTTCTTCCTAGGGGATGACAAGAAGGAAATAATCATAGGACGTGGAAAAATTCAAGCGTAATTTTAAAGGTGGAAGGATTAGAACAATTCCTGGTGTTTTACACATTCCTTCATTGGCCAGAAATATTATTTTGTAAGTAAGATGGATGATGTGGGTGTAAAAATAGTGTTCAAGAAAGATACTTATAAAATGGTTTAGGTAGCATTGGTATTGATGTGAGGAGTTATGATTGGAACTTTGTACAAGCTTTTGGGTAGCACTATTATTGATGGGTGCAATAGTTCTATGGTTCTTGAAAGTGGAGCATAAAATCTTGTGGTCTCTAGTGAAAAGACTATGTTGTGGCATCAAATAATGGGACACATTGGAGAGGACCTTTGAATATTGCATGGTAATGGTATGGTAAAAGGTATGTCTAACTTCTATCTATATTTCGATTTCTATGAACATTTTTTATATGGGAAGCATAATTGAGTTATTTTCCCCTTTGGTGCTAAGAGGGCGAAAGGGATATTAGCCCCATGTGCATAGTGATGTGTTTGGACCTATGTTGGTTCCATCACCGGGTAATTCTATGTACTATGTCTCATTTATAGATGACTTATTGAGGAATACATTGATATATTTCCCTAGGAAGAAATATGAAGACTTTGACATGTTTAAGTAATTTCATGCTTTGGTGGAAAATTAGACAATGAAGAATATTAAGTTGTTGAGGACAGATAATGGTGGAGAGTTTTTCAAAAAGGAATTCAAATATTTCTATAAGAAGTTTGGTATAACATGACATAAGAATACTCCATACACACCATAGAAATATGGAGTCGCAGAAATAATTAAAAGTACATTCATGGAAAAGGAAAGAAGCATGCTTAGTGGCGTCAGTTTAGGAAAGGAATTATGAGCAGACACAATGGATACTCAATGTTACATGTTTAATAGATCACCTTCATAAACGTTGGAGGTGTTGTAGCGGCTATAACCACCATCTAAAATTTTCCCATTGCTTAGATTTTGGAGCTTAATTTACCTTCACAAGATCTTGCCCTGCACTGCTAATAGATATCTATGCTTTTAATGATATTTATCTTTCATTTTTTCTTGTGTTCACTTGCTCTTCACGTAGAAATTTTTTCTAAGTCACAAGATCACCTCATTTCCAGGCCTTGCACAATAGTTTTGGGCTTGCCTCCAGAAACTGTGCAATTCATGGAGCTAGTATTGACCTTCATGTTTAGAATTGTGTGGTCATGAATGACAACCCAAACTTGAGCTTGGGAAATGCGCATTCAAGACAGGAAGTCCAGCACTAAGCACAAAAACTACGCAATCACTCACTGAGCTCGGAAACTGAACAATGGATTGAGCTGAGAGCTTTCAGTTCCAAAAAACTATGCAATCCTTCCTAGTGAGGTGCATGGCAAGTTTTCCCAAAAAAAGAAGAAAAGAAAAAATGAAAAACAAACATCCCTAAAAGTTAGGGATCTATTTTTAGTAACCCAAAGGAAGCAAACCTGTTATTTTTGGAAACAGTCACCAAGTGTCGCTTTTTCCATGATTTGTGGCATGTGTGTCATAAACCCTAATTTATCAAATCTACTTAACGTACATCCCTAGAGCTAATTCTCACATTCAATCTTGGAGCTATAGCATACCCGAGGAGATTAGGGAACCTTCAGTGCGATCGTTGTTGCTTTTCCGGGTGAGTTTGTATTTATCACTTTTAGTTGCTTTTTTCCGTTTGGATTGCATGAATGTTTTTTTTCTTGTTTCTTTACATGCATTCTGAAATTTTAACTTGATTTAGCTTGTAGAAGTGTTTTTTCAAGTCTTTGTTTTCCTTTCACAAGTGTCAACTCCGTTTCTGCATTTTTGCACCGATGGTCGCCGTTGCGGTGACTCTCCCCAACAATCTCGTTCACTTCTCATTTGTTCAGTTTTTGTAGTTGATTTTTCTTGTTTCATCAAAAATTAATCATATCTGCAGTCATGCCTTCACCATCTCTCATATCTAATCATTTTTTACACTTCCCTTGGGCATAACCGCCTTTCCCTTGGCTTGAATTCACTTTTCCCAACTGGAATTTGCGCAATATGGAGGCTCAAACGTGGAGCTTGGATTATATAACTACACAATGTGTAGTACAGGTTGGCCTCTCTACGTATTATGCATTTCCAAGCCTTAGCCTACATCCTTGGCCATTGAGACTGCGAAATGCACAGTCTCTCCTGGCTCACTTCACAGGCTGAACTATGCATCGCACAATATCAATCCACAAGCTTCAACACTGATTGTTGGGACTGTTCAGTTTCCCCATCTAGTAAATCCCTCTTCTGATAAAGAGTTATGTAATCCTTCTGGTCATTTTCTCAGTTTGCTACATGAACGTGTCCTGAAAGTAGTTTTTATTATAGCTGATATTTTCTTGCCATTAGTTTCTTTTTTGTTCCACAGGTACAAAAATTGTTGAGCACCTCTCAAGTAGTCACTTTAAAAATGGAATCAAAGATATTTTCTTCAAATGAAACTGATGAAATTAGTATTGGGGAAGTAGTTGAGAAATTTCCAGTTAACTTTATAGTTTACTTAAACACTCAGTTATTCAGAGAAGGTATTGTACTAGGTTCGCATTTTCCACCAAAAAAGTAGCATTTTTAAAAAAATTGTGGTTGATTATTTCCCCCCTTCTTGATCATGATAAAGAATAAAGAAAAAGGTTACGGAGGATGGTCCTGTGCGCAATTACTTCCAAAAACAATAGAAAATATTAAATATGATACCCTATCTAGCGTGAGGACAATGCTTATCTTTCACACACTTTTCTGTAGAATCTACCACTAATCTCTAACCTAGGAAATCTCAGGATAGATCGGTGGGGTAAGATGCACCAATGTTAATGGTTTCTACCCCACCAACGTTGAAAATTTAGCGGATATGATCAACGGTCAGGATCGTTTCCGGCAGGGGGGGTAGGGTCGCCTGTCCATGCGCTCGTCTCCCGACCTGTCGAAAGGTGGTGGGGACCATAAATAATGTGTGTTGACACCATAGAATTCAACGAAAAAATGTAAAGTGCGACAGAAAAGCAAGGTGAGGTTATTGAATGTATGGTCGCCACTTGTCCCCCACGCATTCGCCACCTACCAAAAAAGTCCATCCAACCAAAACTAGACACATGTCAGTCTACTAACATCATATCTGCATCATCCTACCAAGCGTCAGCCTCCACCTAAATACCCTAAACCTACCGCCTCTTATGCCCGACCTTTGTATTTTTCCTCTAAATATTCTACGATTTAGGCGCTTGCACAAAACCCTGCTCAGACCACCCGTCACGCTAGCACTCCCCCTTGACGTCACTTTCAACCTCTAACTCAGTCATCGCGTATTTAGAATTTCCCATCCAACTGCACTTACAGTTCCATATTTTCTTTAAAAATGAAAAAGACCACCCTAGAAACCCCAAAAGCTCACAAAGTCAAATCTTCTCCCGGTCTTGATCCTCTCATGGACACTCAAGCCCAAATTTGTGACCCCATCTATCCATTTTACCTGTTTGAAAAATGATTCGATCTAAACTAGGGTGGTCGACTCTAGACTATATTACCAAATTTTCCCATCTGTTCACCACTTCCGCGAGTTTATCTCATGGCTTTCTGAAGCTTACATTGAGCAGAAAGGCTATTTTGTTACTATCAAGGAACAAAATACTGGAGATTACCCATCAGTTCATCTGAGAGGCCTTGATTTACCCTACATCTCTTGAAATGATGGAGTTCATTAAGGTAACCCTCATGTACCATTTCATTGGCCTTCCCCCAGAATGATGAAACTCCCTCCCTTAGATAATCATGGTTTAAGACTCACCAAGCCTCCCTGCTGCTAATAAATTTCCCCTTTCTTTATTTGTGGAGCTCGTTAGTCTGTCTTGTTTGTAATCTTTATAATTTTAGGGGAAGATGATTCCAGTTTGGTTAAATAATTCTTGCTTGGGTTTTTTTGACCTAATGACAAAGCTTGGTCTCCTTTTTGACATTCCATCAGTTTTGGCCACATCCGTAAAAACCCAGCTTCAATTCCTGACTACTTCAGCCAGTTTTTGGTATTATTCATTACTGTTTTATATGTTCATGTTTGCACATTCCAACATGTTTAAATGTGTAGGCTTGACTAAATTTACCCACAAAGGGAAGGAACCCAGGTATGTATTTGAATGGACCACCTCAGTTGACTAGAAACATCTCGATGATGGTTACTCTTATTTTATATCAACATTCATGTCCATTTCCTATGAAATTATTCATGGTATGCCTTAAGCTTGGATGTTCCTGAAGCAAAAGGAGCTGCTCCAATTCAGTGAGGATTATTATATATGGGATTGGTACTTATTTGAGGACCATACATAAGTCAAAGGATATGGCTGCAAACTTCCCCCTTACCATCTGCCAGTGTTTTTACCCATGATAATGTTTGCTCTAGAATTATTGAGGTAGTGCCTCAACTCAGACGAGATACACTTTGTATCGACAAAGAAGGGTTACATGTTCAAACTTGCAAATTTAGTAGGCGCCTTCATCATCAACTCAAGACATGCCTTCCCAGTGATTGAAGAAATCCTCAAGAAAAAGGGATTCTAGCAAGGGGATGTGTGGAATTATGATCCTAAGGGGGTCATTTCTCAAAAGAGAGAGAATATCAAAGTTTCAAAATATATGTAAGAGCCTAGACCTGATATTGAATGGAAAGATAACTTTAACTTTTATCTTTTGGATACATAAATGGAGACCGAAACTTGTACTACTAGAGGCAAGCAACATAAAATGATTGTTGACTTGGTTGATGACATGGAGGAAGAGGAGGAGGAAATGCACATGAGAAAAAAGGCTAGGACCCAGGAACCTGAAGGGGAGGTTAAGGAAGAAGAAGAAGAGATGGTCCCCAAGCTGGTGGATCGAGGGTCAAATCCACCAGGTTTCAAGGCAACCCTGGAAGGGCCTCCCTCCCCAACAACTTCCACATCTACACACCATTTGTATCGAGAGAAAAAGAGGGCTCATCTAGTGATAAGGTAGGTTGTCCGCAGGAGAAGAGATCAATAAGAGAAACAAGAAAATGATGGAATAGTTGAGGGCAAATATAGCTCTTCATGTAGATAAATACCACAATGAGGTCATGGTAGTAATGAATATAGAAAGGGACCAAATGGTATTATCAGTGCAACACCCATCAACTCGGTCACTTCCTACGGGGTCACAGTATAGGGCTCTAGACCTCTTAGTTGATCTAGCATCAATGCCCTTGGATGACAAGGTCAATCTACACAAGCAGGTAGGGAAGATGTTATACAAAAAACTCGGAAAGCATACTGTAACCATTGATAAGGCTAAAATTTTTTTGTAGAGAAGAACTAACAGGTTAAGGCAAGAGCACAACAAGAAAATTAGGAGTTAAGGCATAAGCTTAAGATGTCGAGCAGTGAACATATCCAAACTCCCGAGCTGGCCTAGGTAGAAGCGAAGAAGGAGGTTTTGGAGAAGAAATTAATTGACAGGAATGACGAAGTGATAAAACTTAAGAGACATATGGCAGGGTTACAGGAAAAGGTGGATAATAATGTTTTTATAGTGGTTGTGCAAGAGGACCCTCATAATCCATATGATCAACTCACAAAGGCATTGAATGAGCTCAAAATCTCAAAGGGTGAGGTAAAAAAGATACAGAGAGGTTTAGATGCAGCCCGGGAAGCCTTGTCCTAGAAAGAAAAGCAGCAAGTAGCTGCCAAAGAAGAGGCCGACCTTGCCTCTAGGAATTTTCGAGAAGTTAACTAGAATATCATAGAACTAAAGGCCAAACTCAAGGGAAATATGTCCATGGTGGAGGCCAAGAAAATAATCCGTGATGAGATCATTATTGAGATGAGAATAAATTGAGAATAATTCATGATAGTAAATGCAAAGAAATTCACAGTTTGAGAATGTAGGGCTCAAATTGAAGCATGCTGGGAAGAAGGAGTGAGGAATTCTTTGATTGCCAGGAAATATATCAAGTGCATGAAGGAATGGCTAGGTGAAGGACTGAGGATGATCTATGTAGCAGATGGGTTGAGTAATATCATGGAATTTATGAGGATTATTTAGAAAGAGGACACTCGAGTAAAGGTTGAGGAGTGTTTCGAATTAGTTGCTAAAGGAATTGAGGATTTCAATGCTAAGTTTGCAAAGGTCGCGGGGGCAGGGCTTCTTGTCTATTTGGATCAGGAAGGAGATTTTATGTAGTGGGAAATATATGAATAGAGGCTGGTCAAAGCTAAAATCATAGTGGAACCTTCCCACAAGTAGATGACTATACTGAAGGGAGAAATTGTAGTGGCCTGTCTAAGGGAAGAGTTTCTCCTCCGGGGGTTAGTGCGACAGTTGTTCCATGCCAAGATGGATTACTCAGAGGTGACTCACCTTTGGGCTTTGTTCGATCTATATCATCACACACCCATGCCTTTTTCAGTTATGTGGAAGACATGTAAGGACTTCATCTTCCCTCCCATGGTTCGAGTCATCGCACCCTCTAGTCAAGCTTCACAATCTTCATAGTAGCCTCGATGTAAATGAAAATTAGCTTTGTAGTTTGTGCAACAACCTCGACATAAATGAAAATTTCTGGATTGTGCCTACATGGCACTCTTTACTTTTAATTTTATATTTTATGTTTTTTTAATTTGAGTTTGCTATCAAATGTTTTAATTTTTAAATGTGATCCTTAAGTCTATGCATTTCACTTTGCTCTTCTCTTCACCTCTTCATCTAGTTTTATCATGTTGGATTCTTATCTTGTTTTAAGTCCTATATGTTAAATTATCATTTCCTTTTCTTCGTCTGTTATAATAAAATTTAAAGTCTGCACAAATAGGTGTGAATGATCATGGCTGATTGTATATGAATGGTATCTTGTTTTGTGATTCATATATATCGAGATTGTTATATATATGTCTAATTAGGAACGTTTCTAAACCAATGCTATTCACTTGAATATTTAATAGAAAGGTTGGGTTATTTCAAGTCCAACTCAAAACCTTGCTAAGATGGCCTAGTCACTGGTCTCCTCATCAACCCAGAGACTGTCTCTAGGAGCTATAACAGAAGGGATCAAAACTAATATGGTAGTATATCAAAGATGATTTCACAAGGGACTTTCAGGAAAACTTAGAGGACCAAAAGGTGTATCTCATCATCTAGTTAGGAATTTACAAGCTTGCATGTAGTTATCCAAACTTCCCATGTGCGGATGTGATCAGATGGGTTTTCTGAAACATTAATGTGGAAACAATGACATTGAGCAACACCAGCGGGAAAAAGCATGCTACATTTCTTGCAACATATTTCAAGTAGATGTATCATCTTCCTGGGCCAGTGAAGAACATGGAATCACTTTTCTATTCCACTCACATGTACACGAATATCAGAGATGCCATCAATATATGGGTGAAGGAGCTAACTAATTTCAGGCATACACCCACCCACATGTACAAGACAAAAGAACTCAGGAAAGCCTATCAGATTTTGGTCATACTAGCTTGCAGAATCTATGGCCAACCAGACACATAAACCTTTCATGAGGGGTGGGCTATATTGTTGAAATAGGCAGTGAACAAGGGGATGTTGTTCAACTGGTCATACCTATTGGCTAATAAACTGAGAATCCATGTGACAAAAGTTCATAACCCACCCAAGGGCGAGAAAACATGCCCTTACATGCCTGCATACTTACTGGATATCAGTTAAATGGCATGAAATCGAAATGGAAACTGGGATACATTGCAATACATATCTATTTCAACCTACTCTCATATTGCATTCATCGTGGATTCATGGAGCAGCTTATTGATCACTTCATCATCCTTCTTTATGAACTCATCTTTAAAGAAGGCCCACCTTGCATGTAATGATCAATTATGGAGCCGATATCAGATATTGCTTATCATGCAATTGACAAAATTGTCATGCAAACTTGTCATGCAAACTTGTCATGCCAAGATATGCAATTGACAAACTTGTCATGCAAGAGGTAGCTTATCATATCTCCAGAGGTTTTTTTAGAAACACAACATTGGATGAAGAAGGCACCATGGCCAAATCTTTTTTTAATGGTTGGATTATACGAGATCAAGAACCTAAAGGTCACAAATACCAAAGGGAAAGCCACAATCATATTTGAGTTTGACACAAAGAGTTACAATTTGTATGATCTCAGGGTAATTTTCAAATAATAGTATGCAGGAGTTGACTTCAACAGGTTCAGTGAGATATATTAGTGGTTGGAGGAGGAACCATGGAAGAATTGTTCCAAATCATTCTGAACGCATGAGCCAATCAATACAAAAAGGACTTCTCAAGTTGTTCTACATATGGTAGGAGTTCCATAAACAACAAAAACAACAACAGGCAGTGATTCAGTGCGCGACAAAGGAAAGAGGAAGGTAGCTGATAATACAAAAGAGGAAGAAATATGGAATATGAAAGAATATCCTCTCACTGAGAAAGTAGCGTTGGAATTCAAAGAAAAAAGGGGAGAAAGGAAGAAGAGAGCATAATAGAGAAAGAGAGAAGAAATATTTAGAAGGAGTAGTGTAGAGAGAACAGAGAGCAGAAGAAGAGTTTAAGGAAGAACGAGAGCTTAGAAGAAGAGTTTAAGGAAGAACAAGAGCTTAGAAGAAGAGAAAAATAGGAGAGGCAGAAGCAAGAAGAGGAAGAAAGGAAATGTGCCATGGTAGAGGAGATGACATTATACAGGTTCAATAATAGATACAGGATCATCCGATAGTATAAGGAGTGAGTGAAAAGATGTATAAACATGAGTTTTCTCAATATATTGAAAATTTGATTGAACTCATGGACATGTAAGTGGGACCAGAGCCATGAGATGAATATTTGGACCTAATGCCTAGCGCACCTTAGGCCATCGTTTTGACTCCACCACCCTCAGCTGCAAAGAAAGCCCTGAGTGAGCAAGGGGAGGTAGTTCCCCTTGTTGATGATCCAATCATGGATGTTTACAATTTATCCTTTGATGAACTGCAGCAGAAAATTGTAATTGCACGAAGAAAGAACTTCCCAGATTATCATGCATCACCTATTTTCATGAGAGAAAGGGTAATCACGGCAGACACCAATAAGAATCCAAATTCCATTGTTGACATTAGTTGGGCCTTTGCGGGAGTAGCTAGATCTAACACCCAATGCTTGGTTGTTGAGAACAAGCAGTTGGTGCAGAACATGGAGTCTCTTGGGCAAGAGAATGAACAAATTTGTGTAGTAGCACAAAATTCACCTTTCGCACAGATCTACTGTGAGGAAATAAGAGGAGTGATTCTTGCTGAAGTATGTGGGATATTTATGTGGAGTTGGTAACCATACATAAGGTAGTTTTCCAACTCAACTTGACTGTTGGAACGGGGTCTCCTAACAAGCTACAAAACTGGTCCATTTTGAATATTTTTTATTATATTTAGCCTAGCAGAGGGGTTTTAGGGTGGGTCAAAGCCTCAATCGCATTGTAATGGGTCAAAGGGTAAACTAGGGGTCCGAAAACCATGGGTTGCAGACCATAGGAAAGTTGAGGCTAGATTGTTATAAATAGAGATGCATTTTGTATTGTAATGGATAAGAAATGATGAGCTATTGATGTGAATTGTGAGTTAAGCTATATTTTTGGGTTTTGGGGAATGGACACCTGCTGGCTGTGTGTGCGGAGATCCAAGTCCAGCTATGTGCGGACCCTGCTACTGTGTGCGCAGGTTGGGAAGGGAATTGGAATTGTAAGGAAGAATTGATGAATGAATGAATGCGAAAGGTTGTTAAAGAACTAAATTTGTGAGTAATTTTATGTGAATTACTGATAATTGCTGTATTATGCGTTTTCTGTCCTTAACCTGTGAAAGATCTGTATACTGCGTTCTTGGATCTAGATCTGTTATGTTCTGTTATGTACTGCTATGTTGATGTTATAACGAGCATATAACTATAGATATAGTGCACGTGGATGTGAATAGAGACTTAATTAAATCTGCGTAGAATAAGATAATCAGGGATTACAGGACCTAGCACTACTTTGCTTACTTTACCCATCCTTTCTCAAGGTGCAGAAACCTGGTTCCAACACCCACCCATACTACTTCGGGTGAGATTTTGACCTGTGAAATTAGGTCACTGCCGAAAGGGCAAGTAGTATAGGGGTTTTTTGGCAAACCTTGCTTACCGAACCTGGCTCAGGACCCCTCGAGCCAACAAATGGTTCCATTGCCGGGACCCAAAAGAAGACTGAGGAAGTGATCTGGTACTGATAAGAAAATACTGAAAATCTGATGCGAACGTGAATGAGCGCTACTCTGGAGGAGAGTACAACATGGAGTGGTAGGTATTATCAAACCAATCCAAAAAATAATCACTCTATCTATAGCCCGCCAAGGAAAGCAATGACGCAAGGGTCGTCAGGCTCGCAGGAGGGCAAGCCCTCAACTGGAGCCTTGTTAGAAGGAGACATGGCAGTACACTTGAAGTTACCTACCTTTAAAGGTGTGGCCGATGAAGATATGGATCGTTTTTGGTTCGTGGCCGACTCGGTATGGACGACACAGGGGGTGGTGAGCGATACTGTGAAAAAAGCACAGTTGTCCTTGGCCTTTGAAGATAGAGCACTGGATTGGTATATGCAGTAGATATCTCAAAACGAAAGCGCATCCCTTCAAAATATTAAGGATGCCCTAAAACAACAGTTCCAGAAGCCAAAGTCATACTCTCAGTTGGTAGCCGAAGTAAAAGACTTCAAGCAAGGTACGTTTGAGTTAGTGTGGGAGGCCGATCAGCGATTAAAGAAAGCAATTATGGAAGGAGGGTTCAAGTATGATGACAGAAAACACACAGAATGGTTCATCACCATGTTGCTAGCTCACTTACGCATACCACTGGGCCAGCAGACCTTCGAGTCGCAGGAAAAAGCCCTAGAAACTGCTATGAAGCTCGAAGCCGCACCCAAGGAGAACATGTTAGGGGGAGTACAACAGATTCAAGAACAGCTCAGAGCTATGCACATGGAAATAAAGAGCTTGCAGACGGAACGGGGAAAAGGAGTTAGCACAAACCTCTGGTGCATACGATGTTGAGTGTCTGGTAATACTAAGGACCAGTGTCCCTTATTGGCAGATTACCTACAGGCATGGGGACCTAGTTGCTGTGCCTCGGAACCGGCAGACCTGTGCTCTAGTGCGATGATTGCCAGGTAGCGGGACTACATGATACGGCCCAGTGCCCTCGGCTAAGTATGGGTGATCTGAAGCAACCATGGTGCAGGGTTTGCTGATCAGTAGGGCACGATGAGTAGAATTGTCGCATGTATGAGCTATTAGTAGATCGAGGAAACCTCTATAGGGTAAAATCAGATCCCGCATCGCCGAGATCCCCCGCAAGTTTTGGTGGCTCCCCCGCAAGGGGTAGGGGAGGTCGGGGAGGGAGCGCAGGATGGGGTCGAGGGCAGCTGATCTGCTATAACTACGAAGAAATAGGGCACTTCACAAGGGACTGTCCAAATCCCTCCAATAATTCCTGCAAATATTGCCGACAGCTGGACCATGAGATTGAAGATTGCCCAATTTTAATAGCCAAGATGCAGGACAGGCAGCCCACCCCTACGCGGAATGTGAAAAGGGTTAAAACTGAGATACACAATGGGATGGCTTCCCAGGAGAAAAAGAGGAGCTTGCCTCCCAGGAAGGAGTGCCTTTCAAAGAAAAACACCACTGATAGTCCCCACACAACTGCCAATGCAACCTCAGATAGACTAAGGAGTTGAGCCCCTTCTAACGACATGATTGAAACTACTACATAACCGATCGGCTATAGAAATTCTTCCAGTATTACTGCATAGATGTGCGGCCTGGCCCAACACAATCCTTGATACCTGAGGTGTCCACCAGCTATATGGCTATAAGAAACACACCGGAAAAGAAATGCAGCTGACTGCACAGATTGGCGACTATGAGATGGACCAAGTTATTCTCGATTTGGGGTTGGATGCGAACGTACTAACAAAGTAGACATGGAAACTAATGGGTGAAACTAAGTTGGAATGGTCCACTATCCAGCTGCACATGGCGAATTGACAGAAGATCATACCACTAGGACAGTTGCCAAGAGTCATGGTAGATATTGCGGGAGTAAAATTCCTAGCTGACTTTAAGGTCATTGAAATCGTGGAAGATACGGATCCGTACCCTGCACTACTTGGGCTAGACTGGGCTATAGACATGGGGGGTGTCATCAATCTCAAAAACCACAGCATGATGTTCAAAAACAATGGTGCACGCATAATAGTACCACTAGGTCTAGCAGAAGGTGCGTGGTATACGAAACCAGCCTACGAATGGGAGGAACTGGACCACATTTACAGATTGACTGTATAGGATGAAGACATGAGTAAAACCACAATAGACGAGATATTCTAGAGGGATAGTGAATGCTATTCTGATGCTAATGAGGAACTGGAAAGTTGGCAGAATTGGTTACACAAGGTGTCGTCACTGCGCTACCCCTGGGTCGCAAGAACCCTCTATTGCATTTCCTCAGAGGTAAGAGATATACCCCACTTTGATGAGGCTGGTAGTGTCTAGGAATTCCTAAGGACAATAGGAGCTAGGGTGTTAAGAGAAAGATAGCTCTGGGCCCTTAATCTGGCTATGCGCAGGACACCAGCGTGTTGGTGGGACACCCACAAGAAAGTGTTCCTGGATTGGGAAACGTGCTAGGAAAGGATGCTTCTACGGTTCGCCCCTCCAGCTGACATACGCACCAGGGTGTTCCTTAGACCCAGGGATCCCCGTGCACATCTGCGTGTTTGGATGACCAAGTGGTCCGACCGAGCTACAGAATAATGGGTCCATCTATCTTTTCATGCCTTGGGTCCTATCCCGGCTGCTTGGTACTTAGATGCGGAATTGCACTAGCGCACCTGCCACTGGGAAACACTAAAGGAGGACTTTGTTGGGACATTCAGATTGATTGGAGGAACAAAGACGCTTGACGAAGCTTTGTAGGACATTGATGCATTCATCTTTAAGAATACTCCCCATCACGCCACCCCAATGGTCCCAACATGGGACGCGCAGATGCATGACATAGCCAATTGTTGGAGCTTAGTGATTGATGAGGATGAGGATAATCCTCGAAAAATTTCCGTCTCAGAAACTAAAGGAAAACGCGCTGTTGTCGGGCCATCACTACAGAATCTTAACATAACACAACCTCTTAAGCTGCGTGACTTTAATATTGGGATGGAGGAACACCCTAAGCTAGCTAAGATTGGGGACTATTGGGATGAGGGGACTGTAGGCAAAATCGCAGAATTACTCACGGAATATCAGGGCCTATTTCCGACGAAGTTCTCTGAGCTCAAGGGCATCACCGGGGACCTCAGTATTATGCATATCACTCTGAAACCTGAGGCGCACCCTGTCAAGCAGCGGCTGTACCGAATGAATCCCAAATACAAGAAAAAGGTCAAGGAAAAGCTGGATAAAATGCTTGCCACCGGTATCATTGAACCAATTGAGCAGTCAGACTGGGTAAGTCCAATGGTTGTCCAAGAAAAGAAGACCAAGGGAGAAATACGCATCTGCGTGGATTTGTGCAAGTTAAATGACGTCTGCATCCATGACCCCTTTCCTACACCCTTCTCCGACGAAATCCTTGATAGCGTGGGCGGACAAGAGGCCTATTCCTTCACTGATGGGTTCTCAGGGTACCATCAGATTCGGATTGCACCTGAAGATCATAGTAAGACTACTTTCATGACTGAATGGGGTTCTTTCTAGTATATGGTCATGCCCTTTGGTCTCAAAAATGCACCTGCTATTTTTTCAAGGGTCGTAGTTGTTGTATTCAAGGAATTTATTCATAAGTTCCCCGAGGTTTATTTCGACGATTGAAATATTTTTGGCTTAGTCAAGGAACATGTCTCTAACCTGCGACTAATGTTGGATGCGTGCCGGAAGCACCAGATCTCCTTGAATATTAAGAAGTGCATTTTTTGTGTGCCATTTGGAATCCTTCTTGGACACATAGTCTGTCGGCAGGGATTGATGGTTGATCCTACGAAGGTAGCCGTAATTATAAACCTGGCAGTCCCCACAATGGAGAAACAATTGTGTTCTATTCTCGGACACACTGGTTATTATCGAAAATTCATTCAGGGGTATGCCCTGATTACAGCGCCTATGGAAAAGCTATTAAAAAAAGATGTTTCTTTCTTTTTGGATGATGAATGTCAGAAGAGCTTTGAACTGCTCAAAGAAAAGATGATCTCTACCCCCATACTAATATTTCCTAATTGGTCAAAGGAATTTAATGTACATGTGGATGCATCGGGTATCGCCTTGGGAACTGTTCTCACTCAACCTGGATAAGGAGATATCGACCACTTGGTTGCCTTTGAGAGTCGGAAACTCTCGAGTGTAGAACAAAACTACTCCACCACTGAGCGCAAAGGATTGGCTATGGTCTACCCGCTACAGAAATATCGGCACTATCTACTGGGTGGACACTTTAAAATGTTCACTGATCATTCGACTTTAAAATACCTGGTCAACAAGCTTGTGTTGGGGGGGAATATTTGCCACTGGCTGTTGCTATTCCAGGAATATGATTTTGAGATCATCTTCAAGCTCGGAAGGTTGAATGCTGGCCCGGACCATCTGTCTCGCATTGAAACAAGAGAAGAGCCTACTAGTTTGGATGAAGGCTTACCGGATGCGTAGTTGTTTACCAATAAGGTGGTTGACGCACACTTTTCTGATATCATTGAGTTCCTCACTACAAGCATGGACTTGGCTGGATATTCGTTAGAGAAGAAGAAGGAATTGGTTACTCAGGCCACGAACTTTCCTATCCTCGTTGTTTATTTATACAAGCTAGGTGCTGACGAAATACTATGCAGATATTTCCTCAAACATGAATGACCTGTCGTGTTAACAGAAGCACATGAAGGTGTTGTAGGAGGCCACTATGCAGGACATGTAACCACACAAAATATTTTGAGGGCTGGGTTATGGTGGCTTACGTTGCATCAAGATTCATACACCTATTGTCGATCTTGCGACACCTACCAGCACACAGGATGACCTTCACACCGAGATGAGATGTCGTTATAGCCTCAAGTGGCTTTACAGGCTTTTGAAAAATGGGTCATTGATTTTATAGGACCCATCAATGCGCCCAGAAATAAAACAGGTGTGCGCTACATTATCACCACCACTGACTAATTCACTTGATGGGCTAAGGCACAAGCAGTGAAGGATTGTACTGCAGATACTGCTGTGCACTTCATCTTTGAGCAGATCTTGACCAGGTTTGGCTGCCCAAAAATACTAATGAGTGACAGAGGTACACACTTTTTCAACCAGGAAATTCAAGCTTTGAATAAGGAATTCCGGATCCACCATGCTAAGAGTACCCCATCCCACCCTCAAGCAAATGGGGCATTGAGGATTTTAACAAAATTTTGGAACAGGCATTAACTAAGGTCTGTAATGCCGATCGTAGTGACTGGGATGTTCGCATTCCCTTTGTTCTATGGGCCTACTAAACGACCTGCAAGAAGCTAACAGGCAGAACCCCCTTCCGGATGGTCTATGGAAAAGAGGCCATTATGCCCATTAAATACGTTTTTCCTAGCCTACGCATTGCAGCATTTACCAATATGGTGGACCCCAATATCATAGAGGAGCATCTTGCGCAACTTGTGGCTCTGGAGGAAGATTGATTTATTGCTAATTTTCATCAATAGGTTCAGAAGGCTTATGAAAAAGCATGGCATGATCGACATATTCGCCAAAATACATTCATCATAGGTGACCTTGTCCTTTTATACGATAGCCAATTTGCGAAACATCCAGGAAAATTCCGATAGCACTGGCTGGGTCCCTACATAGTTAAAGAAATCGCGAATGATGGAGCGGTCCAGCTAGCTACCCTGCACAGAGACATCGTACCGGGCTTTGTCAATGGTAGTCAACTCAAGCCTTACCGGGTTCAATGGCTATATGAGAGCTGCAGGTTCAATGACTATATGAGAGCTGCAGTGCCTTAGGACGAGTCACAAGATTGTGTTGGGGGACTGTTGGAACGTGGTCTCCTAACAAGCTATGAAACTGGTCCATTTTGAATATTTTTGATTATATTTAGCCTAGCGGAGGGGTTTTAGAGTGGGTCAAAGCCCTGAACGCATTGTAATGGGTCAAAGGGTAAACTAGGGGTCCGAAAACCATGGGTTGCGAACCATAGGAAAGTCGAGGCTAGATTGTTATAAATAGAGATGCATTTTGTATTGTAAAGGATAAGAAATGATGAGCTATTGATGCGAATTGTGATTTAAGCTATCTTTTTGGGTTTTGGGGAATGGACTCCTGCTGGCTGTGTGCGCGGAGATCCAAGTCCAGCTGTGTGCGGACCCTGCAACTGTGTGCGCAGGTTGGGAAGGGAATTGGAATTGTAAGGAAGAATTGATGAATGAATGAATGCGAAAGGTTGTTAGAGAACTGAATCTGTGAGTACTTTTATGTGAATTACTGATAATTTCTGTATTATTCATTTTCTGTCCTTAAGCTACGAAAGATTTTTATAATGCGTTATTGGATCTAGATCTATTATGTTCTGTTATGTACTACTGTGTTGATGTTATAACGAGCATATAAATATAGATCTAGTGCACGTGGATGCAAATAGAGACTTAATTAAATCTGCATAGAATAAGGTAATCGGGGATTACAGGACCTAGCATTTCTCTACTTTCTTTACCCATCCTTTCAAAGGGTGCAAAATTTTGGTTCCAACACCCACCCATACTACTTTGGGTGAGACTTTGACCTGCGAAAGCAGGTCACTGCCGAAAGGGCCAGTAGTATAGGGGTTTGTTGGCAAACCTTGCTTACCGAACCTAGGTTAGGACCCCTCGAGCCAATAGTGACTTGATACAATAGAGCAGAGAGATTTCCAGGATCCTTAGGAATATACAAACTTCCATCACCACCGTGCATGAGTGGAAAATGTGATACAAGGTTGCGCCACTTACACTGGTAAAGAAGATGAAGCCACATGTAGAGTTAGAGAAATTCAGAATTCATATGCTAATCTAGAACAAAAAGCAACTCACCTCATTCATTGGAAAAATTCAGGTTGCATAATTACAAATATACATCGGTTTGGATTTCATGGTGAGAACCCATTGGATCCCATTAGTTGGTACACTCACCGGGACTTAATACAAAAAACAAGTCTGAAAGGAGATTTATCAGTACCTGAAGCAACTGGAGGAGATGGCCACCTAGGAGGAAATGGATATCAACATACATAATTTGCAGACCAACATCAATGGCTCGATTCATATCAAAACAATGTTGCACCTGATTGAAGAATAAGTGAAGACTAGTTCTAAGAGATTGTATTTAGATGGATTGGAGGCAAGATTCCGCTTCCAACCTAACACTATCTCGCATTTTGGGGAGAACATCACACAATACCAAGCTTAGTATGAGTATGTGACCGAGAAACACCAAGTCCAAGATGCCCAGCTCAAGTTCACCCCAACTCCAGAATCATAGTGTTTTGTATTTTTAGGTTTTCAAGTTGTCTCTACCCTATTTTGTCCTGTATGGGTACAAGTGGAAGTTGTAATATTATTTGTAATTATTTTATAAGAGAAATTCTAGGTGTCCATGATGGAATGCGAAGAGTCATATGTAATGTGAGGAGTCATGATGGGAATCCAAGAGTCACCAAGGGGGCATGCCAAGAGTAACCCCCCTTTTTTATAAATACATCCTCATAACTATTTTAAAGGGGTTTTGGGAGCCAAGCTTTTGGCTAGGCTTAGGCTTAGAAAAGGCTTGGGAGTTTTGTGTCATCCTTGGTTTCTCCATAGCGTAGAGGGAGTATACTTCTTTGGGAGGAGCAGGTGTTGTTTAATTCACGTTCCACTATTGGGTTAAGTGCTTCATCATGTTGTATGTATGAATGGAACTTTCACTTATAACAAAATCAGAGGCGACATGTCTTCATGCATATATTGTAAATGTAGTTGGACTATTATTGTTATGTTTGCGATGTATGTTGTTTAAATTAAACAAATTTGTTTGCCTTTGTATGAATCTAGTTGAATCTGCTTGCTAGTTTGTGTGATGTATTTTTTCCTCGTGTGTTCCTTTCAAGTTGAGTATTATTATAGGCTTCCAAGGAGCACACTACCTTTACCCTTTGCTATTAGAACCCCTCATTATATTGAATTTCCACAAGGTTGCACGCTTGCTTTAACCAAATACACCATACACCACTCCATGTGTATTTCAATCAAAGGAATATCATTAAACACCCCATTACTTGGACTCCTACTCCAAACGATGTGTGGTCTAGTTGGGACTTCATATCAGGGAGATCCCCTGAATGTTGGTGGGTCCAACACTGTCAACAGGAGGATAAGACTCCACATGAGGTATATACTGGTAAGAAACCCTCTCTCTCACATATTAGGGTTTTGGGCTATGATGCATATGTACATGTTCCAAAGGATAAAAGAACCAAGTTGGATAACAATATGAAATTTTATGCAACCAGCTCAAAGAACATAAGAAAAGATAGATCAACGACTTAAAAATTGTCCTTTTCAAGTGGGAAACCTCCTTTAAATTGCATAAATGAGAAATTCTTGGATGATGCAAATGATAAGACCTCCTTGGTATATATAGGAGTCTAAGGGGTCGCAATATAATGTGATCCTACATAAAAATAATAATTTAAGGGTGCAACAATAACAATAGGGCTTCTATGGGGCACAACAATAAAAACATGGGGGATACATGGGAACAAAAATAAAATTTGGGGGCTATAATAATAATAAATATAAGGGGAATATACTAGTATTATAAGGACATAACATGCCCCTCTAATTCAAAAAATTGTTGTCCTCAACGATTGAGTAGTTCATATGCTTTTGTATAAAACTATCATACTCCCATGTGGAGTCTTTAGTGGGTAAGTTCTTCCACTTAATGAGATACTCTGAAATTAATTGATTTTGTAATTATTGGGTTCTTTGTTTTTGTGACTTATTCTGGATCAAATATGATTTTTCCTTTTTCCTCAAGTTCTAGAAACACTATTTGAACTTGAAGCTTTCCACCAATAACCTTCTTTAAGCATGAAACATGGAAAAGTGCCTGTACTCGATAAGATACATACATCTCCAATTTGTATGCCATAGTAATGAAATTTTGCAACACCTTGTAAGGATAATATTACTTGGGTGATAATTATTATCCTTCTTAGATTTCTTGAGGGACATTTGTTTGTATGGTTGTAGCCATAAAAATACTAAGTCACCTACATCAAAACTTCTTTCATTGTGATGTTGATATGCAAGTTGTTTCATTCGATTTTGTGCCAGAGTGAGGTTATCCTTTAAGGGTTGGATAACTTGTTATTGATGCTTGATGTGATATTCCACTACTTTAACCTTATAATTTTCTCTTAAATATGATGTGATGGATGGTGGATGATATCCATAAAGTGCCATAAATGGGGTCATTCTAGCTGCAATATGGAGGGAAGTGTTATACCACCATTCAGCTATAGGTAACCACTTGACCCATTGTGTTTGTTTATTATATGCAAAGAAAAAAAGATATCCTTCCAAACATTTGTTCATTATCTTAGTTTTCCCGTCAGATTGAGGATGATAATATGAGACATGAGATAATTGAGTACCAAGAAAATAAAATAATTCCATCCAAAAATTTCTAGTGAAAATGGGATCTCTGTCACTTACAATAATCTTTGGTTTTACATGTATATTTTCAATTGTTTCCATAAATTTAGTAACAACTATACTAGCTTTAAAAGGATGATATAATGCACAAAAGTGTGCATACTTGGTAAGTCTATAAACTACCACTATGATGACACTCTTTCCTTCATATTTGAGTAAACCTGTGATAAAATCCTCTAATACTTCCTCCCAATGTTTATTTGGAATGTCTAAAGGTTGTAATAGACCTTGAGTCTTAATTGTCTCAACTTTATTTTGTTGGAAAACCAAACAATCTGCCACAAACTTCTGAATATCAAATTTAAGACCATCCCAAAAAAATTCCTTCTTGACCCTGTGGTAAGTTTTAAAAATCTTGATTTCCCTCCCGTTGAGGCCTCAAAAATCTGTGGCAACAACATGTGTGATAACCACCCAGTCCAAACCTTAAGACAGCTCCTTTTCCGTTTGGGATAGTGGCTCCAACTGGATATAATGGGACCAGTTTCCCAGATTTGGGTTTTTGTTTGATTGTTGGGTTTATCTCAAAGGATTTACATGAAGAATTACTAAAAACTAAAGCAAATTTATTCTAAAATGCAAAAATTTGAATTGAAGACTAATTTAATATAACCCAGGATAATACTAGTTTGATGCGATCTAAAATGATATCTATTCAATCTGTGATGATGAAGATCATCACAGATTTAATATAATTATTACTTTGTAAGATGATTCTCTTGAAAAAATAGTTAATCAAAAGAAAATGTGAAATATATCGCATATATCTGGTGATCATATATAAAACAAACCAATTTCTATCTTTATATCATATAATAGTGCAACTGATATTTCAGATAAAAATAATCGATTTCATATATAATTCATGAAAGCTAAATCTATCACTAATATTCAAAAATAGAATTAGCATACATGATAATAGTACCAGATGTGTACTGCTCTGTTCATCTAATCAGCAATAATAGGCCACATTCAACTCCTCTATCAATAAGTCTTTCAAATAATACAAAATTGCATCAACATTGATCAACAAAATGATATATATAAGTGAAAAGGCCGTGTTCCATTACTTTATCAAGGCATTCAAAAAATTACTTACAATTAAGCATTCTTTGAAAATGTTCTCAATAAAATTTTGGACCCTTCTCTAAATGCATGAGAAGGGTTTAAATACTAAACTAGCTACAAAATAAAATTAAATTATTACAAAAATGTAGAGGAGGTTTCAAACAACCTTTCACTAAAAGCTTAACTTAAACAATAATCTAGGAACTTTGAGCTAACAATCCTAACTTTGCGAATCTTGCCTTTCTTTCTGAGTATGACCACGAAGTTGACAAATATCTAGCATTGCTTTGAGCTAAGCTGGCTGTAATATCTGTGATTGAATCCGTCCCTTGAAAATAGCATTTGAGATTACTGACTGGGATATTTTTGTTGAATCTGTAAGATACTGAATAGTTTGATGCTGATGGTAAAGTTTGATCAGAAAATTCCAGTAATTTTCCCGATCAAACTTATTAACTTTTTTTATCATTTCCTCTTGTGTATCTGCTCTCTGTCTCCACTCTAGTTCTACTTCCTTTGTTCCTGAAAACACATCAGACGTGTTTTTATTAAGAAGTTCTGTTTTAAGCAATTGATCACATATAGAATGAATAATCTCATTTGATTTCTTGGATGTCTTGGTTGTTGTTTTCTCTGCTTGATTAATTTGTGCTCTCCATTATGTGAATAACAATCCTTTGTGAAGCTTATCTATTTGTGGTAGATTAGCCTATTTTCCCGTGTCTAAAATTTTCCACTGAATGTGTTCTTCGATTTTCTTTTCAAGTCTTTCACATTCCAATTTCTGAATTGCTATTTGCTGAATCATTATCTTATTGGAATCACAATAAGAATCAATCATGGAAACTTGGTGACAAAAAATTTCTTGTTCTTTCTTAAACATAGTATTTACATCAAGAGCTTCTTTGACGAAATTTCTCTAACTGTGGTTGACTCTGTAATTCAGCCATTGCTTTTTCCAGATGTGCTTGCTTTTCATTGAGCTCTGTATGAGACTTCAATTTGAGGTTTTCAATATTTTCATGAAATTGAGCTATGCTTATTTTGATATGCTCAGTGGACTTGGATTTCTCTTCATTTAGCAATTGTTCTAATTCTTTTACTTTGGCTTCCTTTTGTTTCAACAATATTCTAACTTCAGTAGCTTTATCAATAGTAGCGGTGGCATATGCCCCTGCATATTGTGATAACTTGGTTAGATGTTCAGTGGGATCATCTAAGGAATCCTTCCAAAGTACATCAACTGATTCATCTATTGCTTTTGGAGTTCTTTCATCAATCCTTCTTCTTTTATTCATTTTAACCGTAGCTTTGTAGCTAGGACTGTAGAAAATGTCTAATGACGGAATATCTTTAATCTGCAGAACTATCTGATCTGTAGGGTAGGTCGGTATGATTTCTTTGTCATGCACTCCTAGAACTCTTTGTATCAGATTGAAAGTTTCAACTATTTTCTGTGAAGTTCCTGGTGTTTGAAAACTTGATGTCTGATCAATATTGGGATTTTATTTTGAAGTATTTATTTCTTGAGAAAATTCTTCCCATTCATTCACCAGATCACTTACTTGAGAGGGCTTGGATTGATCTTATAACATGATATGAGTATGTTGAACTATTTTCGAATTTTATTTTGTCCCATTGTTCTTCATTTTCTCTAGCACTTCTATTTCTTAAATAATTTGGTCAATTTATGAATTTGCTTTCTTAGATTCAGATTCCTCAAATTGATCTGAATTATCAGACTTCTGCTGTGATTGACTTGATTCATCTTCAGATATATCTTTCATTTCATCATCTATACTAACACTTGGAGTGTATTTTTCATCTTCAATAATCAACAGATTCAAAGGAATATTTTCTAGTTTGTTGTTTCTATATGCTTTAAAAGCTTCAACATCTTCTTGGCTTAATTGACTAGAAACGTATTTGATAACATTAGAAAAATTTTCCATGCTTTGGAAGAGATCATCAAATTTATCTTCTTCCTTTACAAAAGGCTTCATTTTTAGCTCTGTGAAGTAATTTTTTATCACATCATTAGGGTCATATAATCTTCCTAGTATAAATGCCAATTTCAACAACTGAATCTTGGGAACTTCTTTGTATGTATGACCAATATTGGCTAGAGCAAAGGTGATGCATTGTAGAGGGAAAGTAGGCCAAATATCCTTTTTACCATCTTTCAACTACTTTGTGACACCGTTGACAAACTGATATGCTATTTCTTTTGCAAGTAATTTGTCTGGAACATAGTAAGTTAAAACATGGGGAGAAGCATAACTCCCAAATATTCTAATATACGTGAATTTTTCTTCAGAAAACCATCTTGCTACGGGAATAATATCTACGTTGGCTTCTTTAGAAACCCTTGGAGCCTTTTTGTTGAAAATCATTTGATGCATAGGCAATATGACTCCGTAGAAAATTTTATAGAAGTGTAAGTGGAATTCGGAATCCCAGAGTTCTCTATGGTAGATATGAATCGAGGTAGGGTTTTTGGTGGTCCATTTCCAACCCATGGTAGGAAAATTAGAAGTAAAACAAATGGTATCCATGACATAAGTGAACATATAAAATGAAGTTATTTCTATGAGGGAAACACTTCTTTTATTCCTATATTCAGTGATATGCTTGGCTAGGTAATTGGATAGAATGTCTGCCCAATTTAGGATAGATGAATTGACGAATGCGTCAATTAGGGGAACCCAATCTCTTGAAAATCTGGTACTATCAGGCTTGGAAAATATTATACACAAGATACCGGCAACATAACAATAAGGATTAGGAATTTGTGCAATTGGGTACGTACCAAACTTGTATTGATTTAATTTCCCTTCATTGTCCTTCCAATCATGGATGGCTTTGATGAGATCTAGATGTTTTTCTTTGAAATTATGCACATACTTATTGTCGTATCTCTGTCGCGGGGTTGGTAGATGATACATTGCTGCTAAATCCTCTGCTTTGAAAGAACCCATAATCTCTTCTCTCGAATTCTTGAAAATTCTATCTTCAATGTTTAAGTGGTCAATTTCCCACTTAACCATGTTTGTACAAGGAAGAATCTTTGGTCTCGCTACTATTCTGTGAATGTGCAAGCATGCAACATCAAAAAGGGTTGCATCAGAGGTCAAATCAGTGCTTGTAGCAGAAACTTTTCCTATCACCCTTGGTCCTTCATCTTCTAAGAGTTTGCACATTTCCTCCCATGATGAACTACCACAGTCTTTGTTGCAGATGGTGTCTGAAAATAATGAAGACATGTCCGTGTCTTCTGTGGATGATGTTTGAGATATTTCCTTGCCTCTTTTTCTCATTTTGAACTTCTTCAACCAAATAATTGATTTCCTAAGAGCAAAGTGAATTTAACATATAAGGAGTCTCATAAGGGTAAATCAATCATTTACTTCTAATGCACGCGAGAATACGTCAATCTATCAATCATCTTTCATAATTCCTAATTTAATATATCACATGGCCTCGCACGTAAGATCTATCAATCGTTTTAAAGTCGTTAAGATCTTAAATTCCATTTGATATGGCATAAGTTGTTTTCACATGCTGAATTCATTTAATACACAATTCATAATCATTTCTTGTAATATTTCACGATGCTTAATCTTTAAAGGTTGTGAAATGCGATATGCGAAAATCGAAGATTGCAACTTTTATAAGATAATGTTTAAATGTACACGCAATGCGAAATGCGAAAAACTTAAAGTGGACGCGGTCGCGAAAGGTTTTATATTTTATATTTTATCTATATGTTAGGTCCGCGGGTATCGCGACTTATATCATTTGCTTCTTATGGCTTTGTTGATTAATTAAAATGTGATGCGAGAAAAAGGAAGAACGAAACGATGATTTTGATATTTTTACAAGGCTTTTTAATTATTTTCTTAGAAAGGCTTCGAGCGCATTTCACAGTTCGCATATATTATGTTTTATAATTATTTTTTGAAATAAGATATGTAATATGCTATGCACTTTTTAAAGGAAAAAACAGAAATTTTATTTTCTAAGTTTTTTATTTTATTTTAGGAAATAAAAAGAATTTCCTATTTTATTTTTAAAGGGTCCCTATTTATAAAAATAAATGGGGGGTTGTTGTATAGCACAACACCTCCTAAGGGGAGGTGTGTAATTCCAAAAGAATATTTTGTTTGAGTTTGGAATTCTTAGAAATATATAAGTGATATTTGTACCATAATGAATCATTTTTCTAGCTAAATGTATCATATGTATTGGGAACTTGCTACAAATTTTGAATGAGTGTCCACACCTCTTCATGATTCTTACATTCATCCCTTCCTTTGGTTATCCAATCAAGTTGGATAATAGAAATGGAAAAAAAAATTCTTCCACATCCTCATCCTTTCTTCTGCAACAACATTTTGCTTCCATTTTATGTAGATGATTTCATATTTATAATCCAAAATATTTGTGACCCATTTTTATGCTCTTCTAAAGATAATCTTTGTTCCAAAAATAATTTGATAATATCGTGATATATTTTACCTTGAAGTGTCTTCCCATTAGGTATGTCACCATTTCTTTAGTGAATGTAGTATTGGAAACATTTACTTATCATAAATAGGTTTGAGTAAATAATTTCCCTTGATTGAATGACTTTCAAAAGAAATGGGTCTTCCTTATTGCATTAAAATAACACCAATTCCATTTCCTAAGGCATCCTACATTCCACAATAAACATTTTTTTGATGTCTGGTGTAGCTAATACCAGTTCTTGGCACATTTCCTCTTTAAGATGTTCAGAGGCCTTATTTGTTTCTGGAGTCCAAGAAAATGCATCTTTATTTTGTAATGTTTTAAGAGATGCTGCTATTCTCCCATAATTCTTAACAAACTTGTGATAATACCCTGTCAACCCAAGAAATCCTTGAATATGCTCTAGGGTTGTGGGGATTTTCCATTCCTTAATGGATTTAATTTTGTTATGTTCTTCCTTAACACTGCCATGAGATACAATATGACCCAAATATTCCACCTCCTATACTCCAAAGGAAAATTTGGAGGTTTTTGCATATAAATGTTTCTCCTCCAATAGTTTGAGCAAACCGTCAACACATTGAAGATGATCCTTCCAACACTTTTTGTAGATTATTATATCATCAAAAAATACTAACACAATTTTTATAAGGAAATGTTTGAAAATGGAATTCATCAAACCTTAAAATGTGGAATGTGCATTAGTAAGGCCAAAAGGCATGACCAAAAATTCATAATGACTTTCATGAGTTCTAATTATTTTTTTCAAAATGTCTTCAAACGTCATTCTAATTTGATGATATCATGAATGAAGATCCAGCCTGGTGAAGTAAACTTATCCATGTCATTCATCCAACCATTCATCAAGGACAAGAATGAGAAATTTATATTTAATAATGAGATTATTGAGCTCCCTATAATCTGGACACATACACCATGATCCATCCTTCTTTTGCACCAATACCACTGGAGCAGAAAAAGAAGTTTGACTAGGTTGAATTATACCAATCTCTAGAATATCTACAACCATATGTTCAATTTCAATATTTTGGGCATAGGGATATATGTAAGTATTGATATTTGGAGGAACACATCCTAGAATCAAGTGAATAGCATGATCATAATCATGAATGGGTGGGAGGCCTTTGGGAGTCTCAAATAACCTAGAATGATTATCCAAGGCTTTTTGGAGATATCGAGAAATAGATGATTACAATGTTTGAACCTCTAGTGAGAATAATTGTGCAATTACACCTCGTTATTATGTATTCAAAATATTTTTCTTTCTATTAAAGCTAATTATATTCCCTAGTTTCCCTGAAATATCGCTTAATTCAATTTCCTTTCCTTCCCAATAAAATTTCAAGAAAAAGTCTTTAAAAATAAAAGCTATTGTCCCCAAAGGTTGTCACCATTTGAATCGTCATACAACATCAACACCACCCATTGGAATTGAAATAATTGGACTATTCAATATATATTCCCCCATGGTTAGATGGATATTATGGAAATTTCCAGAGAAATTTATAGTTCCTCCATTTGCAACCATAACTTGACACTGTGGTTCTTGATATAGAAAGAAATTCAATTCATTTGCTATCTTACAATGAATAAAATTATGGGTACTGCTTGAATCCATGAAAATTATTACCTTCTTCTTCTTGATATATCCGCCTAACTTGAGGGTTTGAGGAGTGGTAATTCCTGACAATGCATTACAAGATATGGTTGGATTCATTTCTTCTTTCTATGGGGTTGGTTCCCAGCGTTTATCCTATTATTTTTAAGTTTATTATTCATTTTCTTCCTTATATTCACAATCTATGTAAATCATTTATTCTCAGAACACTTATGAATTTGAGTGTATTTTCTATAAAAAATGTAGCAAATACCTTTTTATATTTTCTCCTCCAATTGTTGTGGTGTAAACCTTGTAGGTTTTGGAAGGCTATTAGTAGCAGCACTTCCATCTTTATAGTTCTGAGTGGTAGACTTTCTTGTTGCCATAAGTTTTCTTCGAACTTTTATTTCCATATTGAATACCTTATCCAATGAATAAGGTTCCCAAAATAAAACCTAATGTTGTATGTTATACTTTAAATTCCCTATGAATACATCAATCCTATGCTACTTAGGAATATCAATTACCCTGATATTTAATTTTTGGAAATTATTAATGTGCTCCACCATTGAACCCTTTTTGTTTTAGATTTATCAATCCTCATAATGTTTTATCATTTCCTCCATATAAATTAACCAAGTTACATTTGGTTTAAGCGAACAAAGCCATCGATACTATACAAACTAATTAGGTCCTAAACGTAGAGATGAAATTCCTACCTTTCATGTGTGTTGGACATCATGTAAATAAAAATATTGCTCCATCTGTAGTATCCATGTTAGAAAATCCTTGCCATCAAACATCCTCATATCTATATTTGGAATGTCATTGGTATTCAATCCAAAATTAAAGTCTCTAAAATTATGATTAACATTCCTTTTGTTCTCATCATGAGTTTCATGGAATACCTTTTCACCATTAGGAAGCATTTCTTGTAGCAAAATTTTAAAACCTTCCTTCAAAACTTCCATGTATTCTTTTAATCTATCCTTCAAACATTTTGTGTATGATTTTTATCCATCATTCAAAAATTAAATATATTCTTTTAAACCATTCTTCAAACCATCTATCTTAGCTTCTATTTAATTTTTTGTTACTCGTTGCGAGAGTGAAATTTTTTGCACTTGGTCACATAATTTTGATATATTATATTGCATTTCTTCCTCTTCTTTATGTGTCATAATTGATATTTCTGGTTTCTTATCTGGAGTACCCATTTTTTTTTTATTCATACCAGAAACAAATAATGATATATATTCTTTACTATACCCTTTGAATTACTTCACTCATTTTTCAAACAACATTTATGTAAATTTAAAAAAATACACACCTTTTCTTCTTATCTTTTAGAGCTTGATATTGAAATTGTTGTATCTATGCAATTTTGGCCTCCCAAGTTATGAAATTTGGTCTTGTGGTATCCCTTTGAGTCTCTTTCCAACACCACATGTCAGATGAAGATTTGGTTCTTTAATATAATTTATCTCCAATTTCCCACAATGACCTAATTATGGACTAGTTTAGTAGAAAAAAATTGTACGAGATGCCACATGTCACTATTTAAACCTTAGGCCCTAAAATTGATACAATAGAAACTAACGCCTGTTAGATTTAAATAAATTTTTACAAAATTCAAATCTGATGCCTAAGAAAAAGGTCATGATGATTTTCCATAGGTCATCTATTTCAAACTGAATTCTGGAGCATGCAAAAACACTAACTTTTTTCATACCATATCTCTGAAAATCTAGCGAAAAAAGGTCTAAAATTTTTACACGAATTTCACCAATATTTTGGCTCCATGTGGTCAAAAATTAAACTTCTAAATCTTTATATAAACAAATTTGTACCAAAAATTCAAAGATGACCATTTTGAAGTAGTGAAACCCTAGAATCTAAAGCTCTGAGACCAAATGTTATGCAATCATATCACAAAACATAAGAAAAAATAGATCAATGACTTGAAAATTAGCTTCCTCGAGGGGGAAACCTCCTTTACATCAGATAAATGAACAATTATTTGATTATTCAAATGACAAGACCTCCTTGGTATATATAGGAGTTTATGGGATCACAGTATAGTAAGAGCCTACATAAAAAGAATAATGTAAGGGCACACCAATAACAATAGGGGATACACTAATAATAAAAATAAATGGCTACACTAATAATAAAAATAAGGGGACTACACTAGTATTATAGGGACCTGATCCGTAAATTGCCATGGATATTCTACTAGACAGTTCGCCACAACATATCTGAAAACAATATATTAAAATACTGAAATTTTGCACTATTACAGTTTTATTAAAATTATAGATTTGTATATTTAACTATAATTAGTGCATGCATGTGAATGGAAATTATGAAGAAAATTAGAGAATAAAAAATTGAGCTCAAAAAAACACATAAGACACAAGATATTCTCTATGGGAAACACTTTTGAAAGAAAACCCAACTGGAAGGTGAGTTAGCTTCACTCTCTTTCTCTGTTTGGAAATATGGTTGCACGTACAAAGATGTAATTCCTATGGCCTATGGGCTGCTACAGGGAACATATCCTCTCTGTGTGCTCTAAATCCTATCTCCCCTAGTTATTTTTGCTCAGCTATGGAATAAAATGATCTCGAAAGAATGGAATACCTCTTCCTCCTAGTGGCCCGGTTATAACACAACCTGATAGCTGACTAGTGGTTAATTTTGACTACATAAACCTTTAGCTAGAGCTAAAATATAGAATATTATATATTATTTTACATATTAATCACATTCCTAGCCCCTTTTCCATGAATAATTGTGGTTAATGTGACATCCTCTCGAACTATAGCTGTGAAAATAGGAAGGTCAACTTTTGAGTGGCATAAATTTTTCATATGATATTTGATCGACATGCTTATTACTTCGTTGGAAATATATTTTTGTGTATAATATCATAAAATGGTTCAATAATAAAGCATCAAAGTTTTACCCCCCAAAAAATATCATTTGATGCCTCAAAACGCTCCCGGAAGGTTTCAGACCGCATTTTTCCAAACTAGGTCGCATCAGTGAAAACGGTCTCGTAAGTTGATTCTTCCAATATTTCCACTCTAAATGAATTGGTATGGATGAAAAAATATATAATTATTCAATCCATATCAAGACCTAACAAATATTCTCATGATCAATAATTGAATAAACCAGCAAATGAAAGAAAATTTGAAAACTCCATTCCTAGATATGTGGTCAAACTAGAACATGTTTATGATCTCTGGGATAGGTTTAGAAAGCTTGCAAACTGTAAAACTACTAGTTTCACCTCAAGATTTCAAGTTATCAATATTGGCTCAAATCAAAATCCTCGGAATGTAAACCTTGGACTTGGATTGCCACCAGATGAAAGGTTGCATTTATTGATTAGCTTAGAAGATATAAGGATCTTTTTGGATGGAACTATGATGATATTAAGACCTATGACACTTCAATTATACAAAATACAATCCCCATGTTCCCTAATGAAAATCCTATTCAACAAAAAATGAAGAAAATATCTCCTAATGTAGAATCTCATATCAAAGATGTATTAAATAAGTTGTGAAATACTAAGATTATTTTCCCATTAAGACATTCTAAATGGGTATCTACTCTTGTTCCAGTTAGAAAAAAAAGAAATGGATATATGATAATTTGTATTGATATTAGAAACCTCAATAAAACTTTAAAAAAGGATAATTTTCCATTTCCTCATATGGAATAGATTCTACAATATATTTTTAGATTTGAGTTAATGTCATTCCTTGATGCATTCTCTAGTTAAATAAAATCTTAGTGCTTCCTAGTGATCAACTTAGAACAACCTTTAGAACCAAATTGGGAACTAATGCTTATCAGAAAAATCCATTTGGTCTTCTAAATTCTAGTGCAATATTTCAAATGAAAAATGCACATCACATTTAGAGGTTTAATCAATAAATATGTTGTCATTTATCTTGATTATATCACCATATTCGTCAAAAAAAATGTTGATCGTATTCATCATCTAAAGTATATTTTTGAAAGATATAAAAAATATGGGATATCTTTGAATCCTAAACATTATTATTTTTTCACTACCTGAAGGTAAATTGTTAGGATTAATTATGTCTAAAAAATGAATTACTTTTGATCCTGATAGAATTAATGCTATCTTAGAAATTTTTCTTCCTTCTAAAAAAAATTATATGCAATCATTCTTGGGTAAGATTAATTTTGTAAGGTTTTTTCTCCCTGATTTTACACAAAATATTTTCCCTTACAAAATATGATCAATAAAAATACAACTTGTAATGAAATGTATTGGAAATACAGGCTTTTGAATCTATGAAACAAACAATCATTCAAGCTCCCTCCTTGATTTCCTCTAATTATAATAAATAATTTATTTTATATACATTTTTCTTTGATCAATCATCTGCATTTATCTTACCTCAATAAAATGATCAAGCTACAGAAGTACCAATAGCATTTAATAGTTTTTTATTTTAAGGAGTTAAATTGAAACATTTAGATGTATAAAAATAGGCTTACGTTGTTTTCAATTCTATCAAGCATTTCAAACCCTTTTTAATCAAATCTCAGACCAAGGTAGTTGTGCCTTATTTTTCTCACCAGGTAACTGCATTGAAAGAATATGACTTGGAGATAAATACTACAAAAATTGTTAGTGTTCAAGGATTATGTAAGTTGGTTACTCAAACTGTTGATTCACAGTCGTAAAAAAAATTAGATAATTACGAGTCCCAAGGTCTTCAAAAGGTATGTGTCATGCCTGATTTTTCAAACTCACAATATGCAAATCTAATATATTTCCTCACTCATGGAAAAACACCATTACATTTAGAACCAAATAAAACATGTTCTTTAAGGTTGAAAGATAATTAGTACCAAATTATAGATGGAGTTTAATTTAGAAAAAATATGATTACATGCTTCTTAGTTGTTTAGAAAAAAATGAGGCTGATAAAGTGTTGAATGAATTACATGATGGAATAGCAGTTGGTCATTTTGGAGCTGACAATATTGCTCACAAAATTATACATGCATGTTACTATTTGCCTACACTTTTTAAACATGCTCATGATTATATGCGAAAATTCAAGATCTTCCAAACTTCCGCAGGAAGAGAAAAGAAAGCAGCATTGCCTCTACAACCTGTGATCATAGAGCAATCTTTTGAGCAATATGGTCTTGAGATTATTGGTGAGATTGTTCCTAAATATTCCAAGCAACATAAATTTTTTATCATTGCAACTAGTTATTTCAAAAAATGGGTAGAGGCCATTCCATTGAAAATTTTTATAGCTGATCAAGTAATATATTTCATAGATCAGTTTATCATTACTAGGTTTGTTCTCCCAAGAACTTTACTTTTTGATAACACAACTTATTTTTGTCACATTTCACTTACTGAATTTTTTCTTCAAAAAGGTATTGTCTTAAAATATTCGTCTAATTATTATCCTCAGGATAATGTACTAGTAGAATAAAAAAATAAAATCCTTTTGATAATAACCAAGAAAATGATTCACAATAATCAAAGAAATTGGCATAAAGCTCTCATTTATGCCCTATGGGTTGGTAGAATAACTTATAAGTAAGCAATTATAGGTACTTACCAATACTTTTTAGTATATGGAAAAGAAGCTAATTTTCCCCCAAATATTGCTTTACCTACTTTATCCCTAATGAAATCTATCCTAGATAAACCTTGTACTAACCTAAAACATCACCTAGCTCAAAATTTTAAGCTAGAAGAACAAGAGTTCAAGGCAGAAAAAACTTATTATAATCATTAAAAAATTATTAAATAATGGTTTGATAATAGTTCAATTGGCGATTTTTTTTTTGATGTCAGTTATTTGGTTCTAAAATGTGATAAAGCCCATGAATAAAACATACCAAATTTCAAAAGCTTTGGTTAGGTCCCTTTCAGATCTGCCAAAAGTTTGGGCCACCCACTTTAATGTTGTAAATTTCTTCAAAGATTAGAGGAAACTCTACTCATTAATGGCCAAATCCTAAAAACAAAAATCTGTTGCGAAATTCATTTCCTTTTTGTAAATATGTAAATAGCCATGTAAATACCTTCATATACTCTACAGTAGTTTAAAATAGTTTTACTTGTCAACAAGAATACGTGACATGGGATATCTTACTTCTCTCTTGCAAATTTAAGAGTATTATCACTAACTAGTTGTAAGAAATAAGGAAGACTATTATTATATGTCAATATAACTTTATCTTCTATGATCAATTCATATATGAAAGAATGTTATCTTAGAAAGTACTTCAAAGTGAAGTATCTTTAGATTTTAACTCTTACCTATAAATAAACTTATAGTTATGAGAATAACAAATTCTAAGGTGAAAATATTAGTGTACCCCATGAGATGCAATATATAAAAATCACTTTCATGTCACCCTGCTTCCTATTCTCCATTTATAAATTAAGAAATTTCTAAATTTGTAACATCAAAAGGTGATTCATAATTATTTAATATAGGATTTTTTCAGAAATATATTCAAACACATAAGGGTACTGAACATGTTTGCTAGTATTAGGTCAATGCATGCATGATATCAATGTAACTTTGTCAATGTACTAAATAGGTTTGTTGGAAGAAAAGAAATAGTAGATAAAAGAAAGTTAAGCTAAATGGAATGCATATGCTCATGGCTAGTATTATTTGCTTAGTATCCAAATCAAGAGGTTATTTTTCGTATCTTATATGAGGAAATTCAATTCAATGATTTTTTCCCTCTAAATAGAATAAGAAAATGAGTATGAATAACACAATATAATTCTTATTATTTTATAATTAATCATAAAAGAAGTCTTTCTGTATGCTTTTAATTTAATAACTTTTATTTTCTTCTATTGCAATTTAATCAATTTCCTCTATTTTTAAAATAGAGATAATTGGTTCTCCTAGCATGTAGCCATTTTTTATGGCAAAAAAATAACCCCCCATTTATTATAAATGGCAACCCTTCCAAAAATTTCCTTTTCCCTTTTTATATAACCCCTTTATAAGCCTTTTATGTGCATTAAACCGTTTTATATCTAAAAAGTATTTAAAAGAACAAAAAAATAGAAATTACTTTTAAATCCAAAGTTTCCATTTTTAGGCATTTTACGCCTTAATATAAATAAAATAAAATTTAATAAAATGTGTAAGGCATAAGGATGAGAACCAAGGTAGCCAAGGCTTTTAAATAAACCATTGTATATAAAATACTACATATATCATAAACAATATTGATTTCATTTTGCACTCCTTTTCCGAGTCTCATCTTCCATGTCATCTCAGAGATTTCTCATGAAACCCCACTCAAAAATTCTTACATATAATTCCTGAGAAGATTTTTTTCCCGACAATTAACATAAGAATATATATGTCAATGATTTCCATCCCAGAGGTTTCTCCTCCAAGATTTATCATTGTTCACTTATTAAAATTGTTATGAAAACTCAACATTTTTCCTCATTCCATATGTTATGTGGGTCCCTTCATATATGCTATTTCATTGTTCTTGATTATTCACACCCTATATGTCATCCCGGAGTTTCTAATATTGGATTTTTTAGTGATTTCACCTTTGGGTTTTCCTAGAGATTGTAACACTGAAGTGACTCAGCCAGTTAACATGTCATTTCCCATGTCATGCACCCTATCCCATTCATCCACAACATGCCCATTTGTTTTCATTCTCCATATAATCTCACAATAAAAACCCTTGCATTTTCTCAAAGCGATCCTTTCATTTCAGTCGAGATTTTATTCCTGAGATGACTGAGGTGGCCATGATGATAAACAAGGCATCACACATCCCTTTCCCTACATGACACCTATCTATTTCACAAGGTCCTATTCTACCTAGAAACTACACAAGAATATTTTACATTTAATTCTATGTCTTTTTTTTTAATTCATATTGTACTAAGCATGCATGAGTATTTTCAATTGATGGTTACTAAATGTTTTGTGAATTAATTGTTCGAATATTCATTCCTATGTTGCGAATCCTCATTTTATATTTCATGTTTACAACCTGAAAGTTCTTCAAAACCTACTTACATGGGGATACCCAAGAAAAATCCACCCATATAGAAACATTCTAAACTAGTTATGGAGGAATTTGATGACAAAAATATAGACACTTTCCTGTTCTCTCACATAGTGATAACTATGGACGCAGGCATATCTACTTGGGATAGTATGTATAGTTCTATGGAGGAAGAATTAGTAGAAATCGAAGAAGAAGAGACAAATTGTATAGTAGAAACAAAGGACCAAGGAGCTACACTAGCAGATGTCGTGAGGTTGGAGTTACATAAAGCAAGTAATAGACCGAGAATCCTACCATATATAGATATGATATTATGGTAATTGGATCATATCAATGCCACTAAGTGGAAAATTATCACTTCTCGTGGCACAATGGTCGATTCCTTCTAGCCTCCAAATATTTAGGGAATATATAAGTTGCACAATTCTGAGCTTAATTATGACCCTGATTTAAAAAGAAATACTCATGAAGAATGCACAAGTCCCAATAAAACTATGCCTAGTTTGATAAAATATTAGAGGAGAGACCCAAATAAGCACAAAGTGGAATCTTCAAAAAAATGTGTCATTAATTTTTTAAGCCCTTCATTTTAGTTATGTTTACTCCATGCTTTGTATAATATATGGTATGTGGGATGTTTCTCAATTTGCCTTAGATTGGGTCCCTCTTATTCAGAGAGTTGTAGAGGGTTTTAGTTTCAATGTTAGGTCCCTATATTACTACTGTATTCCCTTATTATTGTTAGTGTAGCCCCTTAATTGTTAGTGTTGTACCCCTATAGTCCCCATATTGTTATTATTGTGCCCCATTAAAGATCACTATTTTTATTGTTGTGCCCTTACATTATTATTGTTAGGTCAGCTAGGGTTATATTGTGACCCCATGGAATCCTATATATAGAAAGGAAGTTTTTTCATTTTCATCATCCAAGAATTTTTCATTTATGTAATGTAAAGGAGGTTTCCCCATTGACGAGGCTGATTTATAAGGAATTGATCTATATTTTATTCTATTTTGTGATTTGGTTTCATAACATTTGGTATCATAGCTTTATATTCTAAGGTTTTTCTAATGCAAATACATCATCATGGAATTTTTGCTATAACTTGTTTTCTAAAAATTTTTAGATACTGAAAATAAAACCCATTTGAGACGAAATCTAACGGAACTTCATGTAAAAAATTCAGATCTTGGTTTGCTATAGTGTCAAAGATATGATCTCAGAAAATTAGGGTTTTTTCAGGCTCCAGAATTTCATCTCAAAGAGGTGACCATGGGAAAATCGTCATAACTTTCTCTCTAAGCATCAGATTTGAATTTTGTAAAAAGTGGCCAAAATTGCATGGACTATAGTTTCTTGGGAATCGATTTTAGAACTAAAAGATGAAACAGTGACACATGGCATGTCATACAATTTTTCTCTACTGAATGAGTCCATAATTAGGTCATTGTGGGAGATTGGGCTTAACTTTGTCTTGAAGAATCCAAATCAAGCCTAACCTATTGTATTGGAAAAAATACTCAAAGGGATACTACAACTCCAAAATTAAAATATTGGGGATATGAAATCACAAAGATACAAAAGGATCAATAGAGAGATCCTCAAAAGAAATAAAAATATGTGTATCGTTTTTTTAAATTTCATAACGTGTGTTTAAAAAATAATTTGAAGTGATTCCAAGGGAATATTTAAGCATAGATATCAGTATTGGGTTCTAAAATCCCTCCCAAAAATAATTCGACATCCATTAAGTCTTATGAAAATTCTACTACGATGCATGAAGAGGAATAAGCGCAACAAGATGTATCAAAATTAGAAGACCAAGTGCAACAAATTTCACTCTCGCAAAAGGTAGCAAAAAATGAAATGCATGCTAAAATGGATGGTTTTAAGAAAGGCATGGAAGCTAAGATGAATGTTATGGAAGCTAAGATGGATGGTTTTAAAAATGGAATGGAAGCTAAGATGAATGGCATGGAAACTAAGATGAATTGCGTGGAAGCTAAGATGGATGGTTTGAAGAATGGCATGGAAACTAAGATCAATGGTATAGAAGAAAAACTAAAAGTAGAAATGGAAGGTTTGATAGAGTTGCTACAAGAAATAATTCCTAATGGAGAAAAGGTAGTATTGGAAAATCATGATGAGAACAAAATAAACGTTAATCATGATTTCATAAAATCTAACGTTGGATTGAATACCCACCATATTGCTAAGATCGATATGAGGAATATTGATGGAAAGGATCCCGTAACATGGATACTACGGATGGAGCAATATTTTGATATCCATAATGTGCAAAACACACAAAAGGTACCTATTGCAACTTTATATTTAGAACACTATACATTTGTATGGTATCGATGGCTTTTGTCTCGTAAAAAGATTGTCACGTGGTCAATTTTTATGGAGGAAATGATAGTGCATTATGAGGATAAAAAGAGCAACACCTTCTTTAGCCAATTGATAAATCACAAACAAAAGGATTCAATGGTGAAGCACATTGAGGACTTCCAAAAATTGAATGTAAGGGTAACTAATTTTCTAGAGGAACACATGATTGATGTCTTCATGGGGTCTTTAAAGGATAGTATCCAACATGAGGTTCGCCTTTGGGAACTTGATTGATTGGAGAAGGCATTCAGGTTGGCAAGAAAATTTGAAAGAAAAATTATGACAACAAGGAAGCCTACCACTCACAACTATAAAGATGGAAGTGTTTCTACTCCTAGAATTCCACAACCTACAAGGTTGACACCACAACAATTGGAAGAAAAAAGAGAAAAAGGGCTTTGCTACTGTTGTGATAACAAAGACACTAAATTTCATAAGTGAGATGAGAAGAAACTATTTGACATAGATTTTTAAGAGGAGGAAGAAATTGAACAAGGAACTTGAAAATAAGAGGATATACACTAGGAACCATTCATAGGGAAAGAAGACATGAATTCGACCATATCTTGTAATTCATTGGTAGGAATTACCACTCCTCAAACTCTCAAGACAGAAGGACATATAAAGAAGAAAAATTTGATAGTGTTGAATTCTTCGGGTAGTACACATAATTTTATTCATTATAAGGTAGCCAAGGAATTGAATTTCTTCCTATACCCAACACCAGAGTGTCAAGTGATGGTTTCAAATGGAGGAACTATAAATTTCTCTGGAAAGTGCCATAATATCAAGCTAACCATGGGGGAATATTTATTGAATAGTCCAATGCTCTCCATTCCAATGGGTGGTGCTGATGTTGTACTAGGAGTATAATGGTTACAACCCTTGGGGACGATAAATTTTAATTTTCTAGAAATTTTCTTGAATCTTTTTTCGGAATGAAAGAAAGTTGAATTATGGGGTATCGCAGGGAAGCTGGGAAATATAATAAGCTCTAATTTCATGACAAAGCCTCTGAATAAATAACAATGAGGTGTAATGGCATAATTATTCTCACTAGAAGTTCAACATGAAAATCATCTATTTCTTCATATCTCCAAAAAGTATTGGACAATCATTCTAAGGTTTTTGAAACTCCTAAAGGACTACCACCTATTCATGATAGTGATCATGCTATTAATTTGATTCCAGGAAGTGTTCCTCCAAACATCAGGTCTTACCAATATCCTTATTCCCAAAAGAGCGAAATTGAACGTATGATTGTAGAAATTATAGAGGCTGGTATAATTCAACCTAGTCAAAGTTCTTTCTCTACTCTAGTAGTATTAGTGCACAAGAAGTCTGGATCATGGCACATGTGTTTGGATTATAGGGAGCTCAATAAGCTCACTATTAAAGATAAATTTCCCATTCCCGTGATTGATGAATTATTGGATGAACTATATGGAGCAATTTATTTCACCAAGTTGGATCTTCGTTCAGGATACCATCAGATTAGAATGAAGACTGAAGACATTCCAAAAACAACATTTAGAACTCATGAGGGTCATTATGAATTTTTGGTCATGCATTTTTGCCTTACCAGTGCACCTTCTAAATTTCAAGTGTTTATGAGTTCCATTTTCAAACCCTTCCTTAGAAAATTTGTGTTATTATTTTTTGATGATATACTAATCTACATCAGGTCTTAGAAGGATCATGTTAAACATGTTAATAGGGTGCTCAAACTATTGGAGGAGAAACAATTATATAAAAAAACCTACAAATGTTTCTTTGGAGTACAAGAGGTGAAATATCTGGGTCATATTGTATCTCAAGAGGGTGTTAAGGTAGACCCTAACAAAATTAAAGCCATTAAGGAATGGAAAGTCCTGACAACCATAAAGTAGTTGGAAGGATTTATTGGGTTAATAAGGTATTATCACAAGTGTTTTAAGAATTATAGGAAAATAGAAGCACCTGTAACAACATTATTGAAGAAAGATGCATTTTCATGGACTCCTGAAGCAACTAAGGCCTTTGAACATCTTAAAGAGGCAATGTGCCAAGCATCGGTCTTAATTATGCCAGAATTCAGAAAAACCTTTATTGTGGAATGTGATGCCTTAGGAAATGGAATTGGTGTTGTTTTAATGTAAGAAGGAAGACCCATTTCTTTTGAAATTCATCCAGTCAAAGGAAATTATTTACAGAAAGCTATTTATGAGAAGGAAATGCTGTCAATACTACATGCACTAAAGAAATGTGGAACTTAGCTAATGGGAAGACACTTCAAGGTAAAAAATGATCATGATAGCCTTAAATACTTTTTGGAACAAAGAACATCTTCAGAAGAGAAGCAAAAATGGGTCTCAAAGATGTTGGGTTATGACTTTGAAATCATCTACAAAAAAGGGAAGCTAAATGTTGTTGTAGATGCACTCTCAAGAAAGGATGAGGATGTGGAAGCATTGATTTGTGCCATTTCTATTATCCAACGAGATTGGATAACTGAAGCAAGGGAGGAATGAAAGAATGGCGAAGAAGTGTGGACACTCATTCAAAATTTGTAGAAATATCCCAATACATTTGATACATTTTGTTGGAAAAATGATTCCTTATGGTACAAAGATCGCTTATATCATTGTAAGAATTCAAAACTAAAACAAAATATTATTTTGGAATTACACACCTCTCCCTTAGGAGGACACTTTGGATTTTAAAAACTTACCATAGGGTGAAGAATGAAATTTTTTTGGATGGCCTTAAATCTAATATTTAAAAGTTTGTGTTGGAATGTTTGGTTTTCTAGAAAAATAAAGTTGAGACAATTAAGACCCCAGGTCTTCTACAACGTTGATCCATTCTAAGTCATCGTTGGGAGGAGGTTTCAATGGATTTTATCATAGGTTTACCTAAGTCCGAAGGAAAGAGTGTCATCATGGTGGTAGTTGATAGAATTACAAAGTATGCAAACTTTTGTGCAGTATCTCATCCATTTAAAGTGAGTACAATTGCTACTGCATTTATGGAAACAATTCAAAAGCTACATGGAAACCCAAATATTATTGTAAGTGACAGAGATCCAATTTTCACTGGAATTTTTTGGATGGAATTATTTTATCGTTTGGGTACTCAACTAGCTCATAGATAATCTTATCATCCTCAATCCGATGGGAAAACTGAGATAGTGAACAAATGTTTGGAAGGATATCTTCGTTTCTTTGTATCTGAAAAAAAAAAACCACAATGGGTCAAGTGGTTACCTTTGGATGAATAGTGGTATAACACTTCCTTCCACACTACAACAAAAATGACCCCATTTATGGCACTTTGTGGATCCCATCCACCATCCATCACATCATATTTAAGAGAAAATTCTAATTTTCAAGCAGTGGAAGATCACATCAAGCATCAACGATAAGTTCTCAAACTCTTAAAGGATAACCTAAATTTGGCACATAATCGAATGAAACAACAAGAAGATCAACATTGCAACGAGATAAGTTTTGATGTAGGCGAATAGGTATTTTTATGGCTACAACCATACAAACATTGTCCCTCAATCAAGCTAAGAAGGATACTAAATTATCGCCAAAGTAATATGATCCTTACAAGGTGTTGCAAAATATTGGTACTATGGCATACAAATTGGAGCTTCCTGCATCTTCCTGAATACACCCCGTTTTCCATGTTTCATGCCTAAAGAAGGTTATAGGTGACAAAATTCCAGTTCAAACAATATTTCTAGAACTTGACGAGGAAGGAAAAATCATATTAGAACCTGAAGCAGTCATGGAAACAAGAACTCGACAACTACGAAATTGATCAATTTCATAGTATCTCATAAAGTGGAAGAAATTACCCACTGAAGATTCGAAATGAGAGGATGATAATTTTATACAGAAGCATCTAAAAATACTCAAGCATTGAAGACAACTCTTTTTTGAAGGAGAGGGGCATGTTAGGTCCCTATATTACTAGTGTAGTCCCTTATTATTGTTAGTGTATCCCCCTTATTGTTAGTGTTGTACGCCTATAGTCCCCATATTGTTATTATTGTGCTCCATAAAAGACCACTATTGTTATTGTTGTTACCTTACATTATTATTGTTAGGTCAGCTAGGGTTATATTGTGACCCCATGGACTCCTATATATAGATGGCTCCCATCTGTCTTTCTCTCTTTTCCAACAATGAGTTGGAGTTGGATGCCTACTGAATCTTTTCCCATCCATGGGTATCATAATAAATGGTGGGACGTAAACTATTTTGACCACATCTAACAAATCTGTCATTATGTCTTGATTTTGTTTCCTTAAAATTTATTCAATAAGAAACCTTGGAGGATGTCTCAATATGATATGAATTGTTTGTAAATAATTGGATATTTGTATACTAAGGAGAATTTCACATATGTTAGAGAAATGGGTTGTTATGGACCTCCTCATGTTCTACCCCTTATTATACTAAACACAATTATTTGTAGAAAAGTGGCGTATCAAATAGTGGGTATAGGAGCTACTCTTGAATCTAAAAATCAATCTAAGAAGATACGACTTGAGTTCCCAGTTCCAATTTCATTTATTTTGTTAAAAATTTCAAACATGAAAAAGAAAATTAATTCATTTTTATGCTTTGAATTTGGATGCTATTCCCTTAAAATTGCATGACCCTTTTAAGGTCATTGAAAAGTTAACTTATGATGTTGGTATCCAAAAAATATACATGCAATTTATATACATGATTATTTATTTAAAGAAGTTAGTTTTTATCAACAGGTATGTAGAAGAGTTGAATAGATACCTACAGAACATTATCAACCTTTTATCGTGTATAAAGACACTAAGAGGGCTCCATTTCCACTGAGCTTACAACAAGAAACAAGAGAAGATATTATAGAAAAATATCATGGCTCTTAAACTCAAATATCTCCTACATAAAATACTTCAACACAAGGAACTTCATCTTCAACATAGATAGATCTTGTGTGAAAGAAACCAGTAGTAACAAGAATCAAAATGGCCCCTACTAATCCTCCCAAATAAATGATTTAAAAGAAGACACTAGGGAGTGACATGATTAAACAATGGTATTAGTTTGATAAGGTAACATCATAGTATCCAAAGAATACATGAAAATAAACAACTATGACCAAAATTCCAAGAAAAAAAATACTAAAAAACAATAATTTATATCAACTCCATCAAATACTTTGGAATCAAGTCTCTCAAATCCTGAGGTGATTGTCAAAACACATATAAGTGTATTGCCTATTTATGAATAAATTTCTAATACAAATATTGTGTTTCAATTCGATATATAATAAATGCCACCTATTGAAGTCTTTTATAGCCTGAAACATCAAGGTACATTAAGGAGAAATATGAGAAACACTACTAAAATACAAACTTTATCAACAACTACTTCTCTATCAGCAACACCTTTGGAGTTGGTCTAGGAGGGATCATTAATGGAGCCAAATGAAGTATTAATGAAAGCATTGACAAAACTAATAAATTGATAAAGTTAATTAGGAAAAATATGAAATGATTCATCAAATGGAGAAGGATTATTCATAGATGGCTTACGTTAATGAAAGCATTGACAAAACTAATAAATTGATAAAGTTAATTAGGAAAAATATGAAATGATTCATCAAATGGAGAAGGATTATTCATAGATGTAAGCTCAAATTACTGTGATTAAAAGCCAATTTGAATACGAGATAAAGTAGAAAGATATTCGTACAAATGAATTGCAAGAGAAGGAAAATTTGGTTGAGGAAAGTATAATATATCTTGCCAAATTTAAGAATGAATCCCATGACATGAATCAACAATTGGAACATGAGAAAACACTATTTTATGATAATTTTAGCACAATGTAGGATTAAGAGAAACTGGTTAACCCTTTCCTTGATGATTTAGTTGACATGGAAACTAAGTATGACGAAGCCAAACATAACCTTTATGAGATTTTTTCTATGGAAGAAAGATCGAAAGAGGTCCTCACCAAACCTACCTAGAATTCATTAAATGAAAAAAATCTAAATATCTAGATGCTTGGAATACCCATATATGCTCAATCAAAGAGTTGGTAAGAGATGCATAAATACTTTCCAATTTTTTATTTCTTGGTCTCTTATAGAGACAAAAACTATACTAGATGATCCAGAGGAGGCTCTCTTAGAAGTAGACTTCTTGAAATAAAAAATATAGGGTGAGAAAATAGAGTCTCGTGATAGAATGGAGAAGTTGTTGAAGGTGAATTTTGAGCTAATATGGGGGTTTCTCATTAAACCTCCTAGTTACCTCAAGTAATGAAAGTAATAAATGAACATATTACTTAGCTAATACTTGTCTTGGAAACTCTGGTGTATAACTATTAAGCGAACATTAGACCTCACTCATCCCCCAATTAGCACATTTTTTAGAAGTATATGATCAATGGAAATATATAAGATCCGAAATGGGAAAATGATACTAATACAAGAAATGATAGACTAAAATTATAGAAATAAGGAAAACACCATTAAAACACATAATTTGGAGCCACAATCACTACTGAGCCATTTTATTAATATGTTGGGAATGAGTACAGATGAGGTGCTGAAAATATTGCACTTGGGCCTAGTTAAAGCAGGCTGAAGGACAACTCAAACCCAAACAAAAAATCATGCTGGAAAATGCTCTGCATGGCTCAATGACTGCACTACACTGCTAGAGATGTTACTACTGGCTGACTTAAGACTACTATTTTTCCTAGCTCCCATGTTCAAAATTTTTTATGAATTTGGGAAGGTGATCCTTGACCAAAACCCAGAAAAACCTAGAAAGGGTTTCCTCTAATTCCAACCTTTCAAAATCTAACCCTCTCCCCCAGCCGCCTTTGGCTGTTGGCTCAGTAGGGGTTGTGTAAATGAGCTGATATACTGCTTAGAAATTTTTTGGAATTTAAAAATGGACTCTACTAAAGAAACCCATAAAAACCCAAAAAGAGTTTGTCCTAGTTCTGGAAAATTGGCCCTCTTAGGGTTGGCTCACCCAACTGTTGGGAAATTTGAAATCCTGGCTGGAACCACTGGTATATGTCTCCAAAATGCTGCCAAAATCCCTGGTAATAGGTGGCTACCATCCCCTCCAAATCCTTTGGTTGAACTCCTCTTCTCTCCCACACTTCCGACACTTCCTCTCCACTATAATACAGAATCAATGCATAGTCTCTGTTGCCTCTACGCAGTCCTGAAGGGACTACGACCTCTGCTACCTTTACACAGTCCTCAAGGGACTACACACTACTACCGTTGCTGGTGTTTCAATCCATCACCAAAGGGTGTAACTCCTCTCTTGAGCGAGCACTCGAAGTCCCTTGAGGATGAGGTTTGGATCTCTTCTTGGAGACACCTGTGTGCTAAACAACACTGCAGAATTGGCTAAATAGCTCAAGTGTGCTCTAGTAAAAATGAAAATAAGAAATTTATGAATGGATGAATGATCTCTATGACTGCTCTCATCCCATTTTTATTCTTGTGAAACCCTAACAATCCTTGAAACCCTAATAATCCCTTGGGTCCACATGAGCTGTGTTGTCCACTTGGCCCCTTTGGATCCACATAAGCTGCGCTATCCACTTGTCCTCTTGGACCCACATGAGCTACCTTGTCCAATTTAAATCTAAGAAAGTGGTTTTATTCTAAATGTTGGGTTTATGGGTCCCTTCACCCCTTTATTCTCCTACTAAAGTTTAGAAAAGAAAAATGACCAAACTTTAATATTCTAATTAGCTGTCTACTAATTAGGAATATTAGGGTCCTCCTCGCCAAAAATTTGCTTGTCCTCAAGCAGCGCCTAAAAAATTCTCATCTCTAGTTGACACTCCCCTACTGTCACTGTAAAGTGTGCTTGGGTCACAGACGCGCCATTGAATCTTCCCTTTCCTCTGCACTACTCTAATATGAAGGGATCCCTCAATGCTAGGATCCCAAGCCATCTTGTCCAATATGAAGCTCCACTTGCTCTGCTCACCATCCTTCTTGGAAAAAGTAGCATAAGCCCTCTGGTCATCATTATTGAGTAGGGAATCATGATAATATGGCACTATGCCCCACTCCTCATGTAGTATCCCTACGAGGTAGTCCATCTTGTGCACTCCAAGCGTAAACCCTTAGAGGTACTGCCTAATCCCTACAGAGGTAGCGTCTCGATCACAGGAGCTCCTCCTGCTATCATCCTGCTGACCAACCTGCCATACTAATGAAGTCCCCCACTCCATCAGCGACTCGATAAAGCAGAATGGAAGATCTACATGATCCCCCCATGTAGTATGCAACTCACCTCTAAAGGTTATCGAGCTGTGTAGAGCTGTAATTCTCGGGTCCCCTATTAGTCTTTTAGAGGTGCCACCATGCTAACGCTACGCCACTATGACTGTGAGATACCCCCAATCAGGTGCAGACTATATCCCTTTCTCCTAGGGCCTTGTGGCGAAAAATATGTGTAGGCCAAGCTTATCTTGCCTGAGCATCCCCATGCTATTGATATCTACCTATCCATTACCGATCATGAACCTAAGAAACAACATGATAATTCTACCTCGCCATGTACTGGAAATATCAGTTCTCCCCCATGTGTCGATCCCAAAGTGAACTGGTTCATCGTCTGCTCTCTCCCTCCTCATCATAAAGTGGAGTGATCCACCTGTCCAAGAGATCCTTGGATCCCCCAACCATATTGGGAGCTTCCAACTCCAACTCCTTTCAGGATGTCATTGCGTAGCATTGCTACCTAGTAGAACCCATCTAACCCTTAGCTCTAACCCCATTATGTATCCCCTGGTTGGAATCCAAGTATCAGGATTATGTCCCACACATGCATACGTGCCCTGCTATTGGAAAACCTTTTAGTAAAATATGTTGTCCCAACTCCTAATGATACATCTGGACACTTCTTGGATGCAGGGTACCCTCCTATAGATGAAATCTACCATCCACCATCCCTTAAATGTGAGCCTAGGGGTGGAACATATGCAACCTTGGCATTCAACCACGCCATCCCTAAGCCAGTATCTGTCAACTCATGTACCTACCAAGTGTCTCAAGTGGAGATTCTCCCTTAGGATCATGACACACGGTATCTTATTTCACTGCCTAGGGTGAGCCTCCCATGCCCTGATACCTGATTGGAGGGTGTCAAGGGAAAACAACCAAACACTTCGCGTCTGAAAACCACACTGCAGGATGAGGGGTGGGTATGTCCCAAACGGTGTGATCAAGAGTATACCTGAATGCTTAAGAGTAATCCTCCAGAAGACACTCCCTCTACCTCAGATATGCTTATAACACCCTCGTAGATGTGTCTCTACTAAATGTGGTGTCTCCAGATGCTCAACAATATCGTCATCAATCCTAGGTGAGCTGCATCCCAGGGTACAACTAATGCCCCTATCCATAATTCCCCTTGGAGGAAACACTCCAAGTTCCTATTGCACCGTATCATGGGTCACTGCATTCCACCAAGTTTCTTTGCACTCCTCATCATGCCACTGTATGCTGCAACCTACCCTTGTACACCACCGGGTATGACTATACCATTTTGTATCGTCATGTATCCCTCCTGTGTCACTACACTTGTTGCTCCCCACATTTACCCAACGCAATGTGAGGCACTCCTACTCCACATTGTTGCTTGACATACTACAACACACCCCTATGCATCTCCATGCTCCTGTGCAGGCCACTTCTCCTCACTGCATAGCCCTGCACACCCCTGGATGTTATGGTCTAAAATCAGGTTTGTACGTATAATCATGCATCCCTCTACATAACACTGGACCCTACGACATGATTTTGTGTAGTCTTGCATATTAGTGCTTACTACCGTACCACCCTGTAATGTATAGTATCCTGCATGGGCAAAAAAATCCACAACTCTGCTAGTAAACCCCCCATGAGATGGGCTACATCTCCCCATCTTATCTAAAGGATAAGAGCGGCCCGACTCCTCACATGGAAATGAAAATGACATCACTGCTCCTATCCTCCATAGCTCAAGTGTACCATATACCCATGAGAGAGCACCGTCTCTACGTACTGCCCTGTCTAGTGGCTTGCCAATGCCACCTCCTCCGACAAGCTCCTGCCAAAGTAGGCTAATCACCTTGTGACTCCACGCATGGTCGATATGCTGAGATAGCTCCTGAAAAGGGCGTACCATCCTATCAAACCATCCTGTCACTAGGGATGTATGGGGCTCTGATAGAGATGTAAAAATGTGTGTGCGCCCAAACATCAAACCTATCGCGCAACAACTACCATCACCTACCGACTCTATGATGTGATGGGAAATCCCACATGGATCCCAACAATAATATAGATCTCATGTCCCTCTGGTAATCCATGGACTTTGCTGAAATGTGGCCATGGATGTATCTAGTTACCTAGCCTGCTCCATGGGGTACCAACTTAGTACCTCTCACCATCCAACCTCGATAGAGGAATCGAATGTAAGAATCCCTCCACATAGAACAATCCCTCCATCCCGCGAGTGTTACACCCTACAAAACTCATATCTCCTCATCTCACCATCCTACTCAACATATGAGATCTGACTAGGTGGCTCAGTATCTCTCTTTTCAATGGGAGGAGGTGACCCAATAGTGGTGCTAGCCTCATTTATATATGCCTGAAGGGGGTTGCTCTGACACTCCCCTGTGCTCTCTAGTTGTCCATTAAGGAATCCAACCATTCCCCAATGTGGGCCAACTTGGTTGCTGACTCGGCACAAACCACTCTCATGCCCTCCAGTTCTTCGTTCTGCAACAAAATAACCTCTCGTACTGATGTGGCCTTCCTTTTCAAAGCTAGAAGTTCGCCCTGAAGCTGATGGCATTGTTGTGTGTGACCATCGTCCAATACCTTTGTATATTCTAGTGCCTCTGTTGGGAAAAATATTGAGAGGGGGGGGGGTGAATCAGTATTTACTGCATATTCAAAACTTTTTACTTTTTCACTCTCTAAAACCCATACGCTACTTTCCTTTAGTAAACTCGCGTATACATGCGGATATCCTTCATACAACTCGCGTATTAGCAGAGATCTAAATATGCAGATATTTATTAACTTAGTTCTTTGCACTATTCATTCATCGGATGTTAAGTTAACAGTAAACATGTGTAGTAACAACAGAATAATCCATCACACAAAGCATCACACATGAACACCAGGATTTTTAGGTGGAAACCCAAGTCGGGAGAAAACCACCGCTGCAGTTGCTTAGCCTTCAATATTTTATTATAGAGAAAACATCTTACAACATATGTGCTGGTGCAGACTCCTACCAGCACGCAGGCACCCACCTGCGCTCGTTTACCGGCCTCTCCTGGAAGGGAGCTCCAACCCCCTGACTCGTTTACCAGCCTCTCCTGGAAGGGAGCTACGACCCCCTGCTCTCGTTTACCAGCCTCACCTGGAAGGGAGCTACAACCCCCTGACTGAAGGCTACAACCCTCAGCACCTCTATGGACCACGTTTCATCAATTTTCACACTGGATCCAAAGCTTCCTTTGGGACACCACTTGCAGGTCACGTTTCATCATATTTTTAGGCCCGGACCCCGCCCGCCTTTTAAGCACAATCAATAGCAAACGGAATGTAACTCCTTGTGAGATATCGATCGGCCACAGAGCAGATCGGACATTTCTTACCGAGACTTTATGTGCCTAGTTTGCATACGCGCTCCTTTCAACGTGTCGCGTATATTTTAACAATTCCGTTCACATAAACCAGCGTATACTTATGTACATATTACAGAGTTAATTTCATTGCGCATATGCGCTTTTTCTTCAGCGAAGCCGCGTATATACATGCTTCCTCTGCGGCGAACTAGCGTATGGTTCTTCAGACATTTAGATCAATGCAATTCTTTAGAACAGATACATCACAAATATTTTACCCTTTACTTCAGACAGATGTTCGCCTCATCTCAGATCTAATCATTCCACAAATAGATCTAGCAAATACAAGTATATTTCAGATCTAGATACCCTTCTTCATCATTGGTTCATCATGCATTCAGATCTATCATTCAACTGTAACCCTTTCCATTTAGATATACTTCAGAGAGAAGTACTCATTCAAGCTCAGACATCTTGCACCCACACTCATGATTTGCACAATGAATTTCTTCTCTTTATATAGGTTTACCCTTTTTCAATACCATGAGCCAAAACCACACTACTTCCGATGGTATTCCTGGACAGGGTCATTTAGACGAATCATTACCCAATACGATGGGTCAATATCATGGTGGTTACCCCTGGTTTTTCACTTTATGAGCGCTTTTTCCCATACGCGACTTGGCACGTTGTTTCCTGCGTGCATACGCGACTTCGCCTAGATAGATCCGCGTATGCCTTGAGACATACTCTTTTCACCATAGATTTAGCACATGCTGAATTCCTTTCTTCATTGCCTTCTGTACTCACTGTAGATACATCAGATTTAGTTCATCAAGACATATTATATTAAGCACAACTTCATCAAGTAAGTTGCCATCATCTTCATCAAGTGGGTTGCCATTCGAGGACAACACTCAACATCATATTGCTAACAAACATCATTTCATATTAGATTTACATCATTTACCAAGTCCATCAGGTCAAGAATAACTTCATTAGGTGGTTTTCCATCAAGGACAACATATGTCAACAGTCGCATGTCTTCATCTTCATTCAGTGGGTTGCCATCAAGGACAACACTCTGCATCATATTGCCAACAATCTCCCCCTTTGGACTTGATGGCAACCACGATGGTGTTTGGTTACCACAACAGATAGGTATATTAAGAATACAATGACACCATGTCACTCTCTCCATTTTTGACACCATTCTTTCTCTTCATTCAAACACCATGTCACTCTCCCCCTTTGACATCAAGGGCAAAGGGCGGATCAAAACCAACACACTCTCCCCTTTTCTCCTCATGTAGAAGAAGCGTTCTGCAGATCTGATATATACTGAAGTGACCAAGCTCCCCCTGAGTTCATGCTGAATCTTCAAACATATTTTTCAATGAAGTACATGACTCTATGAACTTCCTATCACCAAAGACTCATACTTACATCAAAGATCCAACAAGTGGATTTACATATGAGACTCAAATTCCCAACCAAGTGGGTTTACATATCTCAACTCAACTACCCAACCAAGTGGGTTTACAATTTTGACTCAGCTACCCAACCAAGTGGGTTTACAAATTTGTCAAGTCCTTACATGACTGAATATTACAATTTTCATCATGGGTCTCAACAAGACCTTTTCATCAAATTACAAATATGACCATTTATGACCAATACAAGAAAGACTTCAAAGAACATATTTCAGAATCATCATAATGCCAATAATGCATTATAATTAGCAAAGCTAATGCTCCCCCTGAATTTGTGCATCCAAGCATCCTTTCCATATGACTAAGGCTCCCCCTTAGTTTGTGCTTCTGGAACACTTTCACCAACAAATCATCAAGGCATCTTTATCAAAACATTAGAAATAGAATTATGAGAAATGGAACACCACCAGAGGTACCAAACAGTATCAGAGATACCAAACAGCATTGCAGCCGTGCTGAAGAAAGCTGACCCCAAACAAAAAATGTCAGCAACCAGACATGCGCGGTTTTATGTGCATGAACTCACGTATATACGCGACTGTGTTTCAGGAAACCCGCGTATCCAACACCATCTTCTATATTTTAACCAGATCTGATCCTCTGTGAGAAAAAGACAGTGTTCATCTTCTTTCTGAGATATTTGAATGCTTTCCTGGAATACAGATAGATAGAATAGTGTAGTTGAGTCTTCAAGCGTCATCCAACGGTTATAGCATAAGCACATTAGTAACCAAGCCTTCAGATTCTTTGCAGCATCAATACAATCTTTCCAAGAGAGATTATCATACCAGCACAACATCTTCAAATATGTGTCAATCATCCATGTGGTCCAATATCACCATGATCTTTAAGATTTAACATGAAGTAACATATGTAGGGAAAATATCTCAACCATAGTAACAAATTCTGCATGATCTATTCTTATCTCTGAATCATAAGACTTCCAATTCATCCATGTGTGAGCAAAAAAGATACTTTTCAGAAAACAAGGCTCAAAATCTCATCATAATAAACCATGTACCAAGTCATCATCATTTAAGCATGAGTATCATAGAATAAGCACTCATAGTGCCAACAATGCAATTATTAGTATTCAACTTGCTGCTCCCCCTGAACCAGTGCTCCTCCTTAACTTGTGCAACCTGAATACATCCATCAACAAGTCACCAGCAACAATATCTGCATGAACTGTCCTTATCTTCGAATTATAAGACTTTCATCTCAGCAACGAATACTCTTAAACATGACTCATCCATAATTTTCAACATCAGAAACCAAGTATCATATCATCATAATTTAGAACTGAGCAACTAAGCTGATACTGAGTTAATAATACAGTTATTAACAATCAGACTGATGCTCCCCCTGAACCTCTGCTCCAGATCTTCAGCTATTATATAAATTCTCTTATCATTAATGCATACGCGACTGTGTCTGCTGGAAATCGCGTGTATACGCGACTTTTGTTCATATAACCCGCATATGGAAAGTGAAGCATAGAAATTTTTCACATTCCTTCATCTCCCCCTGAACTTGTACTTCCTGTACCTATTGTCTTCATACCAGATGCTCTGTCAGAAATACATATAACCAGAAAAATCAAATCAACCATGAGAGACATCATACATTTCTCCCCCTGTGACGATACATTACTAAATCTCATAATGTATCCCACATCATTCCTGCAGTCAATCAGAGAAGTAAGCTTCAGAAGCGGATGACTGCAGTAGGGTCAATATTCCCTACGTTTCTGATCGGTCCTCCATCTTTTTCTAGATTTGTTTGATCTTTCTATTTGTGTGCTGGAAGTTATCCAATTTCTCATATCTGTTCAACCTGCATTCCTTTTCTACATGTCCATGCTTGTTACAAGAATAACATTTCATATGTCCAGAAAAATAAGCATAAGAATCATAATGAGTATTTCTAATCTTCCTCCTTTTACAATCAGCTGCTTTATGTCCATACTTGTTACATGAAAAACAATATCCCTTGAAGCTACTAGAGTACCTTTCTAAGTAGAATCTGTTTGTTTGTGGCTGAATTGTTCTACTTCTGCAATTTGCTGCAACATGCCCATAATTATGACATTTAAAACAATCAACGTTCTTGAATGAATTCCTTTGAGAATTCATGATTGTTGGTTGATCTTTTGTCTCTTTCAACACTTCAGGTTTTGTATTGACATCCTCTGAATTTTTAGCACTTCCTTGTGAGCTAGATTCTCCTTTAACATTTTCATGGAAACCAAGACCAATTTTGATAGCAGGAGACCTTTGATTACTCAGAATATTGTCCAAAATATTAGTACTATCTTGAAATCTCAAAAGTTTAACCTTTTCTTCTAATTTACCTTTGAGAATGTTTACCTCAACCTCCAAGGCTTGACATTGCTTTGTCATGCTTTCTTCTTTCCTTCTTCCATCTTCTACTTAATCCTTCAGATTTAGAATCTCTTCTTTCAACCAATTTTCGTTTTCTTCACATGTTTGTTGCAGCTCTTCATTCTTCTTATTTTATTTTTCCAGATCTTCTTTGAGAGAGATGATTTCTGCTTCAAGGCCTTTAATTCGATTGGATGCATAAGTATGAAACCTTTGATACTTGTCCACCTGTCCATTCAACATTTCTATTTGTTCTTTCATTTGAGAGATCATCTCTTTGTAGATAGAATCTTTCTTATCAATTTCCTTTTGTTGTTCTTCAACTTTGATCTTGATAGCTTCTTCTAGATCCACAACTTTACTTTCACTATCTTCACTATTGTTTGCGCAAAGAAGAGTATTACAAGGTCCCCAATCACTATCTGATTCATCTTCTTCAATTTCTGCTATACAAGTTTTCTGAGATATCTTCTTGTTTCGAGTAGCCTTCTTCTTTTGCTTCTTTTCCATGAGTACTTTCAGATCATGGTCAGAATCTTCTTCATCTTCACTGGACACTTCATCATCATCTTCATTTGCATAATAACTCTTCCTCTTTTCAAATTGTTTCCCTTTACCATGTTTTCTCTATAAGGACATTTAGCAGCATAGTGACCAACTTTTCCACACTCAAAACATTTGAAGGGAAGCTTACCTTTGAATTTTCCAGTACCTAGTTGGAGCTTTCTCACGAAATTCGCTTCTTCTTCATCGGATATATAGCTGGATTCTTTGACAACTTCCTTTTCTTTTCCTCTTGCAGATACCTTAAAAGCAGCTTCTCTGATTTGGGAAGGACCTCCTTGTCTCATTTCAAAAGCAGTCAGAATACCATGTAATTGAACAATAGTGAGAGTTTGCAGATCTTGCCTTTCTTCAATAGCTGAAACTTTAGAGTCAAATGTTGAAGTCAAGGATCTTAAGAATTTTTCCACCAGAGTAATATCGATTATGGTTTCACCCAAATTTCTCATTCGATTCACAATATCATCTAGACGAAGAAATAAGCTGGCAATACTTTCATCACTATGCATCCTTAAATTTTCATATTCAATTCTGAGAGTTTGGAGTTTTGCACTTTTTACCTTTGTGTCTCCTTCATAGCTTAGAATGATTTTGTCCCATATTTCTTTTGCTGAATGTAGCTGCATCACTTTAGCAAATTCTGATTTAGACATGCTACCTAATAAGACATTTACTACTTTGGCATTGATTTCATACTTCTTCCTTTCTGCTGCATCAGTAGGAATACTTGCCGGATACTGATAACCTTCTTCCACGATTGCCCATACATCTGCACCAAGACTTTGCAGATATGATTTTTTTCGTACCTTCCAGAATATCAGATTGCTTCCATTGAATAGAGGTGGCTTTATAGACATTACTCCTTCAAGACTTCCCATTGCGACGGATCTCCTTCAAGCGATCAAGCTTCTGCAGAAGAACCTGCTCTGATACCAATTGTTGGGAAAAATACTGAGAGGGGGGGGTGAATCAGTATTTACTGCATACTCAAAAATTTTCACTTTTTCATTCCTTAAAACCCATACGCTACTTTCCTTTAGTAAACTCGTGTATACACGCGGATATCTTTCATGCAACTCGCGTATACACAGAGATCTAATTATGTCATTAGTTCTTTGCTTATATCATTCCATTATTCATTCATCAGATGTTCAATAAATAGTAAACATGTGCAGTAAGAACAAAATAAACCATCACACAAAGCATCACACATGAACACCGGGATTTTTAGGTGGAAACCCAAGTCGGGAGAAAACCACCGCTGCAGTTGCTCAGCCTTAAATATTTTATTATAGAGAAAACATCTTAAAACATATGTGCTGGTGCAGACTCCTACCAGCACGCAGGCACCCACCTGCGCTCGTTTACCAGCCTCTCCTGGAAGGGAGCTCCAACCCCCTGACTCGTTTACCAGCCTCTCCTGGAAGGGAGCTACGACCCCCTGCTCTCGTTTACCTGCCTCACCTGGAAGGGAGCTACAACCCCCTGACTGAAGGCTACAACCCTCAGCACCTCTATGGACCACGTTTCATCAATTTTCACACTGGATCCAAAGCTTCCTTTAGGACATAACTTGCAGGCCACGTTTCATCATATTTTCAGACTGGACCCACTCCATACTTTTAAGCACAGTCAACCATGAAACAGATACATATAACTCATTGACAGATATCAGTAAACCAGCAGAACAGATCAGACATTTCTTACCACAGACTTCAGCAAACCCTAGTTTGCATACGCGCTTTCCTTTCACTGATGTCGCATATATATGCGCTTCTGTTCACATAAACTAGCGTATACTTCTGTACATATTACAGAGTTAATTTCATTGCGCATACGCGCTTTTTCTTCAGCGAAGCCGCGTATATACACGCTTCCTCTGCGGCGAACTAGCGTATGGTTCTTCAAACATTTAGATCAATGCAATTCTTCAGAACAGATACATCACACAGATTTTAACCTTTACTTCAAACAGATGTTCGCCTCATCTCAGATCTAATCATTCCACAAACAGATCTAGCAATACAAGTATATTTCAGATCTAGATACCCTTCTTCATCGTTGGTGCATCATGCATTCAGATCTATCATTCAACTGTAACCCTTTCCATTCAGATATACTTCAGAGAGAAGTATTCATTCAAGCTCAGACATCTTGCACCCACACTCATGATTTGCACAATGAATTTCTTCTCTTTATATAGGTTTACCCTTTTTCAATACCATGAGCCAAAACCACACTACTTCCGATGGTATTCCTGGACGGGGTCATTTAGACGAATCATTACCCAATACAATGGGTCAATACCATGGTGGTTACCCCTGGTTTTGCACTTTATGAGCACTTTTTCCCATACGCGACTTGGCACGTTGTTTCCCGCGTGCATACGTGACTTCGCCTAGACAGATCCGCGTATGCCTTGAGACATACTCTTTTCACCATAGATTTAGCACATGCTGAATTCCTTTCTTCATTGCCTTCTGTACTCACTGTAGATACATCAAATTTATTTCATCAAAACATATTCTATCAAGCACAACTTCATCAAGTAAGTTGCCATCATCTTCATCAAGTGGGTTTCCATTCAAGGACAACACTCAGCATCATATTGCTAACAAACATCATTTCATATTAGATTTACATCATTTACCAAGTCCATCAGGTCAAGAATAACTTCATCAAGTGGATTGCCATCAAGGACAACACATGTCAACTGTCTCATGTCTTCATCTTCATTCAGTGGGTTGCCATCAAGGACAACACTCTGCATCATGTTGCCAACAGCCTCCTCAAGGGATAGCACAAAGGATGGTTGCACACCTTCCTCCATAGACACTCCAACACATAAGACATGGTCACTAGTCAGCTGCATGTGATTTTCATCCGAAAATTTTGTCATAGACCTGGAGGCCTTTATACCTATTGTCTCCTCAACAATGGTGCAGTTGTCTCTCGACACCTCATCAACATGTGATGCATTTCTATCGTCAAAGAACTCGGTCACAACCCCATATACCCCATCAATGGTTACCTCAACAATGGGTGGTGTCTTACCAATGAGTGTATGCTTAGTTGTCTCATTGTGAACTATGGCCCCTTCAACTACTCTTTCATGTTCTTCTTTAATCTGTCTCACCATCCCTACAAAATTGCACCAAATTACCCCTGATTTGTGCCTGTCTTTTAGTTCACGGAACTCCCAAAAATATAGGGCCACTTGAGTGTCATGTCCAAATTATTGGTATGCCCTCCAATTTGCTGTCAATAACTCCACATCAGCTACAATAATATCATGGTTCACAATTGTTGCATGAATCAGTTTCTTCCCTAAATTATCGATTATTTGTTGAACCCTAATCACCTCATTCAAGGTTATTGCCATGGCATCTGAGTTTAACCTTTATTATTGTCTCATCATAGAATGAGGGTTTCCCACAGGCTGAGCCCAGATTATGCTCTGATACCACTGTAATATCCCAAATGGGAAAATGATAGTAATACAAGAAATAATAGACTAAAACTACAAAAATAAGGAAAACACCATCAAAACATAGAATTTGGAGCCGAAATCACTGCTGAGCCATTTTATTAATATGCTAGGAAAGAGTACAAATGAGGTGCTGAAAATATTGCACCTGGGCCTACTCAAAGCAGGTTGAAAAATAGCTCAAACCCAAAAAAAAACTCCTGGCAGAAACTGCTCTGCATGGCTCAATGACTACGGTGCTCTTCCCAGAAATGTTGTTGCTACCTGAATTCAAATTGCTGGTTGGCCTAGCTCCCGTGCTTAGAAAATTCTAGGAATTTGGGAAGGTGATCCTTGCCCAAAACCCAGAAAAACCCAGAAAGTTTTTTTTTTATAATTCAAACCTTCAAAATCTGACCCTTTTTCACCCAACACCACTATCTACTAGCTAAGTAGGGGTTGCGTACATGAGCTTATCTGCTGCTCAGAAAATTATAGAATTTTAACCATATAATCTACTCAAGAAACCTAGAAAAAATGAGAAAGGGTTCATCCTAGTTTTGAATTTGGAAAATTGGCCCTATTAGGTATGTCTCACTCAATTACTAGGAAATTCAAAATCCTGGCTGGAACTATTGGTAGATGTATCCAAAATTATACCAAAATCCTTGGTAAAAGGTGGCTAGCCTCGCCTCCAAATCCTCCGGCTGAACTCCTCTTCTCTTCCACACTTCCGACAGTTCCTCTCCACTGTATTACACAATAACTCTGAAGTCTCTGATGCCTCTACGCACTCCTGAAGGGACTAGGCTCTTTTTTTCCTTACAAAGTACTAAAGGGACTACACACTCTTGCTACTGTTGATGTTTCAATACCTCACCAAAGTGTGGAACTCCTCTCCTGAGCGAGCACTTGAAGCCCCCCAAGGATGAGGTTGGGATCTCCGCTTAGAGACACCCGTGTGCTAAACAACACTACAGACTTGGCTAAAAAAATCCTCATCATGCAACTGTATGCTACAACCTTCCCCTGTACACCATCGGGTATGAATATACCATTCGGTATCGTCATTTATCCCTCCTGTGTCACTACACTTGTTGCTCCCCACATGTACCCAACGCGATGTGAGGCACTCCTACTCCACATTGTTGCTTGACAAACTACAACACACCCCTATGCATCTCCATGCTCCTGTGCAGGCCACTGCTCCTCATTGCATAGCCCTGCACACCCCTGGATGTTATGGTCTAAAATCGGGTTTGTATGCATAATCATGCATCCCTCTACATAACACTAGACCCTACGACATGATTCTGTGTAGTCTTGCATATTAGTGCCTACTACCATACCACCTTGTAATGTATAGTACCCTGCATGGGCCAAAATATCCATAAATCTGCTAGTACACCCTCCATGAGATGGGCTACATCTCCCCATCTTATCTAAAGGATCAGAGCGGACCGACTCCTCACATGGCAATGAAATTGACATCACTGCTCCTATCCTCCATAGCTCAAGTGTACCATATACCCATGAGAGAGCACCGTCTCTACGTACTGCCTTGTCTAGTGGCTTTCCAATGCCACCTCCTCTGACCAGCTCCTGCCAAAGTAGGCTAATCACTGTGTGACTCCACACACGATTGATATGCTGAGATAGCTCCTGAAAAGGGCGTACCATCCCGTCACTAGGGATGTCCGGGGCTCTTATAGAGATGTAAAAATGTGTGTGTGCTTAAACATCGAACCTATCACGCAACTACTACCATAACCTACCAACTTTTTGTTGTGATGGGAAATCCCATCTCGATCCTAACAATAATTTAGATCTCATGTCCCTCTGGTAATCAATGGACTCTGCTGAAATGTGGCCATGGATGTATCTAGCTTCTTAGCCTGCTCCATGGGGTACCAACTCAGTACCTCTCGCCATCCAACCTCGATAAAGGAATTGAATGTAGGAATCCCCACACATAGAAAAATCCCTCCATCCTGCGAGTGTTATACACTACACAACTCATATCGCCTCATCTCACCATCCTACTCAACATATGAGATCTGACTAGGTGGCTCAGTATCTCTCTTTCCAATGGGAATAGGTGACCCAATAGTGGTGCTAGCCTCATTTATGTATGCCTGAAGGGGGTTGCTCTGACACTCCCCTGTGCTCTCTAGTTGTCCATTAAGGAATCCAACCATTCCCCAATGTGGGCCAACTTGGGTGCTGACTCGGCACGAACCACTCTCATGCCCTCCAGTTCTTCGTTCTGCAACAAAATAACCTCTCATAATGATGTGGGCTTCACTTTCAAAGCTAGAAGTTCGCCTTGAAGCTGATGGCACTGTTGTGTGAGACCATCGTCCAATACCTTTGTATCTCCTAGCACCTCCTCAAGGGATAGCCCAAACGATGGTTGCACACCCTCCTCCATAGACACTCCAACACACAAGAAATGGTCACTAGTCATCTACATGTGATTATCATACAAAAATTCTATCATAGACCTGGAGGCCTCTGTACCTATTGGCTCCTCAACAATGGTGCAGTTGTCTCCTGACACCTCATTAACATGTGATGCATTTCTATCATTAAAGAACTCGGTCACAACCCCAGATACCCCATCAATGGTTACCTAAACAATGGGTGGTGTCTCACCAGTGAGTGTATTCTTAGTTGTCTCCTTGCGAACTATGGCCCCTTCAACTACTCTTTCATGTTCTTCCTTAATTTGTCTCACCGTCCCTGCATAATTGCACCAAATTCCCCCTAATATGTGCTTGTATTTTAGTTCATGAAACTCCCAAAAAGATAGGGCCACTTGAGTGTCATGTCCCAATTATTGGTATGCCCTCCAATTTGCTGTCAATAACTCGACATCAGCTGCAATAATGTCATGGTTCACAATTGTTGCATGAATTAGTTTCTTCCCTGAATTAATGATCATTTTTTGAACCCTAATCACCTCATTCAAGGTTATTGCCATGGCTTCTGAGTTTAACCTTTATTCTTGTCTCATCATAGAATGAGGGTTTCCCACAAACTGGGCCCAGATTATGCTCTGATACCACTGTAGTATCCCAAATGAAAAAATGATAGTAATACAAGCAATAATAGACTAAAATTACAAAAATAAGGAAAACACCATCAAAAAATAGAATTTGGAGCCACAATCACTACTGAGCCATTTTATTAATATGCTAGGAAAGAGTACAAATGAGGTGCCAAAAAGATTGCACCTGGGCCTACTCAAAGAAGGCTGAAAAATAGCTCAAACCCAAACAAAAACTCCTGGAAGAAACTGCTCTGCATGGCTCAATGACTGTGCTGCTCTGCCCAAAAATGTTGTTGCTGCCTGACTTCAGATTGCTGGCTGGCCTAGCTCCCGTGCTTAGAAAATTCTAAGAATTTGGGAAGGTGATCCTTGCCCAAAACCCAGAAAAACCCAGAAAGGTTTTTTTTTATAATTCAAACCTTCAAAATTTGACCCTTTTTCCCCCAACGCCACTAGCTACTGGTTGAGTAGGGGCTGTGTACATAAGCTTATCTGTTGCTCAGAAAATCCCAGGATTTTAACCATATAATCTACTCAAGAAACCCAGAAAAACTGAGAAAGGGTTCGTCCTAGTTTTGACTTTGGAAAATTGGCCCTATTAGGCATGTCTCACCCAATTACTGGGAAATTCAAAATCCTGGCTAGAACTATTGGTAGATGTATCCAAAATTCTACCAAAATCCTTGGTATAAGGTGGCTAGCCTCCCCTCCAAATCCTCTGGCTGAAATCCTCTTGTCTCCCACACTTTCGCCAGTTCTTCTCCACTGTATTACACAATAACTGCGAAGTCTTTGCTACCTCTATGCACTCCTGAAGGGACTACGCTCTTTTTTTCCTTACAAAGTACTGAAGGGACTACACACTCTAGTTACTGTTGATGTTTCAATACCTCACCAAAGTGTGGAACTCCTCTCCTGAGCGAGCACTTGAAGCCCCCCAAGGATGAGGTTGGGATCTCCGCTTAGAGACACCCATGTGCTAAACAACACTGTAGACTTGGCTAAAAAACTCATGTGTGCTCTAGTAAAAATGACAAGAAGAAATTTTTTGAATGAATGAATGATCTCTATGGCTACTCTCATCCTCTTTTTATTCTTGTGAAACCCTAACAATCCTTGAAACCCTAATAATCCCTTGGGTCCACATGAGTTGGGCTGTCCACTTTTCCCCTTGGGTCCACATAAGTTGTGTTGTCCACTTGGCCTCTTGGACCCACGTTAGTTGTGCTATCCACTTGGCCTCTTGGATCCATGTTAGCTTCGTTGTCCACTTTAATTCTAAGAATGTGGTTTTTATTCTAAATGTTGGGTTTATGGGTCCTTTCACCTCTTTATTCTCCTTCTGAACTTTAGAAAAGAAAAATGGGCAAAATTTAATATTATAATTAGTTTTATGCTAATTAGGAATATTACAAAATCAACCAATGGTTCTTCATAAAAAATTTCTCCATCAGATTTAAAAGTTCATTTAATTTTGAAGGTCGTATAAAGTTTCTATTTTCCTTAAGTTTGTTTATAATTTGTTGAGATACATTTGGAGATGAAACTACTCTCCTTTCATGTTTTGTAAAGTATATAAACAACTCTTGAGCTCGGTTTAAAGGGGTTCTAAATTTTGCAAGGAAAGGCCCAATTTTATTATTGCATTTGTTATTTTCTAATGCAAGCATAGAAACATTTTGTATTCCATGTTTCAATGAAGTAGAGCATATTTGGTATTATTATTGAATTTGTCTTTCACAATTTTTTTATTGGAATCATTTAAGTGTTATTTATGTTTGTGATTGAATGATTTAATAGTTCACCACTATTTTATTATTTCTTTCATTTTCAAGCATAATGAGTCAAAATTTTATATGTGAATATTTTTTAGGCCTTAATTCAATTAAATATTTAATCAAATTAAATAGTTAATTTATATTTTTATCTAAATTAATAAAATAACTCGAGATCCAAATTTCTAGTTGTTAAAGCTATCTTTTGGTTTCACATATACATAAGTGCCATGGTTATATGAAGCAAACAAAGTTCCTTCTTAAGTTAAATACTCCAGAACACTTGGAATACAAAGATATCCATGAGGATACAAATATTATATTATAAAAGATATGAGATAGATATATAGATATATAGATAGATGATGAATGAGTGTTACAAGTGAGAGCTACTTATATATCCACACAGGTGCCTCTTCACGAAAGGTCATGTCTTATCAGACATGGCCTTTCAACATAATTACTAATTAACTAATTTAATCACTAATTAACTATTTTATTCATTACCACTAATCACCACTAACAAGAATGAAGAGGTTGCTTGCCTTAAGGACCACAATGCAAAATTGCTAACACAAATCAAGAAACTAAAGAAGGATAAGAAGTCGTTGGAAAACAAGGTGCAACAATTTGTCGAAAAAGAATCGTCGAAACCAACAAATGTAGAAGTTCAAGTTGAAGAAAAATCGAACATTGATCCAATAAATTTCTCAACTAAAGAGGACAACAAGAAAGTTGCAGAAGAAACAAACTTAGATGCCAGATGAATGAGGAAAATTCTACGTGAAGGTTCTGTAACCTACTCGATAACATCCTCGCCAAAATAAAATCAAATTCACACCAAAAAAGTTCCCTATCGACATCCAAATCATGAGAGAAGACAACTCAACCAAGTTATGTATTCAAAACAGAAATAAGCTAATATTCCGACGAATACTAACAAATCATCACAAGTTGCCAGTCATCATAAGGTTCCACAGAAGATTGATTTAGGATGGTCCGATCCATTCTCAGTGCGACAATTTTTTTTGTCACTTAGAGGATCATATCAACGTGTATCGACAAGGATAACTGTCCTGAGACAAGAAGATGTTCGCATCAAGAAAATAAATCGAGGCCTTTCATCGACAAGCTTTGACGACAAAGATTTTTGAGGGGAAGGCAATGTAATGAATAAAATAGTTAATTAGTGATTAAATTAGTTAATTAGTAATTAGGTTGAAAGGCCATGTCTGATAAGACATGACCTTTCTTGAAGAGACACCTGCGTAGGTATATAAGCAGACCTCACTTGTAACATTCAATTATCTATCTCATTCATCATACTATCTAATATAATATTTGTATCCTCATGGATATCTTTGTATTCCAAGTCTTTTGGAGAATTTAACTTGAGAAGGAACTTTGTTCACTTCATTTGGTATTAGAGCAATTCGATCTTCTGGCTGCTCATCGCTGCACAGAGCTACGCTCCTTGATCCAAGTCTTTGACCCTAAAAATTGTCAACCTTGTTGCCGTCGTGATTGAAGCGTTTCACTATCAATCTTGGAGTTTCTCCATTTTCTCCAGTAGGCCTTTGGCCATAATAAAAAAAAAAGGGAAAAAACAAACCAGAGAATTTTTGAAAAGAAATATATAAAAAAAGGGGAGAATCATTTATATAAAAAAATTGAAGTGAACAAAGTTCCTTCTCAAGCTTAAATACTTGAGAACACTTGAAATACAAAGATATCCATGAGGATACAAATATTATATTATAAAAGATATGAGATATATAGATGATGAATGAGTGTTACAAGTGAGGCCTGCTTATATACCCACGCAGGTGCCTCTTCACGAAAGGTCATGTCTTATCAGACATGACCTTTCAGCCAAATTACTAATTAAATAATTTATCATTTATTTACATTATTTATTCATTACATTGCCTTCCCCTAAAAAATCTTTGTCCTCAAAGCTTGTCAATGAAAGGCCTCGATTTATTTTCCTGCTACGAGCATCTTCTCGTTTCAGGGCAGTCATCCTTGTTGATACAAGTTGATATGATCCTCTAAGTGATAAACAAAATTGTAGCATGGAGAATGGATCGGACCATCCTAAATCAATCTTCTATGGAATATTATGATGACTGGAAACTTGTGATGATTCATTATTATTCTTCAGAATATCGGATTTTTTCTATTTTGAATACATAGCTCGACTGAGTTATCTGCTCCCGTGATTTGGATGTCGATAGGGAACTTTTTTTGTTTGACTTTGATTTTCTTTTGGCAAGGATGTTATTGAGTAGGTTACAGAACCTTCACTTAGAATGTTCCTTGTTTGTCTGGCATCTAAGTTTGTTTCTTCTACAACTTTCTTGTCATCCTCTTCAGCTGAGACATTTACTAGATCAATGTTCGATTTTTCTTCAACTTGAACTTCTATATTTTTCGGTTTTGATGATTCTTTTTCGACAAGTTGTTGCACCTTGTTTCCCAACGACTTCTTGTCTTTATTTAACTTCTTAATTTGCATTAGTAATTTATTGTTGTGATCCTTGAGGCGAGCAGCCTCTTCATCCTTGTTAGTGGTGATTTTTTCAGTTTCCTTCTGCATATTTTGTATCCCTTTTTTACCTTCTTGAGAAATTACTTTTGAAATTTCTTGAATGTCTTCAGGTGTCACTGAATTTGGCTTTAAGTAGACGTCCTGTAGCATTATTTTCTTCTTTTTGTAGGAGAATTTTTTTTTTTTTTTTGGTATTAAGGATGAATGACCCTAGTGATTCCACCCAGAGAAAACCCATAATTATATCACTATCGTTACAAAATAAGGTTTTAACGGTAAATTGGGAGACAAGGGAATACTCCCCAATACTTAGGTGTAAATTCCCTATGTCGTATTGTTTTTCATTTTCGCGAAATGAATTTGTTTCAGTTATATTTGATTTGGGGTTTACTAATTGGTTGGCACATTTAGTACCAACATAATTATTCTCTTGATTAAGATCGATAGATATGAGAACTTCCTTTCCCACAAGTGACCCTTTGATTCTAATTAGCGCACAGACAAACATACTATAATTTTTAGGAAATATTCCTTCTTTCCTTTCCAAATTAGATTCAAATTCCTTTTCATCAATGATTGATTCCATTTTGTCTGTTGAATTGAGTTTTTAGGGTCTTTAAGGTAACCCTTCCTAACTTTCTCTTCTTCTTTTTAATGAAGTTATTATTCCTTCAATTTTTTTTTTCTTTTTTTTAATAATTTAATTAATTAAATAATTTTAATAAATTAAACTAATATATATATATATATATATATATATATATATATATATATATATATATATTCTTTTAACAATTTTTTTTTTTAACTCTTTTTTTTGTTGAAAGGTTACAACCCTAGTGGAACGTGGCTATTCACATATATTCACCTATAAAATATATGTCCACTTATTTGTATTTGACTCGGTTAATGTTTTCCATGTAAAAGTAAACTTACCATTCACACAGAAATTTTTTATTCTTCTACTTATTATTTTACCTTGCAATTACCATGGGCAATTACCATGGGCTTCCAAAACCACGAGCTTGTAAACCACTGAAAGAATAATCAAAATAACCTTACCTACTCTTATTTATTTTTCCTTTTTAATTTTAAATTCCCTTGGTATGTACGTATATGTACTTATTTATATATATATATATATATATATATATATATATATATATATATATATATTTCTTTTTTTTTTAAATATAATTTGACTTTCCTTCTCTCTTTTATTATTTTTAATATAAATTTTTCCTTTTTTAGTATTTCTTCAATTTTTTATATAAATTATTCTCTCTTTTTTTAATATTTTTTTTCAAAAATTCTCTGGTTTGTTTTTTCCCTTTTTTTTAAATTATAGCCAAAGGCCTAGTGGCGAAAATGGAGAAACTCCAATATTGATATCGAAACGCTTCAGTCACGATGGCAACAAGGTTGACGATTTTTATGGTCAAGGACTTGGATCAAGGAGCGTAGCTCTGTACAACATAAGCGGCCAGAAGATCAACTCCTCTGAAAAAATCACCACTAACAAGAATGAAGAGGTTGCTCGCCCCAACAAAAAATTGCTAACACAAATCAAGAAACTAAAGAAGGATAAGAAGTCGTTGGAAAACAAGGTGCAACAATTTGTTGAAAAATAATCGTTGAAACCAAAAAATGGAGAAGTTCAAGTTGAAGAAAAATCGAACATTGATCCAGTAAATTCTCAACTGAAGAGGATGACAAGCAATTTGCAAAAGAAACAAACTTAGATGCCAGACGAACGAGGAAAATTTTACGTGAAGTTTTTGTAACTTACTCGATAACATCCTTGCCAAAAGAAAATCAAAGTCACACCAAAAAGGTTCCCTATAGACATCCAAATCACGGGAGCAGAGAGCTCAACCAAGCTATGTATTCAAAACAAAAACAAGCTAATATTCTGACGAATACTAACGAATCATCACAAGTTGCCAGTCATCGGAAGGTTCCACAGAAGGTTGATTTAGGATGGTCCGATCCATTCTCAGTGTGACAGTTTTGTTTGTCACTTAGAGGATCATATCAACTTGTATCGACAAGGATAACTATCTCGAGATGAGAAGATGTTCATAGCAGGAGAAGAAATCGAGGCCTTTCATCGACAAGCTTTGAGGACAAAGCTTTTTGAGGGGAAGGAAATGTAATGAATAAAATAGTTAAGTGGTGATTAAATTAGTTAATTAGTAATTAGGTTGAAAGGCCATGTTTGATAAGACATGACCTTTCGTGAAGAGGCACTTGCATAGGCATATAAGTAGGCCTCAGTTGTAACATTCAATTATCTATCTCATTCATCATACTATATAATATAATATTTGTATCCTCATGGATATCTTTGTATTCCAAGTCTTTTGGAACATTTAATTTGAGAAGGAATTTTTTTCACTTCATTTGGTATCAGAGCAATTCGATCTTATGGCCGCTCATCATTGCACAGAGCTACGCTCCTTGATCCAGGTCTTTGATCGTAAAAATCTTCAACCTTGTTGTCATCATGACTGAAGCATTTCGTTATAAATCTTAGAGTTTCTCCATTTTCGCCACTAGGCCTTTGGCCATAATAAAAAAAAAAGGGAAAAAACAAACCAGAGAATTTTTGAAAAGAAATATAAAAAAAAGGGAGAATAATTTATATAAAAAAATTGAAGAAATATTAGAAAAGGAAAAAATTATATTAAAAATAATAAAAGAGAGAAGGAAAGTCAAAGTATATTAAAAAGAAAAAGAAAGATGTTACACCATTTTTTGGTCATCTAACCTATTATCATTAGATGGACCCAAGTACACCATGTAAGACCAATTTTACCCTAAGTAAAATTGCTTTCACTATGTAAAATAACTTAATAAACCACATTTATTAGGATGTTTATGGTCTAAATAGGAAACCCCAAAAGGAAATATTAAACAAACCTATTTTGTTTAATTTTCCTCATGGAATAATTAATTAAACCATAATTTAATTATTATTCCTAGTCATGTTTAACCCAAAAACAAAGAAATTAATTAGATAAACCTTGATTTATCTTATTATTTTCTAGGAATAATTATTTAAATCTTATTTAGATAATATTCCTTGTTAAGTATGACCAAATCACCCACAAATAATTAAATAAATCATTATTTATTTAATTATCCTTCAACCACTTCCTTAAAAAGATAAATAAATCATTTATTTATTTATTATTAACAAATAAAGGGATTTGACCCAAGTCAAATACTTTTCCCTCCAACAAATATAATAAAATATCCCATAAAAGGTGGATCTAGATTTGGTTAACATTATTTTAATCATGCACCAAGATCTAGAATGACCCAATATTTTGTTATAAATAGGAGGGTTTTTCCTACCATTCTTCACCTTTTGTTGCCTATTAGATCACTCTGGATCTATACACTTGGTCACATTTTTCTACATTATTTTTTGTGTGAGCTCCCTTTGAGTTCTATCTTTGTCTGGGTTTTCTACACCAACAAGAGAGAGAGATTCTAGATCTGAAGTGCTGAGGACTTCCAAGAACCCATCCCATTGAGGAGAATTGGATACGCCTTCTTGTTTTCCTCCCAGGTGCCCTTAATATAAAAATTCTTTCAAAAATTGTTCTTGTCTTGTCTATTGGATATATGGAGCAAACCCTTCTTTTTACTGTTTAATGTCTTTCTATGCATATATCTGGTTTTTTGCAACTCTTGTCTTGATCAACTAACTGCAGATATGAAGATATTGGCAGCCACTTTTGATGTTAGGGCTATTAGTTATGCATAACTAAAGTGGTCCTTTTTCGTACACTTCGACAAAGGATTCATACTAACAAAAGAGATATATATATAAAGAAGTACATATATTTACATACCAAGACAATTTAAAATTAAAAAGGAAAAAGAAATAAGGAAGAGTAGGTAAGGTTATTTTGATTATTCTTTCAGTGGTTTACAAGCTCGTGGTTTTGGAAGCCCATGGTAATTGCCCATGGTATTTGCAAGGTAAAATAAGAAGTAAATGAATAAAACATCTCTGTGTGAATGGTAAGTTTACTTTTACATGGAGAACATTAACTGAGTCAAATACACATAAGTGGACATATATTTTATAGGTGAATATATGTGAATAGCCACGTTTCACTAGGGTTGTAACATTTCAACAAAAAAGAAAGAGTTAAAAAAAAATCAATTGTTAAAAGAATATATATATATATATATATATATATATATAATTGATTAAAATTATATAATTAATTAAATTATTAAAAGAAAAAAGAAAAAAATTGAAGGAATAATAACTTCATTAAAAAGAAGAAGAGAAAGTTATGAATGGTTACCTTAAAAACCCTAAAAACCAAATTCAACAGACAAAATGAAATCTGTCATTGATGAAAAGGAAATTAAGTCTAATTTAGAAAGGAAAGAAGGAAGATTTCCTGAAAATTATAGTATGTTTGTCCGTGCGCTAATTAGAATCAAAGGGTCACTTGCGGGAAAGGAAGTTCTCATATCTATCAATCTCAATCAAATGGATAATTATGTTAGTACTGAATGTGCTAACCAATTAGTGATCCCTGAATCAAATATAATTGAAACAAATTCAATTAACACAAATGACAAATAATACGACATAATGAATCTACACCTAAGTATTCCTTGGTCTCGCAATTTACCGTTAAAACCTTATTTTGTAACAATAGTGATATAATTATGGGTTTGCTCTGGATGGAATCACTAGCGTAATTCATCCTTAATACATAAAAGAAGTTTTTAACATTCTCCTAAAAAAAAAGAAAATAATGCTACAGGACATCAACTTAAAGCCAAATTTAGTGACACCTGAAGACATTCAAGAAATTTCAAAAGTAATTTCTCAAGAAGGTAGAAAAGTGATACAAAATATGTAGAAGGAAATTGAAAAAAGCACCACTAACAAGAATGAAGAGGTTGCTCGCCTTAAGGACCACAACGAAAAATTGCTAACACAAATCAAGAAACTAAAGAAGGATAATAAGTCGTTGGAAAACAAGGTGCAACAATTTGTTGAAAAAGAATCGTCGAAACTGACAAATGTAGAAGTTCAAGTTGAAGAAAAATCAAACGTTGATCTAGTAAATTTCTCAACTGAAGAGGATGACAAGCAGGTTGTAGAAGAAACAAACTTAGATGCCAGATGAATGAGGAAAATTCTACGTGAAGGTTCTGTAACCTACTCGATAACATCCTCGCCAAAAGAAAATCAAAGTCAGACCAAAAAATTTCCCTATCAACATCCAAATCACTGGAGCAGACAACTCAACCAAGCTATGTATTCAAAACAGAAACAAGCTAATATTCCGTCGAATACTAACGAATCATCACAAGTTGCTAGTCATCGTAAGGTTCCATAGAAGATTGATTTAGGATGGTCTGATCCATTCTCATTGTGACAATTTTGTTTGTCACTTAGAGGATCATATCAACTTGTATCGACAAGGATAACTGCCCTGAGACGAGAAAATGTTCGTAGCAGGAAAAGAAATCGAGGCCTTTCATCGACAAGATTTGAGGACAAAGCTTTTTGAGGGGAAGGAAATGTAATTAATAAAATAGTTAATTAGTGATTAAATTAGTTAATTAGTAATTAGGTTGAAAGGCCATGTCTAATAAGACATGGCCTTTTGTGAAGAGGCACCTGCGTAGGTATATAAGCAGGCCTCACTTGTAACATTCAATTATCTATGTAATTCATCATACTATCTAATATAATATTTGTATCCTCATGGATATATTTGTATTCCAAGTCTTTTGGAGCATTTAACTTGAGAAGGAACTTTGTTCACTTCATTATACATATTATACAATATATTGTAGTGGTAATATATTTTATTTATTGTATTCACTTAGAAACATCACTTCACTTTTATATTCCTATTTAGGTTCCATATCCTAAAGTCCTCATTCATTGGAGAAATATTGATAAGAGTAAATGGGCCCATCTAAACCAGTCAGAACCACCAACCCAAAGGAAAAGAGTCTAGTTGGGGCTCTAAATGGGTGATTTATCAAATATTTATGGGGAAAATTTTGGGCATAAACAATAGGATTTATCCCATATGAAATATTAGACATGATAATGAGGAACAAAGTCTCATCAGGGAATGAAGCAATGACTATTTTCCTATAAGAAGTAGGTGGAAGGTGAGATAACATCTCTACAAAGACTAAACATTTCTTAGATTTCATGGCCCCAAACTCAAAATGTAATTTGTGCAATGTAACTTTACATTTGGATTACTTTCCACCAAGTATTATTGACTTTGAAGATGATACATGGGTTGGAGTCAACAACTATGATAGTCTTACACAAGAGGATGCAATTTCTAATCTATTTACAATAAAGATAACAACTAGAGCCAAATTTTGAATGTATGAATAGTGAATTTATGCCCTACTAATGCTCTACTGAGATAGTAGATGCCATGCTCATAGTAGTCCTCATCCTCTTGGACAAGAACAATTTTGAAGGTGGAATCAAAGGCAACGAGATATAAAGTTAAGTATTGATTGTAGTCAAAAGATCTTAGTAGTGGAGTTGAGATCAAGGTCTATTTCAAGACATCAAAAGATAATTGTGCTTGGTAATCTAATACAAATGGTTTATCCTTTTTGTGAAGGCACATGAAGTTGTCTGTGATCTCAACATAGTTAGCATTAAATCCAAGTATGCCTCCAAAATTCACTAGATTTCATGAAAAGAATAAGACATGGCCCACTGGATGGTGTTCTCAACATTTTTAAGACCTAATGACAATTTTATATATGTGAACATACCCCAAGGAAAAATAAGATCCATTTTATGTTGATATTTTTTTTTGACCTGTACCTATTTATAACTAGAGAAACCATCCATGAAGGAAAATATATCACTACTGATGCATTCATTGATAATATGATCAATGAATGGGGTGGGGTAGTTATTTTTTGGACATGCCCAATTTATATCCCTATATTAGATACAAACACAAATAACACCTTATTTCTTGGTGATAGGGGCGATGTTGGAAACTCATTCCATCTAGGTAATTAGATAAATAAACTTATCTTTGAGAATTTTCTCCACTTCTGGCGTGATGGAAATAGATTTGTGAGGGTGAACTAGATAGAGATGTTACAAAACAAGATTGGCCCTTTCATAAGTGATGATACCATGCTCTACAATTCGAGAATTGATGTTGGGAATTTCTCTAAAGGACCAAGCAAAAACATCATGGAATTATTTGAAAAGAGCAGTATATTTAGTGATCTCACCTATAATTCAATCCACTCTGATCATAATGCTTTCCATGAACATAAGCTTCAAAGAAATATCCATGGGAATAATAGGTGAAATGTTTGCAAATTTCCCTTCAAAGAACATATCCTTTTTTATGTTGGGATATTTCACCTGGTTGAAATTTCATGATGAAAGAAGGTTGTGCAAGTAATCATTCAGGTGTTTTTAACAAGGGAGGGAAGATGATCAATGGTGATATTATTCCCAATGTGGATCATATATCATCACGACTTCCAATATGGCTTCATTATATGGCATCTTAGTATCGACGAAGTTAATAGGAAATAGAATGATCGATAGCCCAAGCGAGAGAGGAGTAAGAATCAAGCTCAATATCATGGGAAAAACTTGGCTCATAGTCAACAATCACCATTTGGATGGCTTGATAGGAAAAATATGTGGGTCTCAAAGGAATCTAAACATCATACATGTCAATTTCCAAAGGATAATGGATTATCCATGGATCATTAGATCCATTAGAATCATAAGTGATGTACCTGATGATGTTAATAGTGCTAGCGGACTAAGACAGTTCAAGAGGAAGTAAGGGAAAAGTTCCCTTTAAAGAACAACCTTTGAACATCCCTGCTCCAATTTTGTCTTCAATGGAAGGGAAATATCATATATATGGAACTAAATGAGTCTCATGGAAACACAATTTAGGCTTGAAAAATGTCAAATAATCGATAATGAAAATTTCACACTAATGGGGGAACATCATGATGAGAAATATGGATGACAGAATAACATTCATGGCATAAATTTTTTTTTATTTTCCCACATGATTTATAGGAAAATTAGGAAAAACCCCTCTAGTTTGTAGGCTATTACCATCAAAGGCCTTTAATACATGCTTGGGTGGTGATAAAGTTGGTGAGCTAAGATATTTCCAATGCTTTGATGACATAATGACATGAGGATTGACAGAAGGTGATAAGATTCGAATATGATAGATCCACCCCACCAATAGCATTGAAACATGCCTTGCATTATGTGGGGAAAATTTGCAAAACTTTGAGTGTAGACATAGCAGAAAGGGCTTGGGCTAGATCCTCGATAATACTATATTTGTGAGAGTATCTTGCATTGGGATTATCCATAGTATTATAAATCATTCCTTTAAGATGATGTGGCATAGTTTTAAATGATTTTTATCAATTCGAAGAACATCATCATGTGGAGGAAGATTCATGGTTTCCAATGTGGAAGTACCACTCTCAGGATTTTCATTGCTATGCATTGTAGTCATGACATGTATAGGTTGTTCCACCATAATGATATATTGTGAGTAGGATGGAGCATTATTATAAGATTTTCTCCCACTCCCCCCTCGTTGATTAGGAGGGTCTACAACCATGTCTTGTTGTTGGGGTAAAAATGGATCAATGAAGACAACAAGCTAATTATTGGTATTTTGTTGTGAGGAATAACAATGGATCTCATTTATCTGGGGACACTCATGAGCAAGGTAGTCTCCCACAAATTTTGTAAGGAAAATGATTCTTTTTATTCTTCTTTTTCATGCCACCCTCATCGATCTCTTAGTTTTGAGGTGCTCATTATTTAGTATTTGAAGGTTTATTAGACTTGTTTTTCTTATTTTTACCTCGTGGTTGTTGAGAATTATTTTCAGGTGTGGAACAAACAGATTTGACCTTGAAAGTTTGAACATGATCACTAGGAGATTTAGTGGTAGACTTAGTAGCCATGGAACTAGAAGAAATTTTGATTTCTTCGATTTGAGTGGCTAGTTGGCATATGTTTCCTAACAATATAGACCTGACTACACCATCAATGTGGGTTCTTGGCTTGTGATTCGATACATCAGTAGATGATAAAGGATCATTATGAATGATCTCATATAGAGTACCCACTTAAGAATAAATCAATTTTAATTGATGTGAACACATGATGGTATGTTCCTCAGTTTAAGTTCCTGCCTTAGCAACATCTTTAGAATTACTAGGAAAGAGGGACTTGGTAAACCACCCATAAAACAACTCATTGGGATTTTTTTTTTTTTTTCCGGAATAGGCTTAAACTCCTTTTCCACTCATGATACGATCATAAATGTGGGTGGAGTTATCATGATGGAAGTTAGAGAGTATGTCAATTACAATTTTGTACCAAACTGGTAGATGATAATGGTTAACGAAGGCATAGGTTAAAAACATAAATTTATCATAAGTGATGCTTTCTAGATCAATGTACCATTTGGAAGCACCATCAGTAAGATTCCACTGGAAAAGGTGTAGCCTAATGCTAGCATCCATGAAAGATTTGGATGGGAACCATAAGTGGTAATTGGTAATATGAGGTACAAGGTATTTTCTGATTTTACCATTAAACTTGGAGCTAAGAACTTAGGTGGGACTAGAAGCCATGTAGGATTTTTCTTCATGTGAATATTTCTCAACATTGAAATATTAGGTAGCATAAGGGTTTCCAAGAATCAAGAGTTAAATGATGCTTGGGGGGGAGGTGCGTGGGGGGGGAGGTGGGGGGATGAAATTTTATAGGTGCCCCCTGTATCCTAGGTAAAGGAGATTCTTCACCCATATCATGGTTTCTAGTAGTGGTTTGAGTTGAGGATTTCGATTGACCAAAAGGGTGAGATCCAATGCCTATGTAAACATTGTGAATGTTAGTGCCCCTATGGGGAATGCCCCCAAGAACAAAAGGATTTCTAAAAAACCGTTGATTGTTAGGACGAAAGGATGTTTCAAAAAGAGATGCTCCTAGATTCAAAGGTCATCCACAAATTTTGGCACCCCAAGGAATACATTTTGTATTAAGGATAGTTCCCCCCACGTATTGGATATTCCAAATAAATGGAATCATCCTTCGAAAAGTAGATTCCCCTAAATTCTCGAGGAAGGATATCATCAATTTTTTTTTGAATATTATTCTGATGTGAGGTGTGATAGAATTACTATATTAAATTGTGCTTGGTCCATGTTACAACAACATTGGTAAAATTGAGACAAAGAAAAGAGAAAAGAAAGTTTTTTCATCCATGCAACCCAATGGTATAACAAGCCTTATAGAATTGATAAACATGAACCTTCTACTTGGGTTGGAAAAGCCCAACTAATTCTAGCAAAAGATAATCTTGAACAAGCATATGGTGCATTCAAAATTGTACTAGATGGATAGGATGTTTTTGTTTTTTGGCTCTAGCAAAATTTTCTTTAGTTTTAGAGTCATTGTACTTTTTGGGAATTCAAATTAAGAACAATGGTAACTTGCAAATTGTGTGTTTCTGTAAGTATACTAGTGAAATTATATTGTAAATGGGTGCATTTTTTGGTAGAAACCGACGGGCCTTCTTGAATTCCATGCATGGAGAGATCATTGTTTTTTTATCTTCATATATGCAAACATTTTATAAACATATTAATCCTCTCACTTTGTAGGGGATAAGAGGGGATTTATAGTGAGGATTCTTGTTTTTTGAATCACTATCAATCAAACATGTAGAAGTGGTCCTAAGTAACAATGACATCATGTTCTCACCTAGTATCTTCTAGGGGGAATTGAAATAAAATTAAAACTTATGAGGAGCCTATGCCACAGCCAAAGCAACACCAAAAGTAGAGCGTCTGTACCAGAATCAAAGTTGAAACCAGAGTTAAATTTATGAGTGTGATTTAGTTTATGGTCATATCCAAAGTGGAATTTGGAGCACTTCCTCTAGCAGAATACTTGAACTTCTAGCCATGTTTGGAACTATTTTAGGAACTAAACTAAGTGTTCTAGAGTTGGTGGTCAACCTTAAACAACTGCAGGTTGAGACCTTGAATTTTAGGTTGAGGTTCATAGAAAATTTTAGGGGCGAAATTTCTCCCTTGGTTGAAATTAAAAGGTTTTAAATTTTTATTGGGCAATTTTTTTTGTATCATAGTATATTGCTTCAAATTGCCCCAAATTTATTTTATAAAAAAATTAGGTCCAGAGGTTAGCCCACCTTATTTTAAGGGAGAGGGTAAAAAAAGTTAATTTTTATTTCAAATCACACCAAATTTATTTTATAAAAAAATTAGTCTAGAGGTTAGCCCACCTTATTTTAAGGGAGAGGGTAAAAATAAAAATTATCCCTTGAAATTAGGAGTTACAACCTTCAATTCACCCCAATTTACAAGAATATGTATTTATGATAGTTATTTCATCCTCCACATTTGGTGTAAAAAAAGTTTCTTTCTTTCATTCTATTTCATGGTATTGGGATTAATTTGGAGAAAATGACCCTCATTTTTTGGAACAAATGGTAGTAAAAGAATTATTCACCTTTATTTAAAAATTTAAGAGTCTTATTTTCATGTCTATTTAAAGAATTGAATAGTGTTTTTTTCATCTTCCAAGTTTGTTGCATATGTTTAGTCACAATCATATTTAATGCACAAAGGTTGTTTGCAAAGTTATAGAATTTGAATTAAGAAGTAAAGAATTGAGAACACAGTGGTATAGGGTTGTTCGCAAAGTACTGTAATTTGAATGAAGAAGTCAGGAACCAGTATACAATGGTACACATAATTCGGTGTGTTTTCTCTAGGTTGCAATTCCTCTTGCATGCTCTATGTTTTCCTTATTTTTTCTTTTTTATTTTCAATTTTGGGAACCATATAATTTTTTCTTAGAAATGTATTGGGTTTTGGTAATAAAATAAGTATCACTAAATATATTTGTCCATTACAAAACTTGAGAACCTCATTCTCCTTTCCCTTAGATAATGAATTTTTGGTATATATAATTATTATTTATAATATATACTTGTCATTTTCAAATATTATTTAGATAATAGGTTTTTGATTTTTCAATCTCGTTAAAATAATTGATGTATGATTCTTGATTTTTAACTTCGACCCATCTTTAAGTTAAAATCTATGAAAAAATTAAAAATATTCATAAAATAAGTATCATTAATTATATGTGTCCATTACAGAACTTGAGAACCTCATTCTCTTTTCCCTTAGATAATGAATTTTTGGTATATATAATTATAATTTTCTGATATATACTTGTCATTTTCAAATATTATTTAGATAATAGGTTTTTGATTTTTCATTCTCCTTAAAATAATTGATGTCTGATTCTTGTTTTTTAACTTTGACTAAACGTTAAGTCAAAATCTATGAAAAAATTAAAAAAATTCATTTGAAAAACATGATCCTTGGCATTCTAATATCAATACAACCGAAATTCTATCATCTATTTTGTTACTTACCCTTTATTTTCAATGTACACATTATGAAAATTACGTTTCTACAAAGAAATAATAAAGTAGTTGTTGCTATTTGAATACAACGGTGTTGGCAGTTTGAAAAACTCTATCAGAAGATCGTTTGTTGGAAGACACCGTATTAAAAAACCAATTTCACCATTACATTTCTACCAGGAATTGATAAAGTTTTTGTTGTTATCCTTGGAATAGTAAGGTGTTGGTTGTTCAAAAAATTGAGCTGGAACACAATTGAATGGATTCTTGAAGACATCTTATTAAAAAAAAATTAACCAACTATATTCAAAACCGATGTATTATTGAAATAAAGTCTGCCATCCAAAATTTCAAGATTGAAACTAAAGATGTTATATTAAAATGAGAATTTAAGAAAATGAATAATAATTTGAAACTATTTACTTCAAATAAATTTCATTAGCAAGATGAAGATGGAGGAGATATTTTGAGAAATTCTATATGCAATCCACATCGCTAGACATGCAATGCAATTTTATTTACTGGTTGCCCATAGACATCAATGATTATCAATATCCTATTCACATATATGGTAGCCATGAAGAGGAGAGAGATTTAACATTTTGTAGACATTAAAAAAATTGAAGATATTAAAAAATTACAGGATATATTAATTTTAATTATAGATATATTAGGTTTCCAGAGGGATTAAATGTGTTATGTTCAAAATTTTTAGTTAAAACTGTCATTGTAAATAAAAAATGTGGGCTATAACATAAAAAATGAATATATATGTTATATTATTACTCTCAGCCATAAATAAAATATTTTAATGTGCATATAAACTATCATAATCTAATATCAATTTCAAAGAGAAATGAAGTAACTAAAAGTAATAAAAAGATGGTATACTTTTGAGTACAAGAAATTGTATAATTCTTATACTTTCTAAAAATATTTCAGTACATGACTTAAATAACGTTTTAAAAAGATTGTAGTAATGGCTCAAATAATGTTTTTCAATATGCATGTCCAATAATTTATTTGAATCTCAACTTCATGCATATGTATATGGAGAGGGTGTAAATGAAAAATCATTTTAATGTTGATCATAATAAAAAAATTCAATGTTGTAAGAGGAGTAATTAAAAGTAAAAATGTTCAAGGAGATATGTAATTTATTTAATTTTTAATATCAAATTAAAATGAAACATTTAAAAATATATAATTAATAATAAATATTCAATGTAACTCAAATAAAATATTTTAAGTTAGAGGGTCAATTAATATTGAAATGCGTTAAAAATATATTAATAACATAATTTTAATGTGGAAAATATAATCCACAGATAAAATATTTCAAGAAAATAATTTAAATGTGCATACATTTATCTTATTAAAAAAAACTGTATATGAAATATTGTTTATGGCAAAATAATTTTAAGTAGTCCCATTGTGACCCTTTTTTAAGAATATGTTTTGGTCAATTTTGTTTCAAATCAAGAAAATGTGTTCAAATTGCAAGTTTAAGCTATGCAGTTTACAAAATCCAAGTTCTTAATTAAATTTTGATGACATTGAATCTGTTTTTACATTAAAAAATATAGTTTAAAAAATGAAAAATTACATGCAGTGTATATGTATATGTATATATATATATATATATATATATTACAAATCTATTAGGTTTTTAGAGGGATTAAATCTGTGTGTGCAAATGTTTTAGTCAAAATTTTCAGAGGGATTAAACATCTACCTGTACATCGAGTTGACCATGTGTGCACATATTTGTTGTTAGTGCAACTACTGTAGTTAAGTTTCTAGTTAAAGAATTGATCCTCATATTCCATGGATGAAAACATACATGCAAACCAAAAGAGCATCGTGATTTCCCTCAATAATAATTTGAGGTGTTGTACTTATGTACTTTTATTTAAAATTCTCAAGAAACATTTCCATAAAACAAAATATTCATGGATAGCCCAGTTTTCAAAACCATGGGGCATAGAGGAACTATGTCTTTTTGAATTTTCCATTATACAATTATATTTTATATCTAAATTTTTGTTATATTAATTTTAATAAAAAAAATTATTGGAAATATTCTTTATTTATTTTAAGTCTAGTTTGAAACATAACAAGTGAGTTCTTATTTTAATCAAAAACATATTACAAGGTGAATAAGTATGATTAAGTATACAAGGCATAATATATACCTCCAGTTTTGCGCATAACATTTTCAAAGAAAGCATTTGTTCCATAACATTAGAAAATAAATCATATGTTCCATCCACAGTTAACTATTCCCTAATGGTATCCTATAACCATAATATTGATTCACATAGCATATTCATCACAAGCTATAACACTATGTATGTTTACTGGAAAACTCACATCCAAAAATAAATAGAGGTATTGATACTTAGTAAAACTGTTATAGCATCATATAAAATTATATTTACAATAATTACATTGGCACATATGACATTGATTTAACATTATGAAGAAATAATAAACTTGTAGCAATAAGTTTTTAATTAAATTTTGATGACATTGAATCCGTTTTTTACATTAAAAAATATAGTTTAAACAATGAAAAATTGCATGCAGTGTGTGTGTTTAGGGGCATAGAGGAACTATGCCTTTTGGAATTTTCCCTTACACAATTATATTTTATATCTAAATTTTTGTTAAATTAATTTTAATCAAAAAAATTATTGGAAATATTCTTTATTTATTTTAAGTCTAGTTTGAAACATAACAAGTGAGTTCTTATTTTAATCAAAAACATATTACAAGGTGAATAAGAATGATTAAGTAGACATGACATAATATATGCCTCCAATTTCGTGCATAACATTAGCAAAAAAAGCATTTGTTCCATAACATCAACAAAGGAATCATATGTTCCATCCACAGTTCATTATTCCCTAATGGTATCCTATAACCATAATATTGATTCACATAGCATATTCATCACAAGCTATAACACTATGTATGTTTATGGAAAACTCAAATCCGAAAATAAATAGAGGTATTGATACTTAGTAAAACTGTTGTAGCATCATATAAAATTATATTTGCAATAATTACGTTGGCACATATGACATTGATTTACCATAATGAAGAAATAATAAACTTGTAGAAATATTCAATATTGCAATAGTAAAATACTCTAACAAAGTGCATCAAGCATAAACAAACCAAAGGAAGAACTTATCTAGTTGAAAGTTGAAGGCCAACGTTAACTTAGGTAGAGAAATGTTCCACCCAACCATGAACTTTATTTCACTAATCATTTTTATAATAGGCCACCCTAATTGAAGCTATGATACCGCTAAGGAAAATTAGAACATTTTTATGGAAATCATTCTTAGGATAAAAAATTACCTATCCCATTGTCTCATTGCTATTTTTTTTTCTTGGAACAACGCAACTATTTTGGTGACACACATTTCTTTCCTTACATAGAATAGGGAGAATACCTTCCTCATCTACTAAATAGTCCCTCAAACGTTGTCTAGATATTATCCATTAAATCCAACAACATTTACTTAGTTCTTGACCTTTTCATGTTTTAAAGGCTTCCTTTCTTGGTTGTTCAAACCACACTATGGTTTACTCCTTAGCTTCTATCCACGGATTCTCCATCACATAGCTTGATATCTTTACTGACTCCCTTTCCAACCCTATTTTTGAATCTATCTATGTTCTCCCTCTCTAGAATTCACTATTTTCACAGAAATTATCTTTTAACCATTTGAATCTCTTCCTTATCTATTTTCAGAATATATACATATTTATGTAGTTCTCATCACATGAATTTAAAATTTCCTCTATCATTCCTTGATCACCCTCCTAGTAGGAACCAATACCTCTACAACTACTTTCATGGATGCTAGCATCAACCATGAGAGAATGAATTTTCCTCTCATTCTATTTCTTTCTATCTTATAACATACTTATCTTCCATTTGATTTTCCTTCTCTACTATGTCTAGCCATGCATCTCTCTTCAATGTTATTTGCACGAGTTCATAATGGTCACACACTATTCATGTGAATACAGAATGGGATCCACTATTAAACTTAGAATCAAAATTGATTATTTCATTTAGATGAGTATTATATTGGACTATGTTTCTTGTCTTAGTACAAGAATTACCAGTAATGAATCATTCCTTCTTCCCTACAACTATTAACATACATGTCTCTAAGACTATATGAATCATTGCCTCTCTAATAAATTTCCTACATCCAATCATGAGTTTGTTCCCTACCCATCAATCACATGTGTGGGGGGTATAATGATGAATGAATGAATAAAAAAATCACCCTGACCCAAACACCCCACGAGACCTCATTTTCCCCTTATTGTGGGGACATGATTTTTTTCGAAGAAAATGTGAGAAAATATAGGTTTTACAACTTCTCTCACAATTCCCATTATGAAGGTACTTATCCACTTGATTTCATAATTATGTTAGGTGTACATATCCACAACCACCTCATGCATTCAATGTTTGGTAGTTAAGGTTTCTATATTTTTAGTAAGGAACATGGTGATGAAGGAAACAAAGTAAAGTTTGGAAAAATGGAAAAATAAGGATTATTTGGCATATATAACCCCGTAGTAACCTCTCATCTTTCCCATATCCTGCTATCATAACCCCCTTTTTATGTGCGCCTACCTCATGTATCTCAATTATCTTACTAAATTCAAGAAAAATAATATTTATATTATTCAAATCACCATGAAATTTTTTCCTCATGGTGTAAATAAAGCATGGTAATTAAAATATCCATGCCAAACAAAATCAAACATTCAATCATAATTAAGTACAATTAATCAATGGGATTCAATACTAGGACCTTCTAGCATATCTCCTTTTGAATAACACAATTCTCAATGTTGTCTTCTCATTAACAACACTTCTTTTCCTCATTCTTTAGTTGTATTTGCAGTGCCATCATATTCAATATCTTGGTATACCACCATAATTCAACATTCCAACATATGCATGTGTTATTATTCAAGTAAGCATACATATTATAACAATTATCAAGAAACACTTATCTTATGCACGATATTTCTCAATTCCATGATGTAAGCATCTATTCAAAGATATGTATGTATTTTTTATTTAATAATTATATATATGGATATGTATCTATCCCATATAATGGATTCCATAGGAAATAATTAATTTCACTATCCTTTCTAACACACCCTCAAGATTCAAGCCACCATCCCACATGAACTTATAATTTTCCTCCTCCTAGATAAACTCACCCTCTAGGCTTAGATGTCCCCTTGTCTAGTAAACAATCCCTTAGGTGATCCATCTTGTCATGGATTTCTCCTGTAAGGAGAACACCAACTTATTACTAGACATCCACTAGTAGTATATAACTTGTCGAAATCACATGGTTCCTTGGTCATAAAAATGACCTTCCTTCAAGGCTTTTGATATTCAATAGCCATCATCTATCATGTATCATACACATACAGTTACAATATATATATATATATATATATATATATATATATATATATATATATATATATATATATATTCATAATAATACAACTTATAAAATTTCAGTCTAATTCATAAATTTCATGAAATATGAAGTTATTTCTCTGTGTGGCTCTTATGTAGTGTAGTACCTAACAAATTACTTATTTTCATATTTGAGACCATTCCACCTACAAGCTAATTTTTTTAATCAACCAAATAAAAGAGATTATCTATGCATATAATCCTTTCTTTCAATATTTACTACCATCCATGAGTTTCTCTCATAATAATATTAAAAAAATAATAGTTCAATCATTTTTAGTTGTTAATCATACTCAATTAAATGGAACTATGTTTCAATGTACATGTGTTACTTAGCATACCTATCATTACAAGATGAAACTAAATATTTATTCCAATAAACCAATGTGCCGATACTCATGATCACATCTACTCAATCCATCCTTCAAAATCCTACATTTCTATATCATGTATTCCACCATCATCAATTGGAAGGTATAACCAATACCTCAACACATCATCTAGTCACCCCCATATGTACCTCAAATATACTAGAAGGAAATTATTTTCTCTACTATATATTAACTTAGGAACCCTCTCCTTTATAGGTTCTCCTCACTATTTTCCAGAAGCTTATAGTCTACAATGGCAATATAAGCAGGGATACAAGTGGAAATTTGTGTAGTACTATATCCTTCCATATCAATCAACAATATTGTCTCACACATTAGCTCTATTGGAATTCACTATCACGTGTTATACAAATTCATAACATGATTTTGTTACCCATTCACTCATTATAAGTGAATCAATCATGAGATACTAATTCATTGTTGAATCAAAAGGATTATAAAAATATTTCCATACCAAAAGATTATTTATTCATAGTATCTAACCTAGGTATCATTATCATACATGCATTCAATCATAAACAGATAAATGAATATATAAAGTATGCATAAAGGAATTATTACTCCAATCATTACAAGTCATATATATTGGCATGATTAATTTTCATATTTGGATAGTTTCCTTCAACATTCCTGATGTTACTTGATCATTTTATGTCCTGTGGGAACTCAAATTATCCCCTAATCAACCTATTGACAAGAATCCTATCGTATTTATCCTTTTCACAAGGTTTTCTATCATAGGCCACTTCATCATCAACATTTTCAAGCATCGTTGAGATTTTTTTTTTGGAATAAATTGTGTGTCAATGTTTGAAATGTCCAATGTTTCGAGTGGACACTCCACCCATCATCAAGGACAAAAAAATAAATAAAATATGAGGTGGTTTTAGTAATGAAAAGAGAATATAAAGGTAACAGAAAGGAGTTAACCATGAAATAAGAAAATGGGTTCCAAGTAATGGAAAAGATCTTTAAATAATATAAAGAATAAAATATACCTTAGGATAAATTTGAGGCATAAATTATTAAGAAGCCAATGAGGAAAAATATTTATAAATAAATTAAAGGATTCAAAAAAATATTAAAATATGGATTAAAATATTAAATTATTATTTTTTAAATTCAAAGTATTTTGGATTCATCAAAATTATTTCAATAAGCCATGTGCTTTGCTGAAACAATGTGGAAACAATTTCATGTTTTGGAGAGTCCTCTAGAATATGGTGCGATAACAAGATTAATTTCCTATATGGTGCCTTTCCAATTAATTTCCAATATGGTAAGATTAATTAGAACATGGTGCCTTTCCAATTAATTTGGGATGTGATAAGACATTTGTGGTAAAACATAATAAAAACATGCAAAAATATTTGCAGTAGTGATTAACAAGAACCTAGAGCAACATTACGAGTGAATTTTCCTTTCCAAAACATGAAAAATTGTATATCATAGTTTTTAACTAAATATTTTTATTATTATTACATATTTTTATATACATTGGTAATGAATCACTAATATTTTACAATGTTTTCTACTAGTTTAGAAGATTAACCAAGAATTTTCAATACTTTATAACCTAGTGAAAAAATCACCAATATTTAAGAAAATTTTATAATTTAGTGAAAGATTCACCAAAAAATTATATATGTATATTATATTAATGAAAAAATAGCCTATGCATTTTTTTATACACCATGGGGATTTGCCCATTTATTATACATATAAATTTCTGGGGGTTTCTTAAAATTTTCCTTGTTGAGGTTATCCCTTTTTCCGCAGGTTGATACCTCAATTGTATCCATTTTAAAAGCATCAGGGATCACTTACTCTAGAAGAATACCTCATCTTATAGAAATTTTTAGAAGAGTTCAAGGAACTACACTAAGCATTCCAGTGTTGGTGGTCATCCTTAAACCACCACTGATTGAGACCTCAAGTTATCCCACCTTTTTGGTTTATGGTCTTCCTTAAAAACAACCATTTCAAATATAACATTTAGCTAATTTTTTCCATGCATTTTTTAAATTTTCAATGAAAATTATCTTCTTGGACTCATATATAACCATTTTGATTAAGGGGGGAATGTTGGACATGTAATCCGCTAAGGATTTCGAGTGTGGATTGTGAAAAGTCAAGGGAGTCCAAGAGACCTTGGAAGATGAATCCAATGGTCACATAATATATTTTTATGTAATATATTTCTTAAAAATAGAGAATTACATGCTTATATCTTATTCTAGTTTCATATTCCAACACAACCAAATGGAAATCCAACATTGGGTATCATATAACTACCTATGGATATACCAAGAATCATAGTGGGCCATATAGATGCAAATATGAATGTGTAGTTTGAACCTTCAACTTGTGATGTGGGTATGTTACTCATAGTTAAATTAGAGCCTTTTTAAAGATTACCAAAGGGTGCATGGTTGATGATATGGGGGTTACCATAGTGGATGTGCCAAATGGAGGGACAAAGGATACATAGATATTCTACCAGAAAGAGAAAATATACTTTACATACATAGTGTGGAAAAGACCTATTGTTATTGAGTAATGGATATAAGTAGTCTTGGGGAGACCATTACTAGTGAAAATAGGTGTGGACACATTAGGTTATTCCATGGAAGCGATACTAACCACATAATATGGGTGACGAGATACCAGTGATAAGGGAATGAGGATATGATGGAAGACTCTAGTTAACCACTCCATGAACCAGATGGTTTCCCCCTTGATTATAATACAAAGTGACCCATGAAGGATGTGTTTCTATGGTGGTAGAAGGGTTGAGTCTATGTATCTGGGAAGGCAGACACTCCTCCTGGGGAGAAAAGACCTCATGGTAACAAGAATGATGTAAAATAAAAATTTCCATGGTGGTTCAAAAATATGTATATAGAAATATAAAAAAAATATACTAAGGACATTGGACATGACCAAACAATCCACACCTTTCAAATTTAAGGAGAAAACACACAAACCAAGAGATCAAAGGGATCCTCTTGCAACTAGAACTTGGTTAATTAGTTCCCAAGTCATCTGTGAATATATGGTTGGGGTTGTTACACTAGCTTCCTTCTTAATGAATCTATGCCTAGTGCCAATACCCTTAATTATGCATAGGAATCCTCTCGGGGATTCAAGTGAGTATTGTTCAATTTATACCCTAACTATAGAAAGGACTTCCCCTTTACCGTCACCTATGTAAGGTCCCTACATTTATTGCCACTGTGATTACCACATAAAGCTACCCAACCTAGGGGATAATATATCATTCTTATATACATAAAAGGTAGGGTATCAAGCTTGAATCCTCCCTAAGGATACCCCGTGAGTATGTCTAGATTGTGACACCAAGGCCAAGTGAAGTGGGGTAGACCACTCCACCACCCCTAATATGACCTCATGATTGACCTTTGTGTTATATGGTATTCCTAAGAAATGTGCAACTACAAATGTATTTCCACTCCCCAACTCAAGATACTATGTTTGTTTCAGTGGCCTTGGAGAGTTTACCTCTATAGCCTATTTGAAGACCCTATAACCTAAGATATTGTTGGTGTGCTACCATGGAAAAGAAAATATCTCAAATTATTTTATTATTCATTAGTGTTAATGGATATTGTTTCAAGTCAATGGTAAATTACATTCAACTTTGATGGTGTTATGACTAATGTTCAAAGAAAGTTGTGCAAAAAATTCTTATGTATTATTTTTTTTTTTTATGAAACCTATTCATGGGAAGGTCATATCTTTTCAAATGAAGGTATGAAGATAATACTTACAACCCTCCCATTTATCTTTCAAACATACAAATGAGATCAAAATCACAAATGTATGTAAACAACAAAAATAAGCCAAAGGAAATACAAAGAAAATACACTCAAAACCAAAACACTAATAGCAAGCAACAATGCATTCAAGGAAATATTTAATGATTTACTCACAATTACAAGTATATAGAGAGGTGAAGGGTTATATAACAATGGTGTTAGAGAGGAATCTAACCCCCAATGCATTTATTAGGAATCGAACACATGAGGATTCAAAACCTTAAAAAGGAAGAAAAAAATCCTATTTGAGGTAGATATGAGAGTTTTTAATAGAAAAGAGTGGAGAAGAATACAAATTTGAAGAGAAACCACAACTAGGTACAAATGCAAACAAGGAAACTATATAAATTATAGGAGAATCCCTATCAAAACCCTTCATTGGAGGATTCAATGCCCTATCAGAAAAGAAGCAAAGCACTGAAAGGCCAACACAAATTTGTCTCTAAGAAAACCAGAGAATTGTTAGGGACAAAAATGCTCTATTAGGCCTAAAGAGGAGAATTGAAATTGTTTAACCTAGATTTGAATTTTTCAAGGAAAATTTATTTAGACACAATTTCTCCTATGATTCCTAATCACTATACAAAACTAAAAAAAGTAAAAAAAATATTCTAAGTCAGATAAATACTGCAAAAAATTACCCACCCAAACTTCCCACGTGGATTCTTCAATTTTGTTTTTGTATATTCCACCTATAGTGATCAGATACTTTACACCAACAAGCCCTCCCAAGTCTTGTTAAGAAAGTGGTGTTAACAATCAATCAATCCCACACTCATGCATATTCAAGAAAAGAAAATATTGATGATGTTTAATATGTTCCTTTCAACCTTGTCCATAGAAACTGATCAAATTTTACCTTTTTTTCACTTATCCATTTACATTGCTGCTTCAGTTCCCTTTTTCAATGTAACTAGAGAATTATTAACCTCCTAGTTTTCCATAGCAAGTCATATGAATAATTTTTAGGCCTAACAACATTGTCAGTTATTGTCTTGAGGGTGTTGTAGATACAAAAAATGACTTTGATTGAAGCTTCCATAAACCAATTTTTGTATCTCAACTTTTAAGATGTTTTTCTTCCCTAATGAAACTGAGGGGGTGATGATGATGAAATACCCTACCTTATTTTTTTTTTCATAGTTTAAAAGTAAGAAAATTTCAAGAAAAAGGATTCACAACAGCCTAAATTCCTTACTAATATGGAAATTGATAGTTTTATAGAACCTAATTGGGTGTCATTGAGGATATTTAGGAGTTAGAAAATTGTAGAGGAATTGGATTGTGAAGAGCCAATGGTATTTGAAGAAAAATATTTAACTATGCATAATTTCTAGTACAATATGGAAGAAATAAAATTGCAAATTGATAAATCTCATGTCAAAAATAGAAAAAGTGACAAAAAATGGAGATTAAAGGTGGATGTTTTAGGGGTTGGACCTATAGGACTCCTAAATCTACACGTGACTACATGGGACACCCTTGCCCACTTTGTTTCAGAGCAAGAGTTAGATAATATAAGATTAAAGAGGAAGATAAATGAACTAGAGGAGGCTTTAAGCCTTAGAATTTTATTTAAAACTCCATTATCCATAGCTGCTCTTAATCAAACATGCCAAACTACACATGGTACATCCATCAATATAATGAAAGAAAGCAATTTACTTCATTGAATAATAATGTATGTCACAAGAAACATAAATAATATACTAAACATTATTTTGTAAGCTTGGTATATCACTCTATACTCAATAAATCTTTCATGGTGTATTTCTTCTTCTACTAAATATTTGAATAAAGATTTGTAATATGATTTTCATTTTTCTAAAATTGATTCAAATGCATTTTTTGCTTAGGTTTCAAGTCTAAGTGACTTCTAGATAAGCTAGCAAGGGTTTCCATTTTGTTAGAGGATGAAACAAATAAAAGCAATATCGTCTATTAGAATACAATTATTATAGTACTATATTGTTGGTTGTGTGAGGATCAATGTTAAGAAAAGCAACACTTTATTTAAAGTGATTAAAACTATTTAATACTTTTAACGGCCACAATCAATAATATATTTCAAATTGATACCTAAATAATAAAATCATGGGCCAATGAACTTGATGATCTCACTGATTTTCCATAGGAATAAGTTAAAAGGTGGTTAGTCACTTTTGTTGATGATAATGATGAACACTTGTCAACTATTAATCGATTACACTTGGATTTTCAATAAAGGAAGAAATGTTTGCACTCAGGGTAAAGTAGGATATTATAGTCAAACCTATGAAGTAGTATATAAAAAAGTAGCTTAAAAGATCCTAAATGGAAATTGTTAAACCTCAATAACTACCAAAAGCATTACATTAAGAATATTATGAAGTCTAGGATATATATCCTCCAACATTTGAATGTTGAAAGAGAGATCATTACATCCATCATTCCTCTACAAATTTTGTGAATGTGATTTTATTTTTGAAGTCATTTCCCTTCTTGATTCTAAATCTTTAATCATCAACTTTTAATAAGCGTGGTGTCCATTTGTAAACTTGATCCCTCATTACATTTTTTTTTTCTTCCAAGTTACTATACTATTTGAATTTATTTTTTCCACGAGATCCAATCTCATTCCATTTAAAAATATATTATAAAATTCAATTTAGAATATATTTTTTTCCTCTCATAAATAGTTGTTTTGGGAGTTTACACCATTCGTGGTTTCAAAAATAAATTTCTACAAAGCATGAAACCCCATGAATGTTATCTTATGAATCTTATGGTTCTAAATTAATGAAATTGTTTAAATCTTGATTAAATATCCATGCCCCCCCACCCCCCCCCACCACCTCCCCCCCCCCACACACATGTTTCTCTCATAGTAGTTGTTTTGAGAGTTTATATCATTCGTGTTTTCAAAAATATTTTTTTTATAAAGCATGTGACCCCATGAATGTTATATTATGCATATTATATCCTAAATTAATGAAATTGTTTCAATATATCTTAAATATGTACGCAACATACACACACACACACACACACATGTTTCTCTCATGGTATTAATGGATGGATGTGATGGAATGAGTTAGATATTTTTGTGTTTGTGAGGTTGCCATGTTTTTCAATTTATTTTTCTTTACCTTTTGTTCTTTTAAACCAATTATTCCACTCACAAGTGTATAATTTTTAATTATATATATATATATATATATGAAAAAAATATTGAAAATAAAAGTGTGAAAGATGATTACCACCTCTATAAAATATAAATGGGATGTAAAAAAATCCCTATAATGTTGTCTCTTGTCCCTAATAGGAAAAGAGACCAATAATCACAAACCCAAGGTTCATCCCAATTGCACACCATAAACTTTTTGTTTCCCATATTTTTTTCTTAGAACACTTAATCAAGTCTTTTCCTTAATCTATAGGGATATTATTGTTATTTTCTTATATAACAACCTTTAATTTTTCTTCTAGTGCACTTATTATTTATCTCTTAGTATTTTTATTCACACACACACACACACACACACACACACACACACTCTTTATCCATTATTTTTATCACACACACATTCACACTTTCACTCATTATCCATTGTTTTTATTTCTCTCTTTCTCTCTCTCACACACACTTACATCTTCTTTTTCCTCATATATTTCTATATTAATATATATATGTACTTATTGTTTATCGAAAAATTTCATATATTAATAAATTTCATAGATTACTAAAGTTAAGGGCTCATTTAAGCTTCCTGACAAGGTAAAATATTATTAAAGTTACCACTAAGCCTAAGAAGCACACCACACTACAAAGAAATTTATTAGAATTGCAAAGGATCCTATTAAACATCAAAGGTTTCCAATAGTGCAAAGAATCTCAATAATGTTGCAAAGAATCTTGGCAAATGGAACAAGGTTTCCAAAGATTTAACTAAGACCACTAAGGTACATACTAGGCTCTTCACCTAGATTCACCTAGAGTTAAGATAAGTGTTGCCACCATGAAGGCTTATAAAACTATCATTTCTACCAAAACCATCAAAGTTAGCAATCCCAAGTTCAAAGTTAAAGTTACTCCCATGAATAAGGTAAAGAGGATTTTTAATTTATAAATAAGCCCATGGTAGTAAAGCCAACCACTTCTTCTACCCATTATTCATCTTATTTAATTTACTTGAAATTATTCTGTACAATATTGATTTTTATTTTAATAATTTAAAAGACAGCAAATATATTTGTGAACAACTTTGTTATATAAAATTTAGATTTAATATTCGTATTTTAATTAAAAAATTAAATAAATTTGATAGACAAAATTGATAATTACTTTGTTTTTTTTATATATAAATGTTGGTCCAAAATCCTAAATTATTACATATTTTAACCAAAATCTTCATATTTCACATACTCTTTATCTCTCTCTCTATATATATATATATTAGTTAAAAGAAATGGTTACTCAATAATACTAAAAGTAGAAAACACATAATTTATCAATTAAATAAACAATTTCATGCATTGCGTCAATAATTATTTATTTTTTCTATTACAAATTAAATAAAACAAATAAATTATATAAAACATAATATCTATCAAAAATTTAATTAAATAAATTAAATAAGATTACATTTAATAAATAAAATTATTTATTTGAAAAATATTTACTTAATTTAACCTATATAACTTTATTGAATTATCTTGCAAGCATCATCACAACAAATTGTTCTTTCACAACTTTATTAAAGAAATCCACCAAATAACATAAATATAAGTTCATCCTACATTATTTATTCTTAATGTTATTTAATATTAAATATTATTCAACCTACAATATTATAAGTTAATAAAAAAAAATCATAATATTAAAATAAAACCAATTACATATTAATTATAATACTATAATTTAAATTGTATTAATCATATAATATATAAATAAAAAAATTAAACATAATATATCTTATAAAATTAATATAAAATCTATATAGTTTTTATAACGTTATCTAAATTAATTCAAATAGGCATAATTAGATGTATATGATTTACTTTGAATTGATATGGTTTAACTAATTAAATATTGAATATGATTAATTTCTGTGACATTTTAAGAAAAATAAATTTGAAAATTTTCTTAAAAATGCTATTATCTAAAAACATTATGGTTATTTCAACATTACAAGGTTGAATTCAAAACTATATAACATTAAAACATTATAATTAATTTCAAAATTATCCCAAATTTTGATATTAAAAGGTTGATTTTAATATAATGTAATATTATGTAATATAAATATGGTTGACATCAACACTGTCACATTGTTATTAAATGTTATTAAAAAGATGATTTTAAAATTATTTAACATATATCACGAAGACATTGTAATAATAGGAGATCAAATTCAATATTATGTTACACTATAACATTATAGTTAATTCGAATATTATATAATATTGTGATATTATAAGTGACTGCAATGGTAGCATTATTAGTCACCATGGTACCATGTCATATTGTAAAATTAAAAAGTTAAATTTAATATTATGTTATAATTAATTATTAAAAAGTTGAATATTTTGGGTAAATATTGTATTTCCTTTCAGAACTAGGATTTACATAGATATGTTAGAAACACTAGTTTAGTATTTCATTAGGAATATCATACCATAATCAAAGTGCACTCTTCGCAGAGAAACATAAAAGGTCATCATGCTTTAATACAAAAGACTAAATAGAATATATATACTAAAAAATAGATCAAAATGAACCACTTCGAATTACGAGAAAAATATGATTATCAACATATATCTAAGGCATGCATATGATAGCTCCATATGCATGCATCACATGCACTACACTAGTAGATAGACTAATTGGTTATGAATAATGTCTAAACATAGGTAAGTGAGTTAATTATAAATTAAATACCCAACTATAACAAATGTAATAAATGTAGAATTTTATAATAAAATATAATGGATATATTAAATTAATATTACAGTTAATAAAATCATTAATTAATAAACCTATTTAAAAAGCTAATTAATCAATAATTTCATCATAAAATCTCATTAATTAACACATTCATTTAAATGAAACTTGAGAACCAAATCAATCAGCTAAATCCAATTGTATGATTATCAATACATTTTAAAACCCTAAATGAGGGTGACCGTCTAAAATCAATAAAAGCAATTTATGAGCACATTAGATGATGGGTGTTTGAATAAACAAAAAAAATACTATAATAAAGTCCATTGATTATGAGAGGGATGGGACTGACGACTCACAAGAAACTTAACAAATAATTTATGCTGATGTGGTGGGGGAGTTTTTGTGAATAAAAAGAAACCTATTTCATATAAGGAAGACAAATAGGGAGAAGTTGAGGGGTTTTTTTATTGTAGGATGGAAGGTAGAGGAAAAATATAGGGAGAGCCATAGTGAAGGGAGTTTATCGGAGTCTGAGGCTCTAGACTCAAATGAAAATTTGGAAACTTAACCATTTATTTTGAAGTTTTGGGAATGGGGTCTACAATACTTTGATCTCAATGTCTTCTAGGTTTGAGAATCAAAGAGGTTGATCCTAGATAGGTAGGGAGGAATTTTTCAGCTTGATAATGATAACATAAGGCTCAGATTTTCCACAAAGAAATGCTGGTCGATCCCTAGTTCGCATTTCTCCATGGAAAATCTGAGTCCTCTTTTACCATTATCAAATAGACCAACTCCTCCTTACCTATCTGAGATCAACCTCTCTAGTTCTCAGGCCCATAATACTTCGATATTGAAGTCTTCTATCCCTTATTTCCAAAACACCAAGAATAATGCTCAAGTTTTTAAGTTTTTAGTTGATTCCAAAGCCTTAGGCTTGTCCCTGAGAATCAATGTCTCGATAAACCCCTTCACCATGTATGTCCTTGTATTTTTCTTCCTCCTTCCATCCAAAAAGAAAAACTCCCCTCAAGTTCTCACTATTCGTGTTACTTATATCAAAGATGTTTCTTCCTCTTCATGAAAACTCCCCCACTGCCTTAGCATATATTATTTGTCAAGTTTCTTGTCGATCATCGGTCGTATCCCTCTCATATTCAATGGAATCTACTATAATATTTTTTTGTTTATAACATCACTTACCATATAACCTGGTCATGAATAATTTTTATTGATTTTAGGCAGTTTCCCTCCTTTATGGTTTTAAAATATATATATATATATATATATATATATAATCATAAAAATGGATTTAGTTGTATGGGTTGGTTCTGAAGTTTCATTGAAATGGGTTTATTAAATAATGAGATTTTAGAATGGAATTTATTAATTAATTAGGTTTTTAAATAGGGTTATTAATTAATGGGATTTTCAATAGGTTTATTAATTCTAATATTAGTTTATTATATCAATTATATTTTATTATAGAATTCTATATTTATTAATTTTTTTATAGTTAGGTATTTAATTCAGTATTAACTCATTTAATAATGTTTAGGCATTCTTCATAACTAATTAGTATGTATACTAGTGCAATGCATGCATATGTAGCTATCATATGCATGCCTCAAATGTATGTTAATAACCATATTTTGCTTGTAATTCGAGATGGGTCATTACATATACCCCTCCTTGAGAAGCCTTCATCTCGAAGTTAGAATTTATATAGTATATCAGTAATTACAATAGTTATTAATATAAGCATGTAAATATTGCATTCCTTAATTGAATTCTTGTTTATAATGTGAGGACACTTAATTTATTTATTTATTTTGAACATTCATTGCTTACACCTTAGTAGTAATATCCTACCCCAATAGAGTTCCCAAGCTATTCTAGAATCATCCAATCCTTTTGAATCTCTTCTTCCTCCATCCTATCTATCCTCTACTATAATATGCCATGGTGTCAACTATACTAACTTAACCATTCATATAACCCAAATGGTGATATCTTCAACTACATCAACATTAATTCCCTAGTAGGCATCTCTTAGTCATCATCACACATCTAGGGGAGTGTGACTTGCCCAGTCGCCCAATGACTCTAGGTTTTGGAGGATAAAAAACGGCCAACACCTCCAACCCCCCTAGTAGGACCAAGGTTAACCCCCATCATGGAATTTCATTGGGCCTCAACCTTTCTTGGAGTTTTTCCATCACATGGTTGGTTTGATAATGATAAAATTTGCAATAATATTTATGGATAATAGTATCACCTACAATGTGAACACTTTTTTTCATATTATAGCATATGCATCAATATATCTAAAACCAAAATAATGATATAATCTGTAATAGAAATGCTTGTCTACACATTATAACAGATAAATTAATACATTCAAAACCAAATATATTCAAATAACAATTTCCATCATTCATATTGTTTGACCTATATTATATTGATATTTGATTTCATATAACATATTTGGCTATGTCTAACCAATATACATGTAGTTAGCTTTCACATTAAGTATTCAAGTGTGGTCACCATAATTATATCCATCTCATTAATTATAAGAAATATGTGGCCTTTTACATCACCACACATGATGATAAGTGAAACATGATATGTAGACATCTCATTCATAACATAATTGACATTGGTATCCATGTACCTACAATGTTGGCATATTTAATTCAACATACCTACCAAAACATAATCATTTGATAAGACATTCTCACGTGTAACTCTACATAGTTATAGATAAATTAAAAATGACAGTCTCATGTATCTAGCTAAAGAAAGTAAGGATATACAAAATAAATGTTTTAAGTCTGTCAAAATCAAAATAGGTTTGGACAATTCTGACATGCGGTATTTGTGTCTTCCTAGGTAGCAGACATAGGACTATATTTGTCTTATTGGACCTTAAGTCAACCCACTAGGCAGTTCTTGAGCTATTGAACCCTATGTTATTTTATATGTAATGGTTCAACCTAAAGGGTTCCCTCGTCTGATACCTGCAGTTCCTTCCATTGAAGGTTATTAGATTTATCATTTATGTTGGGGCCTTAGTACATATACATGAAAAGCATTATTAATCTTATGTAGGTTGGGTGGCACTGCAATAAGGTAGGTGAAAGTTCCAACTCTTTCCAGAATTTTAAATGGTACAATAAACTAGGGTGACAACTTTTTTCCCTTTCCAAACTAGATGGTTCTTTTGTTTGGTCTGATACAGACAAAAACCTAATATCCTACTTCATAATTCATATATGTCCTACAAGCATCAACATATATTTTATTTATATCTTTATATTCTTTTAACCATTTCCTTTTTTGTTTTAGCCATTCTTCCATCTCTTTAATTAATTCTAGTCCCACAATCACTCGATCCTCTAACCTGTCCCAACATAGAAATGTTCTACAAGTTCTTCCATATAATGCTTCAAATGGAGGCATTCTGATTAAAATGTGGTAATTTTTATAGTATGAAAATTCAACCAAGGGAAATTACTTTTCCCAGTATTTTTTGTGGTCCATAACATACATCCTTAGCATATCTTCCATTACTTAGTTTACCCTTTCTATCTATCCATTAGTCTCAGGGTGATAAGCGATACTTAAATTTAGTTGGGTTCATAAAAAAAACTGCATACAAGTATAGAATCTTGAAATGAATCGTGAATCCCTATTTGATATGTTCTTCTTAGGAACACCATGGAACCTGATAATTTCATTTATAAATATCCAAGCTACGCTAGCAACATAATAAGTATCTTTTACAGTAATAAAGTGAGCACTTTTAGTTTGTTTATCCACCATGACCAAAACGTTGTTGTAAATTTTTGGGGTAAGAGGTAGCCCCATGAAAAAATCCAAAGAAATAACCTCCCACTTGGTCATAGGAATGTCATATAGTTGTAGGAAAATTTCTGGGTGACGATGTTTGGCTTTTACCTATTGACATTCAAGACATTTTCAATGAATTGGAAAATTCACACTTCATGCCTACCCAAAAGTAGAGTTTCCTTGTGTCGGAATACATTTTCTTTACTCTAGGATGCACATAATAAATTTCTCTATTGGATTCCTTGAGGATGGTGTTTCAGATATATCCAATATCAATGATATACATCCTTCCTTGGAATCATAAGATTCCATCATTCTCTAGTTCATATCCTTCAAAATTAGGTTCTTTTGGATGTTTAATTTGAAGCCCATATCTTACATTTAAATACCAACAATCTTCTAAGAGATGTTCTAGTCCTCGCTCCTGCAAGTCTACCTTAATGGGTATAAGGGAAAATATCCTATGTCTTCTACTTAAAAAATATACCACTACATTCTCCTTCCCTTTTATGTATGAAATTCCAAAGTTGTATTCACTTAAAAATTCACTCTGTAACCTTTTCCTCGCATTCAAGTCCTTTTGGGTGAACAAGTATTTCAAACTTTGGTGATCACTTTTGAGCATAAAGCTTCTACCTACAAGGTAGTGCTTAATATATTTAAAGCTAGTACCATGGTAGCCAACTCTAAATCATGCATGGCATAAATCTCCTCATGAGGTTTTAAATTTTTGAGGCATGTGCTATTATTCCATTGCATTGCATTAATAATACACCTAATCCTTGGTTGGATGAATCAATGCATATAATAACTTTATTTTCCATGTCAGGCACTCGCAATATTGGTGCATTTCTCAATTATATTTTAGGCTCTGTGAATTTAATGTCACATTCCTCGTTCCACTCATACCTAACTCCCTTGCACTGGAGGGTTGTGATAGGATTAAAAAAATTTGAGAACCCTTCTACAAAACTTCAATATTATCTACTAAAACCATAAAAATATGCACTTAATGCAAAAATTTTAGTATAGTCCATTCCATGATTTCTCTTACCTTCTTAGTATTTGTTGATATCCCTTCACTAGGTATAATATGTTCAATGTAATGAATCTTCTTCTGAAATAAGGAACACTTGGATAACTTTCCATATAATTGGTGCTCCATGAAGTAAGATAATACTATCCATAAGTGTTGTTCATGCTCTTTATCATTTTTGAAGTAGATGAGAATATCATCTAGGAAGACTTGTGCAAAGTAGTTGAGGTACTTATAAAAAACACTGTTCATAAGATTCATGAATATTGTGGCTGCATTGGTCAACCTAAATGGCACCCTTGTGAAATCATAATGCCCAAAGTGTGCTCATAATGTTTTCTTAGGAATATTGCTACATTTTATTATTAATTGATGGTAACCATATCGAAGATAAATTTTTTAAAAGATAGAAGGCCCTTTCATTAGTTGAAGTTATTATCAATTCGAGGCACAGGATACCTATTTCTTACTATAGCTCAATTTAAGTCTCGATAGTCTATATAGAGCCACAAGGAACCATACTTCTTGAAAAAATTACTGGTGCACCCCAAGGTGAGATACTATGCTAGATGAATCCAAAGTTAAATAGTTCCTTCAATTATATTTGTAATCCTTGAAGCTATAGAGCCATCATTCTATATGGTGTCTTAGATATTGGTTTTGTACTAGGTTTTAATCCTATTGCAAAATAAATCTCCCTTTCAGGAGGTCATTTTGGTAGTTCCTTTGGAAAAACATCCAGAAACTCGAGAAATACCAGATATTGTTCTAGGGATGGTCCCTTTTCCTTTCCTAATTTATTTAATGCATATAATTTACAACCTTTTGTTAGGAAAATCAACCACACATTCCTCAATACTTGTATCTATTAATTGTAGTTCCCTTGAAGCCATTTATACCTATCTAAAATTATTTTTCTTGAATGTTTCCAACCCACATTTATCTAATGCATATGAAAAAATGAAACTATTAGTTACAACATAATCAAATAAGATTTTGAGTTTTATGTTGTTGATTGTACCTCATGAATCCACTACAATGGACTGATATGTTGCTTGATTTTTTTATTTATTGCTGCATGGATTCTATGATTTCCTTTGGTATTTAATGATGAATATTTTCCCTACATATGCACAACACTTGATGAAGTCTCAAGGAAATCACATTGTAAATTAGGTCCTTCACCTCCCCAACAATTAACCTATGGTGTTTCCCTTATGTTATTCTATGATTTTCTAGAAAACACGTTCCTTCCCTATGTGCTTCTCCCACTACTGAAGGTTCCTCGAGAGTTCCATTGTATTGTGTTAAACACCGATGAAACTGCATATACAAAATTAGTTACAACTAGAGCCCTTACTCATACTCCTCGTGGAGTAAACATACCACTATAAGGAGGTGGCCTCAAACTACCTCTTATGAAGAAGTTCCGGTGGGGGGGGGGGGGGGGTTCCCCAAAATTCTTGGTTATGTGGATCTCATGGACTTGATGTCCATTTTAATCCCTAGGTTACCTTATGCATAACTATAACATTCAACTGCATTTTCTACTGATGATGGCCTCCACATTCTGATCATGGCCCCGATTCAGGGATTTAATCCATACATGAAACATTCACCTTGGAATTCATCAATATATAGATAGGGGATATATTTTATGAGTTCCATAAAACTCATCTCATATTCCTTCATTATTTTTTTACCTTGGACTAACACATGAAAGGCTTCGACCTGCTAATCTTGAAAGTAGGGTGGAAATTATTTTGCATGAAATTTTTCCTTAAAAAACTCCCATGGAATTTTGTCTAATGTGAGAAACAATTGATTTTCTAAATTTCCCCACCAAATCAAATCACTTCCCCTCAAATGGAACATAGTGATCTTCGTCTTGGAGGTGAAGGGATATTCCTTTAGCACAAAACACCTAGGCATACCTTTCAACCATGCTTCAACACGTTCTCTGGCTCACCCGCCTGATATATCCAAGAGCTTAATATATTACAACTCCCTATAAATATCCTGATGAGGTTGTCTAAGATTTGATCCTTTACATCTCTCTAAGTTTCCTTCCTCAAAGCGAGGTCTCTCTTCCTCAGCACTCATGGCCAACAAACCTTTTAGTGTTTCCAAGATTACTTCCAATGAGCACATAATAATGGTTAGCTCAAGTGCTGGAAGAGTTGGTATGGACGGTGGTGCCACTACCATTCGGCCTTGTCATCGACATGTCTCTACCATTACAACTTTGTCCTGGTCACAAAATATGGTTATGAGCATCTGAGGTGCAATTTAGTTTAGAAAATATAACACTGTAAACTCAAGCTTGTATAAGGGTATATGTTTTCTACTATTATTACCTACACACATATGTTACTAACACTGAGGTCAAGGAGGGTGGTATCATTACCTCCTTATCTTATATTGAAGGGTAATCTATTCTAATATGTAACAATGTGTAACAACACTTATCATACTATGTAGGTATTTATAGTTCATCAAGGGTTGTTTATTAATGGTTTTAGCTCAATGTTTCTAATATTAAACAAATTTCATTGGACGATCTATCATTAATAATGCTACCATGTTACAATCTATCCACATGATTCCTACATGCCTTCCTCCTTACGATGGTTAGATATCTTGTGGGTTAATTTTTTAGACAATATATATATATATATATCTATATATATATATATATATATATTGTCGGTAAAATTTTACTTATGTGATGAAAATATAGTTATAGTCCCTACAAAATTGGTCTAGTGAATGAACTAGATAATCATAATTCAAAATAAACTTGAGCATATTAACACTAAGTTTAGGGATCAAAGTCCATAGCAACAAAATGAATATGGTCTTTAGTTTTGTTGAGGGTGCTTCCTACTAGAGGAGGAATGCCAAGATACTACTCAATATGTACCAATCATTTATCGATGGCCCTCACATGACAATGAAGGTGCTCCAAAGTGTGTATAATGTTATATCGATGCTTGAGGTGATCCATCAGAATTTTTCCTAGAAGGAACTTCAAATGATAATATAGATAAATAATGTACATATACATATTAAAATGACCTCAAGTATTCCCAACATCAAGAACCCAGTCAGCCAAATCTTCTAAAATATTGGCATCTAAAACTTGCTTCCATTGGTAGGCCCCTTATTGTTCCATATGAGCTATCTCCTATTGAATGGGTCCTAGGATGAGGTATCGAAACTTGGATTTTGTTTCTTGAATCCTGTGGTATGCACATGTATGTCACCAAAAAGCACGTTCCTAATAATAGGCACCCTTGTAAGAAAATATTGGTCATTAATGGGGCATGTCAAAAGACCAAGCTCATATATAGAAAAGGATGGCCAAAAATTTGAGTAGGTAAGCATTGAATGCAAGGGGTATGCCATGTAAGGAGATAGTGGGAAATAGCGTAAAGTAAAAAGGAACCAAAAATTGGTGATAGGGAAAGCCACCATATTGTCATAAAAAATAGTGAGGATTTGAGAGTGGATGTGGGAATAAATAAAGCATATCAAGGAGTTTGGAAGTAAGAGATGTCAACCCATGAGATAAGGATTAATGGAGGGATATAGGGTTTCAAGTTTGGATGGAGAGGGATACAAATTCTCAAGTGAGAACTAAAGAGGAAAGAGCTTCAATTATACTAACATAAACCAAAGTTAAATAAAGGAACAAACACAAACTAGAGACAATCAAACCAAAATTCAAGGTAGGGGTTTAACTCCCATAAGGGGTGGTGTCTAGCATGTGGAAAAGGCCTACGAGAGTCCTAGCATGCTCACCTGCATTCACATTCAATTGGTTGCAAAAAGGGAACAACATGTCCATGCTAGCGAGTTAGGAAATCAAATGGAAAGAACCACTACAATTACGGTAAAGGAGGAGGATTTTATTATGAATGGAACTTACAAGAGGAAAGGAAATGAGAGTGATAGGGACTAGAAAAATATAATAAAATGAGGCTAGCCAAATCCCCTAGTGTTGACTTCCCAAAGTCAACAAAGGATTTTCAGAACAAGAGAAATGATATCTTGTAGTGGTAAAGGAGAAAACTCGCACTAGATGGAGGTCACCACACAAGTGGGGACGTGACCATCCTGACAAGGTAGTGGCATTCCAATGCTTCTTTAGTGTGCATTTTCTTTGGGAACGTACATGTAAATCACCTCAAGAAAAATATTATGACCATGTTTATCATCCATCTTATCATGTAGGTGTGCTACCACGTCCCCAACCACTTGGCTATGTGGGGTGGTGGAAGCCCATCCCCCCTTTATAATTATCTCTCACATCCTATTAAAGTATCCCAAGTTGTGGGAGGTGTTACTTATTGAATTGACTTGACCTCTAAGGTCTATCATGAATATGGAGTCACAAAAATCCTCTTTTATAAATCTTTTCAAATCTAAAAAAAATACCACCATCATTTTCAACTCATTAAGAGCATTATGGCAATATAAATTTTATCTTGACCCAACTCTTAGATTTAAATCTATGTGCATTTAAATTTTATCCAATCATATTATACCATGTCATCATTGAGTTTCCATGTGGCATCCACATGGCACTTCCATGTCAACTCAGGCACAAGCCCCACCTAGCCCACCCCTAATGTGCTTTGCAACAATATCCCATTATCTCTAGTTTTGGGTTCTTGGAACCAAGGTGGTTTTACACAATTATATTCCCACTTAAAAAACTCGCCACCACCATTAACTCACAATGGTATGGGGGGGAAGGTGAATGTGGGTCATAGATATCAGTTCATTGTGATTCCTTTGTCCAAATTAAGTCACTCAAAAATCAAAAGCCAATGATTGAGATTTTATTGATGAGAGAAAAGTAGTTCTGTCAACTAATGACCCCTATAAACAAAATTATTTGTGGCAAATGCAATTTATTCTACTTCTATCACCCTACCAAGGAAGTTTTTAAAGTCACAAGAGTTGAAAAGTGATGCATGATTCCGTCAGTTGACATCCCTGATAGACACAAATTGTTTTGTTATTTATTTTGTTGCTTCTTTTGACATCGGGGGAAAAGAATGATAGTATAATTCCAAGCCCCAAGGTGAAGTCTATACCCAAGAATCTATCATTGGCCTATTATATTCTCATGATAGGAAATGGGAAGGAGGAAAGTTGAAATATGGCAAAAGTACTGTTAGTTTAGATCTTAGATCTCATGAACTTGGTCACTAGCCGTAGTCCCATGGTTGATAAGTTAGCTAGTTTATATGGTTATATAAATTTGGGACATTTTTAATTTCTATTACAGCTCATGCGAGGAGTTAAGAAACAAATTTACAACACTACATTGTGAATTCATGTGAGCCAATCCACAACTTTTATTGATAATAAATCATACTGGGCCACCAATAAGAACTTAGAAGCATCAACATCAGAACTAAAAGGACAAATTTCCTAAGAAAGCTTAAAACTAAGCATTAATCAATGAACTTCAAGGTATCATAATTATATATGTTAGGTCCCTATAATATTAGAATAACCCCTTATTGTTATTGTTAGTATAGCTCCCTTATTATTATTTTTGTGCCCATGTAGTCCCCATATTGTTATTATTATGCCCCATAGAAGCCCACTATTGTTATTTTTGTGTCATTACATTATTATTGTTATGTAGGCTCTAATTATATCGGGAGCCCTTAGACTCCTATATATAGAAAGTAGGCTTTTTTCTTTTGAATCATCCAAGAATTCTTCATTTATGTAATGTAAAGGAGGTTTCCCCCTCGAAGAGGCTGATTTCTAAGTCGTTGATCTATATTTTCTTCTATTTTTTGAGTTGGTTTCAGAACATTTGGTATCAGAGCTTTGGATTATAGGGTTTCGTTGTTGCAAACAGGTCATCGTGGAAGTTTTGCTATAAAATTTTTTCTACGAAGTTTTAAAAGCTGAAAGAAACACCCAATTGAGCCGATGTCCTGAGAAAATTTGTGTAAATATTTCCGATATTGGTTTGCTATATTTTTAGAGATATGATTTGAGGAATTTAGTGTTTTTGCAGGCTCCAAAATTTCATCTCAAATAGGTGGCCGAGGGAAAATATTCAGAAATTTCATTTCAGACACCGGATTGGAATTCTATAAAAAGTGGTAGAAATTTCATAGAATTTAGTTTCTTGTGTATCAATTTCAGAGCTGAAGGTCGAAACGGTGGTACGTGGAATGTTGTACAAGTTCACTCTACTAAACTAGTCCTTAATTAGGTTATTGTGGGAGATCGGGCATAACTTTACCTTGAAGAATCAAAATTTGGTCTGACCTATGGAATTTGAAAGACGACTCAAAGGGATACTATAGGAATGAAGATAAAATCTTGGGGATCTAAAATTACATAGATACATCAGTTTCAATATCGAGCTCCTCAAAAGCAAGAAAACTGTGTGTATTTGTTTTTTTAAATTGCATAAGTCTTGTTTGAAAAATCAGTTTGAAGTGATTCCAAGGGCATATTGAAGCATAGATATCAGTACTGGGTTATAAAATTCCCCCAAAAATAATTTCAAACCCATTATGACCTTAGAATGCTCTACTATGACTCATGAAGAGGAAGAATTGCAACATGATATATAAAAATTACGAGACCAAGTGCAACAAATTTCACTCTCGCAAAGAGGAATAAAAAATGAAATGGAAGCTAAGATGAATGGTTTGAAGATAGACATTGATGGATTGAAGAAAAGCGCAAAAGATAAGATGGACGGTTTGAAGAATGGAATGGAAGCTAATATGGATGATAGGGAAGCTAAGATCGATGGTATAGAAGAAAAACTGAAAGACAACATGGAAGACATGAAGAATGGTCTAAAAGCATATATGGAAATTTTTAAGGAAGGTTTGAAAAAGCTGCTACAAGAAATGATTCCTAATGGAGAAACGGTAGTAGATGAAAATCATGATGATAACAAAAGAAAGGTTAATCGTGATTTAATAGACTCTAATGTTGGATTTAAGACCCACCATATTCCAAAGATTGATATGAAGAAGTTTGATGGCAAGGATCTGGTAACATGGATACTACAAATGGAGCAATATTTTTATCTCCATAATATTAAAAGCACACAAAGGTACACATTGCAATTTATATTTAGAACAAAATACATTTGTATGGTATCGATGGCTTTTCTCTTGTAAAAAAATTGTCACTTGGTCAATTTTTACAAAGGAAATGATAGAACATTATGAGGATACAAAGATCAACACCTTCTTTAGCCACTTGATAAATCTCAAACAAAAGGGTTAAATGATGAATCACATTGAGGAATTTTAAAAATTGAATATAAGGGTAAAAGATATTCCAGATGAACATAGGATTGATGTCTTCATAGGGACTTTAAAGGATAACATTGATCATGAGGTTTTCCTTTGGGAACCTGATACATTGGAGAAGGAATTCAGGTTGGAAAGAAAAATAATGGAAAAAAGGAAGCCTATCACTCACAACTATAAATATGGAATTGTTGCTACTCCTAGCCTTCCACAACCTACAAGGTCGACACCACAAAATTTCGAAGAAAAAATAGCAAAAGGGCTTTGTTATAGTTGTGATAGAAAATACACTAAAATTTATAAGTGTGCTAAGAAGAATTTAATTTACATATATTGTGAAGAGCCAGAATAAAAGGAAAAAGAAAGTTCAAAAGAAAATGATATGCACTAGAAACTATCCCTATAAAAAGAAGAAATGAATTCAACGATATCTTGTAATGGATTGGAAAGAACTACCACTCCTCAAACTCTCAATATTGAAGGAAATATCAAGAATAAAAAGGTAATAGTATTGATTGATTTGGGTAGTACCCATAATTTTATTCATTATAAGATATCCAAGGAATTGAATTTCTTCTTATACCCAACACTAGAGTATCAAGTGATTGTTTCAAATCGAGGAATTGTAATTTTCTCTGGAAAGTGCCATAATATCAAGCTAACCATGGGGGAATATGTATTGAATAGTCCAATTCTTTCTATTCCAATGGGTGGTGCTAAGGTTGTACTAGGAGTCCAATTATTACAATCCTTGGGAGCTACAGCTTTTAATTTTCAAGAAGTTTTCTTAAAATTTTTTTGGGAAGGAAAGGAAGTGGAATTATGAGGTATTGCAGGGAAAACAGGAAACATAATCAGTTCTAATGTCATGAAAAATCTTATGAAGAAATAAAAACAATGCGTAATTGCACAATTATTCTCACTACAGGTTCAATTAGTGGAAGATCACACCAAGAATCAAAAACAACTTATCCAACTCTTAAAGGATAACCTCACTTTGGTGCAAAATCGAATGAAACAACGGGATAATCAACATCATAGAAAAATAAGTTTTGATGTATGAGACTGGCTATTTTTACACTACAACCATACAAACAAGCATTCCTTAATCAAGCTAAGAATGATAATAAATTATCACCAAAGTATTATGGTAGTTCAAAGGCGTTGAAAAAGATTGGTATGATGGCATACAAATTGGAGCTTATGAAATCTTCGCAAATGCACCCAATTTTCCATGTTTCATACTTAAACAAGGTTATAAGTGATAAGCTCCCAAATTAAAAAATATTTCAAGAACTTGACAAGGAAGGAAAAATCATATTGGAACCTGAAGTAGTCATGGAAACAAGAAATAGAAAACTACAAAATCGATCAATTTCAAAGTTATCTCATCAAGTGGACGAACATACCAGCTAAATATTCCTAATGGGAGGATGAGAATTTTTATACAGAAACATCAAAAAACTACTCAAGCGTTGAGGAAAACACTTGTTTGAAGGCGAGAGGCATGTTAAGTCCCTATAATACTAGTATAACCATTTATTTTCATTGTTAGTTTAACCCCCTTATTGTTATTGTTATGCCCGTGTAGTCCCCATATTGTTATTATTGTGCCCCATAGAATCTCACTATTGTTACTGTTGCACCCTTACATTATTATTGTTATGTAGGCTTTGATTATAATGGGACCGATTGGACTCCCATATATATATAATATGTTTTTTCATTTGAATCATCCAATAATTGTTCATTTATGTAATGTAAAGGAGGTTCCCCCTCAAAGAAGCTGATTTCTAAGTCCTTGATCTCTCTTTTCTTCTATTTTGTGAGTTGGTTTCATAACAATATACAAGTTTTCATAAGCCATAAATCATTGGATCACTCTTAAATCAAGTAATCATAAACACATTTTGCATCCTAACTTAATATAAAACATGTAATTACCTTCTTATCATGTGAGATAAGTTTACAATATTAATCATGGAAATTAACCATTAAATTCATAAAAATGTCAGATATTTGGAAACACTTGTAATAACAAGTTAGAAAAAATATCACATGTAATGAGTCATATTCATATAATTAACTCTATAGTTTATGATCATAATGACCATCACATGGTACCAGAAGTTCAACATAACCATAAAGACTTATAATTCAACTCATTCACCATGAACTTCCAATGAATATAAAAACCTTCCATTAGTAAGGCTACATCAATAAATTTTCCAATAACATTTCATACAATTTCATCATTCATAGTTCAAATATGCATAAGTCATTATAATAACCTAAATAACTTGAAATGGTTGGTAACTAAAGGATGGAATTCAACTCTCACCGAACCATAATCTAACTACACCATAATATACCTTGTAGCTATCCATCCTCAAGGTGGATCCAATGTCTAAGGGGATGCTTACTCAGGGAATTCACCTTTTGCTTAGTTCCAGGAGCTTGAATCCACTATCTAGGTGGCTTATTAGCTATGTTTTCAAAGAAATAATTATAGGAATATATATTCCATTGTCCAAGTGGTTTATAAACCTCATGGAAAGCACCATAGTGGCTTAGTTCACTCTACCTTGTGGTTTATCAAATTTACAACAAGTAACAGTGTGGTTTATTATCCCATTCAACAAGAACTAAGTGGTTTATCAAATTTTTAAACACACACTTAATGGTTTATTATATTACTCAATAAACACTTGTGGTTTAGTGATTCTCTGAGACTCCCACTGGCCAATCTAGCTTGGGGACCCATAGTCCAATGGCTTGATCCAATAATTACAGGGGACACATCCCAAATTTTAGAGCACCAAGCTGAATTGAATCTCCAATATCATTGTAGTGTTACTTTCCCAACATTTCAGGATTCTTTCTCTATCTTCTCCCTTCCCTTATGCTCATTTTTATTTCGTTCCTCTTCATTTTCCTTAAGTTCCTTCATATCTTAAGAGACTATTGAATTCACATTACCTCACCATGGAATCAATAAAACATGGGAATCCCCTCTTTCCCAATCACCTCTTCGCCATGCCTTAGGTGATGGTTGGGTCTATTATGCCACCTCTTCTATCTTTGAAGTGGAGGATGCCATCCTCATTTCTCTGATCTCCCTTAGATATGGATCCATGTGTCCCTCTCTTCAAGACAACAATTCATATTTTTATTGTTTTCAAGAAAATTAGTTTAATACTTGAATTATTTACCATATTTTTCTCATCCAATTGTGGTTACTATATTGGTCTTTATAGTTATGACCACATATACAAAAATAGGGGTTAGCAAGGCAAGAATATTACACCCTTTTTCATTAAAATAACCCCATGTAGCGATTAAAAAGTTGAATTTAATATTATAACAATAAGACATTTTTCATTGTATAGATATTAATTTCTATTTATATCATTAGTAAACCATAATATATTAATGTGTTGTCTAACTATTTTAGATTTTGGAGTTCTTGGTTGGAATATGGGGAAATAATTTTCAGTTAAGTTGTGATTTTTTTTTGTTTAAAATTATTTATTAACAAAACATATGGATTCAACACCTTGAAAAACCCTTGAATCACTCATATTATGTAGAGTTCACAACTCAAACTTGTGATTCCAACAAATCCCTAATAGATTTTCTTCAAATTCAATGGGAAAATATACCAAAAACACTCTAAGACATATAACAAGTAGACTACAACATATAATGATTAGTAAAGTTAAAATACACATATATTTCTCTCTCACACACACATAAAATATTTTTTAATATTTATTATAATACAATATTATAATATATTTATTTAAATATATATTATTATAACATTGCATAGAATTGTTTTTTTTTTTTAGTACAATTTTGAATGTATTTAATAATATAAATAATATCATATTTAAGTTAATCTCTTCAATTATTACTTTTTTCTTTTTCAAATTTTACCATGAACTGCAACATTAAAATAAATTATAATTAGAAATAATCAGCACTTAACTTACTTAACATTAAATTCAACTAAATTCAAATACAACTAATTAAGTATTTTAAATTACTTTTTTGTTTACTAAGTTGTGCGAGCCCTAATAGGACTGCATGCTTAACTTTGGGCTTGAGAAATCGTGACCCAAGAGAATCTAAGTTGTCAAAATCACCCGGGATCACACCTGGCTTGGGCCACACCAGCCCTTGACATGGTTGGATTTTTAGCCACAAGAGTTTCGAAGTAATGATCATCACATGATGAAGTTCCTTAATATTACACCCCATCACCATCTATTCTATGCCCCATGGGCTGTATTAAATTAGTTAAAATTTATATTTATATGATGAACATAAAAATTTAATTTAATTCAAATTTAAATACTATATATGTTTATAATTATTGTTACACAGTAGTATAAACTTATAAGTATTAATTTTAAAATTTTATATGTGCAATAAATATGATTGATTTGATAATATTATGTTTTCAAGATTTGTTGAAACTGATTTATAATATATTATAATTATATTTACTATTAGTTTTATGAATAATGTATAATTAATTTTTTTTATGTATGCTCATTGGAGTATAACATTTTAATTCTTTTGATAAATTGAGCTAGTTTTATATTTCTAATATTTTTAGAACGTTTAGTTTCTTGAACACTTGGATCACTTGGATTCCTTCCCTTATTTTCCTAGCATTTTTTTCCATTCTTGTGAATTATTCTCCCTGTATGGCCTTCAATCCTTTTAGAGTAATTTGTTAAGGCAATATTTTTCCCTCGTTATATTTATCCTCATAGTTGAGGAGCTCAGATTATCCATCAAAGGTCTCCATTTCTCCAACTCAATGTTAAGACATATATAATCCCCATGTTAACCTTATAACCTTTTATTAACGCCTAGATATTGAGTGATTACATTTATATCTCTATATATTTATATAATATAAAACCCCTCATGGTATCATTCTATTCTAATTGTACCCCTTGTGTCCTATATATAAATAAAGCATACCTAGTATTATAATCTTCAGATTATTATATTGTATATTGTATTCATTATAAAATGATTTTTCCACCTCAAAGAGGACTATAATTATTGATTTCTCATAATGTTTAAGTGACAAGGATCAAAACATTTGGTATTAGAGAACATGATCTGGGGTTTTGCAATTTCAAATTGGTTATGATGGTATTTTCAATATAACTTTTTTCTGAGAGGTTTCAGATTAAGAAAATTGGAGAATAATTATAAGACATCCTAGGCAAGCTCTAGTTCAATTTTTAGATGTTCGTTCACTATATATTTGGACATATGTTCCAAGGAAGTTAGGGATTTTGAATGCTCCCAAAATCTATTTCAAACATGTCAATTTGGAATTTTTGCTAAAACCTTTTTATGTGAGGCCAAAAACTATGAAATTTGGATCATATTGAGCAAAAATTGTGGTAAACATTTGGTTCAATTTACAGATATTGGTTCACAATATCTTCAGAGATATCCTCCAAGGAAGTTAAGGTTTCTATATACACCAAAAAGTGGTCTCAAACAAGTCAATTTGGAATTTTTGTTATAATTTATTTTTTTAAGGCTTGAAAAAGTGAAACTTGGAACATATGAGGGAGAAAACTTTGGAATTAGTTTAAATTTTATAATTTGGTTTATCATACTTTCAAGGTTATACCCCATGGAAGTTACGGTTTGTAATCAATCATGAATTAAATTTTAAACATGTCAATTTGATATTTTGCTATATGTTTCTATCCTGGAATTTTTAGACTGTGAAATCTTCAGGGTTTTTAGGATACATATAGAAGTACCTCAAGTAAATTTTTCATAATTATATTTTAATAATTGGACACATGGAAAGCTATATAATTTTTCTTGTGGGAGGATGCCAAAAAATTAGCAAGTTTTGTGAAAGTTACTATAACTTTTAGCTAACACATAAACTTTAGTCCACACTTATGGAATTGCAAAAAATGTAGATCAATGTATTAGAAAATATTTGTTTTAGATCTGGAAGGCGTTAGATCTCAAATATATACCAATAAAACTTCATCCATTATGATATTATTTAAATTAAGGTGTATAAATTACTATTAATATAAATGTTGATTAGAAGATCTACTTTTTTGGTGACTGAAAGTTGTGATAAAGAGGGGTACTATTATTATTTTCTAGCATGCATCCAAAGAAAACTATTACACTAGTTAAATCTATTGAAGGCTCATCGTTGACTCATGAAGAAAGTGAAGCCTTAGAATTTAGGTTATCTGAATTAGAGAAGAAAGTTAATCAAAAGATGGTTGTATGTTGAAAATGGTGGATTTATTAGGCTCTCAAGAAAAGCTTAAAATATAAATGGAAAATAAGATGAAATAAAATAGAAAAGAAATGAAAAATTTGAAGGACGATATACAAAATTCCATCAGGGAAGAAAACAAAGAGTTAGAAAACAATCTATTAAAAAACACCAAGATCTGGATGTGGAAATCCAGGGAAACCAAGAACATAAGGAGAAGCAAGGTGTTGAGAATTAATCTCATATGGGGACTATGATATCACAATTGGTGAGTAAAAATATTGAATCACAAAACCATAATGACTCAATTTCAATCCAAGATCCACATCATCAAGGCTTCTAGTCAACACCAACGAAATACTACATTTGAAATATCAATATGAGGAATTTTGATGGTAATCATCTTGTAACATGGACATTTCAGATGAAGTAATACTTTCATATACACCAAGTGGCATACCTACAAAAGGTAAATATTTAATCCTATTTCTAGAATAAGACCAACATGTATGTTACCAATGGCTTTTATTGGGAATCATTATTATCATTAGACCAAAACTCACAGGTGTTAGTCAATGACATGGGGGCTCCACTGGAGGAGAAATACCATACCACGTGCATTAATATTGGGGGATATATATTGAGGAAAAAATGAAATAATATATTACGGGATATATAAGGGTTAAATGGTTTTTATATTGGTATGTGTAAAAAATGGAGCTCAAATTTAATGAAAAATTATAAATGGGTATAAAAATATTAATGAAAAAATGGATAGCTACAATATCTAGTGAAATTATGGATCCTTTAAATTGGGAAGGTGTATTGGGTTCATGTTGGTAGGGTGTTAAATAATGTGAATTTTATAGGTATTTTACACTATGTAGTAAAATTATGGGTATTTTTTAATATGCCACGAATGCACATGATATGTCAAAGGTTCATTGAGTGAAGCCCCCTGTGGTCAATGATCACATCACTATAGATAAGGATCGATGAGAGGAAGTTATTCTATGTTTCTAAACAAACAAGGAGAATTCGTTTATATAATTTCCCATAATTTCTCCCCCACCCCAACCCCCTTACATGAGCTGAATGTGTTTTGAAATCATGACCTACGCTCAATACCACTTACTAGGAATCGTGATTGATGTTATACCAAAACCTGTAGGTGTTAGTCAATGAACACATTTCCAAATATAAGGATTTGTGAGGGGAAGGTAGTCCATGTCAATAAACACACAAGAAGAAATGTCTTATCCAATGTACAACACGTTTATGAAATAAAAAAATATTCTATTATACCTTATTCCATTTTTATAGAGGAAATGATAGCACATTATGGGGATATCATGAATATTACATCCTTCATTAAATATCTAAATAGTCAAAAAATAGGTGTATTTACCTAGCACATTCAACAGTTCCAAAAGTTGAGTCTTAAAGTAAAGAATATTTCAGAGGATAATTTATTAGACTTATTTAAGGGAACTTTAATTGAAAGCATCTAACATGAGTTATGTCTATTTGAACCTAAATATCTATAGAATGCTTTCAATTTGAAAAGGAATGTTGAAAGTAAAGATATGGCCAGTGGAAAATTAGTCACTGATAACTATAACTCAGATCATGCTCTCTCTCTTCAACCAACAAGGTTGATTCTTCATCGAATATATGAAAGAAGAGCAAAGGGACTTTGTTTCAACTATGATATAAAGTATATAGTAAGGGGCATAAATGTAGTGAGGATGTTATCATGCATAGACTATGAATATGAAGAAGATCAAGAAGTTGAAACTTCATTGGATGGGCTAGAAGAGACTAATCCAACAATACCTTGTCATGCATTAGTTGAAATGACTACTCAAAAAACCCTCAAGATAGAAGGATGTATCAAAAATAAAAAAGTAACAATATTGATTCAGGTAGTACCCATAATTTAATCATTTATAAATTGGAAAAAATTCTCAATTGATTTTTTTATCTAACACAAAAATTTCAAGTAATAATTATGGATGGAGGTTCCATAAATTTTTTAGGGAAATTCCATATTATTAAGATCAATATGCGGGAGTATTTGTTGGATAATCCTATGATTGCAATAAAATGGGTGGTGTTGATGTTGTAATAGGGGTCTAATGATTATAATAATTTGGAAAACTAACCTTTAATTTTCAAGATCTTTTCATAATATTTACTTCAAAAAGAAAGGAAATTGAGCTTGGAGGTATCAAAGAGAAACTCTCTAATGTTATAATATTGGAAAAAATTACTCAGAAATTGGAATTGGTTCTAATGGTACAATTATGTTTATAAGTTTTTCATATGTCAATACCATCTAAGTGAAGATATCCCCATAAAATTGACAACAATCATCACAATATATTTGGATTAATTCCTAAGGGTTTTCCACCTAATAAAGATCATTACCATATTCATTTACAGTCAGGAAGTGTACTAGAGATAAATGAAGAAGAGAAAATCATACTAGAAGTAGAAATAACCTTGAAACAAGGATTAAGCAGCTGAGTGACCCAACAATTGTGGAGTACATCATCAAATAGAAGAACCTACTAGTGGAAGAGATGACATAGGAAGATGACTTATTCTTACATAATCACTAGTTGTTAGGACAATATTTATGAAAACACATGTTTGAAGCGGAGGGGGATATTAAACCACATATAATCCCCATGTCAACCGTATAACCCCCTATTAATATTTATATATTAAGTGATTACATTTCTATTAATATATTGATCATATGTAAGTTAGAAACTCTCAGTTCCCCATTTTATTATAATTTTACTACTTGTCTCCTATATCTATAATGGATAACTAGTCTTATAATAACCAAATTGTTGTCTTGTAAATTGTATTCATTGTAAAAGGAGGATTCTCCCTCGAAGAGGAATCTAATTATTGGTTTATTATCATTTTTAATTTGAAATGATCATAATACTCAACTGAGAATTCCTCACCTCAAAAATTCGTGGATGAAAATGTGCTCATGGAGGTCCCCACCATCCAAGAAGTGTTGGCCTTATGCAAAGTCATAGATTCTTTCATAGCTTCGTCGAGTATAAAAAGTATATGATTGTCTTCTTCAATAGTCTCCCTGCTATTCAAAGTCACCTTACTCATCTCATGTGATTCAAAAAATGTTCCTTGCCCACCACCTATCTTGGTGCCCCTTTAGCTCATAATTCCTTACATACCAATATATGGTATATCATCATCCAAGAGTTCCCCAATAGATTAGATAGTTGGACTTTCCTCAAACTTAAAATTGAAGGTAGAATTATGCTTCTAAAATATGTTCTTCAAGTCCTACCCATGTATCTTCTTTCAGTCGTAACCACCCCCAAAATAATTCTTCATCAAATATGCCCTCCAAATATATTTCCTTTTGGGGACAACAAAAGAAGAGAAAAAATGGGTTATAGTTTCTTGGGAGAAATTATGTATTCCTAAGAACTTAGGGGGATTTCCTTTGAGATCCCAAAACTTTGAACATGGTTTTAGGAGAAAACTTACGATGGTGTTAGTTGCAAGGATATCATGAATATAGAATAAAATATGGTCTAGCAAATAAAACAATCACATTCCTAATGAAAAACACATCTAATTCACTCTCTTTCTAGCACCTTCATCTATTTGGAACCTATCTTGTAAAGGGAATCATTTGATATATAAGCGCTACTTTTGGGAAGTCAAGGATGGAAGAAATGGTCATTTTTGGGATGATTCTTGGAATCAATCTCCTAAATTCCCATCTCAATAAAATCTACAAGATATTTATCATGTGATACAATATCAAGGGAAAAATCTTGTGTTTGATTATTTGGATGGTGTATCCCCATATACCAACCATATCAATTGCAATCCCTTTCTCCTAGAACCTACCCTTATTAGTACAAGCTCATATGAAGTTAAAAGAAATATTTATACATCAAAAAATACACTTTTCAGATGACCATAATAAGTTTTGATGGGTATATCATCCACATGCACATTTCCACAGGGGATGCACTCAATGAACCTCTGACATATCATGTACATTTTTGGCATACTAAAAAATACCCTTAATTTGACTACATTGGAAAATACCTCTAAAAAACACATCATTTAACCCCCTACCAATATGAACCTAATACACCTCCCAATTTAAAAAATCCCTTCTTTCACTAGATATTGTAAGTATCAATTTTGCCATTAACATTTTTTTATACTTCTTTATCTTTTTTCATTAACTTTAAGCTCCATTTTTTATACCTGCCAATGTAAAAACCCTTTATCCCCTATTATATGATCAAAATATTATATAATTTTTTCCTCAATTAATATCCCCCAATATGAATGCATGTGGTATGGTATTTCTCTCATATTGAATCCCACATGGCTATTTCATTATTAAGGAATATTATTACCTTGTGACCATTCACACTAAAATAACATATGTGGTCCAAAATATGGCACCAGAAATTATGTACCAATGTAAAATACTTCCTTTGGCTTCTCCTCCATAGAAAAAATTAACTTAGGATAAGATTTTCTCTAGGGTTTATGCTAGCCCTTCACTCTATTTCTTCTACCATACAAATGAAGAGAACTGAGAAAAACTATTCCACTATTTCCCACTATCCCAAGAATTATGGAATAGTTCATTCAATATATTTATACAACCTAATTGATTGGTGACCAATTACATGGACTTGATTAGTATTCCCCCCCCACCCCCCATTCACAATCGTATACTCAATAGAGCTTGGAATGTAGCCTGAGCTTTTTCCTCTAGATCCTATAGAAAGAATGTAATTGGCACGTCTTCCTCAAATCCAAAAACCCCTTCCTTTCTACTTGAAACATATTTCTCTATAATCTTATGGGAAATAATCTCATATCCAATTGCTTTTCCTTTGACTAGAAGGTTCAATACTTAGAGGACCTCATCCATGCTACTCTTAGTTTCCCTCTTCCCCTATCCTTCTATCATTTATTCCTCCACCTTCGAGTTCCTCTTCCACCTCTCTTTGGTATTTCCTTCAATTCAATTTCATAAGCTTAATTTTGATGGCGCCTAAGGGAAACCTTATGAAACAGGATTCAGTGGTGTATTTCACTTATAATTTGGAGACATTATTCATCTATACCTTTGTTATATAGGTCACAATTATAATAATACAATGTAATTAAGCACTCTTGAAAGGTTAAGGATTGCCCCCTCCCTTAACTTCTCCCACCTCATCTGTGAAGGTGATTCTCATCTTGTTATTTCCCTAACCACTAAGATCCTCCTAGGATCCTTCTCTCTATAGATTTCCAAAAGGTAACAACTAGAAATCTACCTATATCACATTAATCAAATCCTTCATCAAATTTATGTTGTACTTCCTTATCATATTTGTAGATCAACAAACAATTTAATTGGATAATTAGAAAACAAAGGATGTGTCACCCAATCTATTTTTAGTCACCCATATTGTTCCTCCTTCCTTTCTTCCTCATTGAAGCATGAATGTGAGAAAATTTGCACCCAAGATATCAGTACGCATATGGAGGTCTCATGTGGTGTAATTAAATGGGGTTTAGACTTGAAATTCCTTCTCACTGCCATCCCCTATGCATGCCATCCACTGGAGGCACATTTATGGGACCTTAACTCTCAAGGAGGGAGGCCAAGGCCCCTTGGAAATATTTTTTTATAGACATTCATGGAAACAATAAGTGCGCCAATATATTCTTCATCCCTATTTAATGGCTTGGGATTTTCTTCCTCCTTTTTTGTCTCCTTCCACTCTTGTCCTCACCCATCATGTGGTTGGACTCTTGTTTTCTTAGGTAGCTTTCCTCTGGTCCACATCATTGAGTTTTCCATCTCCATTGTTAGCATTATTCGATGAAGAATTTCTAGTGCTATGTATGGAAGTAGTTCAAATTAACTAGAAAATTATAAAGCCTCTGTCTTTCAACATGTAGAAATTATGATGTATATTTGAAACTAATCATGATGTTTTAATCAAAATCAAAAGAAATAAACCTAATTCACTGCTCTAAAGAAAGTAATTCAAAATATAGAACAAAACTTTGAGACATGCAATAAGAAATCACACACATGAAACACGTATTTTTCCTGAGGAAAGAAAAGTGCTAAAAATCCCAATGCCTGCTTGCATTAAATCAATAGAATATAGATGTATTGCAATTTCTTTTCTCAACTGAGAACAAATTGCAAGTGCATAACCTATCTCTCTGCTCACTGAGAAGCTCTGACCCAAGACTTAGTTAATTTATGCCTCTACTCCAGCGCCTAATTCCTTGCACTCTTCATTAACGAATTAAACCCTATTGTTTAGGAAATTACTCAAATTTATTTCGAAATTCCTTTAGGTTTATCCTCTAACTACATGCAACACCTGTACACTTATGACTAGTCTAAAAGTTATGTTACACTGCCTTGGAATCTACACCAAGCCTGGGGAACTTGAATTCTTTACATGCACTAGTTACTTTTGGCTTATTTATTAGTTAACTGGATTATCACTAAGTTTTACTAAAGTCCCACTACACAACTTGACCTTCCACTAGTTCCTCCAACAATTGGAACTAGTTTAACTGAAAACAACCTTAGATAACTAACCTTGATTGCTACAAATTAGAAATAACACATTCTTAATTGAACTATAAGTCGTCCAACTTGAATTTACTGAGTAAACATGGTGACAAAAGACATGTCACACAAGTTGACTACATCCAAGTTGTTTGCTGATGTGGAAATTCAAATTTTCTCAAAGTTATAAAGGAAAAATCAAATTGAGAATTTCTTGTTGCATTTTTCGACACTTCCTCTCTGCAAGAAATGAATTATCAACCACACATATCCTGCACCTATGGAACTCGAACTTTCCTCTTGACAAGGCCTTTGTTAAAATATCAACATCTTGTTCCTATGTCGGAACGTATTGCAACAACATTATCTGCATCTACACACAGTCCCGTAAAAGGTGATATTGGATATCTATATGCTTGGATCGATCATGAAGAACATAATTCTCGAAGAGCTTGATGCAACTTTGATTATTACAGCATATCACAGTTAGATCCATCATCTAACCAATCAATCCAAAAAGTATCTTTCTCATTGAGATCACCTTAAATGCTACTTGACTTGCATCCATGTATTCTATTTTTTCCAAGCTGAGTGTCACACATATTTTCTTCTTGTTGTACTAGGAAACAATTGATGACCTAATATTGAAAATTCCACCTGACGTACTCTTTCAGTCTAATGGAATTCCCACCCAATTTACATTGGTGAAGCCACACAACTTCACTCCCTCTCTCCTTCTATACCATAATACAAACTAGGTAGTGATTATGACGTAAAATAGAACATGCTTAGCTTCCCTCCAAAATAATTAGTTGGCCTAAATATAGATTGGCTCAGTTGGTTGACTACATGGCACATATTTGGTCATGTGTTCACAAGGTACATCAATGAACCCACTAGTTTCTTATAAATGGTAGCATCCACTTCCTCACCTAAAGTGGCACCCTCCTTCCTCCAGTTGATCTCTAGAGGTGTCTCCATGGATTTGCAACTCTCCATGCAAAACCTCTATATTATTTCATTTTCATACTTTCCTTGTGAGACAAACAGTTCCCCATCGCCTTGTCATACTTACAATTCGAGGGAGTAGTGCATGAGATGCATGTGATTAATTTTAAATTATCTTGCAAGGTCCTCCTTGAAATATATGATAAGTTTTTAATAGTTAAAACGTCATCAACATATAAGAAAATAATCAACAATTTACCTTCTACCAAGATATGATAGAGTTTTTCATCCGCTTCACTTTTTTCGAGGCCCAAACGGGTGAGATAGTCATCAATACTGGTGTACCAAGCACATGTTGCTTGCTTGAGACCATACAACTCTCACTTGAGTCTGCACACATGAGACTCCTAATCAAAATTTTAAAAGCCTTATGTTTGATTGATTTACACATCCTCCTCAATAACTCCATCGAGGAATGTTGTTTTTAGATTCATCTGGTGGATATTCCACCCGATCTACACATCTCAACCAAGAATTGATCTAATGGATGGGTACCTTGCTACAGGAGAAAAGGTCTCCTCATATTCAGTCCCTTCAACTTGAGAGTACCCCTTTTCCATAAATATATCCTTTTACTTCTCTATGATTCTATTGGTTTCCTTCTCACCTTGAAGATCCATCGTGAACCCACAACTGATTTATCTGTTGGTGTTTTTACCACTTCCCAAACACAATTGTTTACAATGGATTCATATTCCTCCATCATTGCATCAACCCATATAGGATGTTCTACTACTTCCTCAAAACAGGATGGCTTAGTCTCTATAATATCATTCATTAGAGCCATGTAGCTAGTGTACCGATATGGTGACCGTCTCTACCTGAACAAATTTGAAGGAGCTCCCTTCTCCCTTACATACTACACAAGTATCTCAACTTCCCTGGTTCTTTTCCTACCTTATCTAGATGGTTCTGCTTGAGTGGTTGTCTCCACTCTATACTCCTAAATTATTCGCTGCTCCACAAATTCTTTAGGTTCCTCCTTAGGAGCTAAAATATCCTCCTATGGTGGGAGCTGAAGCTAGCTCTTAAGAGAGAACCACATCATTTTCTCCTCATAAAATTTTACATCCCTTTAGACAACTATCATTCTAAGGGATGAAAAGTACACATGGTAGTTGTGGGGAGTTTAGGTGTAACCAAAAAATACCCCCAATTTTGCTATCGATTCTAGCTTCTTCCTTGATTCTTTAGAGACATCGAAGTAAACAAAGGCTCCAAAAATACTGAAGTGTGAGGCATCAAGATTTCTCCTCGCGAAATCCTCCTTCGATGTAATCATGCCAAAAATTTGATGAGGACTCCAATTATGAAAATAGATTTATGTGTTGCATGCCTCATCTCACAAGGGCAGATGTAGTCCTTGGTCATGCAACATCACCCTTGTTTCTCCCAAAGTGCTACAATTATTTCTCTCAGTCTCCCCATTCTGTTGTGGGTTGTGGGGTGTTATCAACTCTCGTCGAATCCCTTCTTTTGCATAGAAATTTTTAGATTCATTTGATAGGTACTCACCTCTATTATCTCTTATGAGAACATTCACCTTCTTGTTAATTTCTTTCTCAACCAGTTTCTTGAACTCTAAAAACTTGGAGAATGTCTCCTCCTTCTTCCGCATGAAGAAGATCCAACACGTCTATCAGAATTCATCAATAAAAATGACAAAATATTTATTCTTGAGAGTGGAGGCTCTTGATAAAGGTCCATAAACATCAGAGTTGATCCTTTCTAGGATTGCATGTGATTTGTTGTCCTAGTCCTAGAATGTGTATTTACTATCTTGTTTACTTCTCAAAAGTACATCCTTTGCATACATCCTACTTCTCAAGCGCTCATTTGGGGATTCCTGTGGTTATCTGCTACATGATCTTCAGAGAGACATGATGAAAATGGCCAATTATTTTATGCCAAATTTCATGGAAATCACAACTCTGCACCTTCTCTTCTTTTCTTCTTAATGCAACACAATACTCCACATCTAGCTTATATAGGTTCTCCACCCAAACCCCAATCTAATTCACCTGTCCTATGGCTATGTGTCTCAAGAATTCCTTTCCTTCGCTGAAGATCTCATCATAACCATGGTCTTCCAAAACTGCAATAGAGATGATATTTTTCTTTAGCCTCGGAACAAACATGACATCCTTGAGAATGAGGGGGGAGCTTGATTCCCTCTAAAATGTGACTATACTAACCCCATTCATGCTATACCTTCCGTCATCCCCCATCTTGATGTGCGTCTGCAAATATTTTTCTTCCAAATCATTGAAAAAGTATCTACACCTTTTCATGTGGAATGATGCACCTGAGTCAATTACGTCATGCTTTCCATCACTGTGTTGGACATGCATGCAATGAGGGTGAATTCAAGCTCGATATGTGAAGCCAAGGCTTCACCTTTTACTCCTCCTGAGGTCTTCTTGCTTTCCTTCTTGTGTGGACATTTCGTGGCATAGTGTCCGAATTCATGACAATGGAAGCATTTAATTTTTGAAATACATTTCTTCATGTTGCCTTGACTAGATTCTAGTTTGGATTGGGATTTATTCCCTTTTCCCTTATTTTCCTTTATATCTAATGAAAAATTTTCTTCATCCTCACCCTTGGATGAAGTCCCATCTCTAGTGTTCTACCTTATTTCCTCCTGTACCAAATCAAACCATAAGCACTCGCAATTTGGTAGTTTCTCCCTCCCATTTACCGAATCTTGATAGTTATGCTAGCTCTTGGCCCAGAAGAGCTAGGATTACCAAACATTGTTTAGGAAAATTAACACCAACCCCACCCATTCATCATGAAATTGTGTTAACTTACTCAGATATTGCGGAATTGTGTCATTATTTTTCATCTTGATACTTCAAAGTTTATCCTCGAGCACCAACTTCTCGTGGTCCTATTATTCTTAAACAATTCTGTTAGTGTTTTCTACATCGCAAACGAAGTTTCTTTTTTTGTGGATATTTGAGAAAATGTGATCTCTTACTCCCTCCAAGATTATTCTCCTCACCTTGGATTCATCTTTCTTCCATTGAGCATGGTTTTGGGCATCATATTATGGTGGTTGTGCTATATATGTCTTGATGTATTCTAGCAATCCATTCTCATCCAATACTAGCTCGATGTGATCCTTCCATGAAAAAAATTAAGAGGTGCCTTCCAAGGCATACTCTAGCCTTAGTCCATTGAAGGCCATCTTCTTGTCTCTGAAATAAATTAAGTTGCAATGATCTCCAAATTCGAGCCTCCTAAGAACCAACTTCGAATTCCTATTCTAGTGTGAACCCTGCTTTGATACCCTGTAGAAATTATGATGTATATTTGAAACTGCTCATGAATTTTTAATCAAAATCACAAGACAAAAACCTACTCTACTACTTTGCAAAAAGTAACTCAGAATCGAGAACAAAAAATTTAGACATTTAATAAGAAATCACACATATGCAACAAGTGTTTTTCTCTGGGAAAGAAAACTGCTAAAAACCCTAATGCCTTCTTGCATTAAGTCAGAAGAATAGTTATGTATTACAATTTCTTTGCTCAACTAAGCATAATATGCAAGTGAATAACCTATCCCTTTGCTCACTGAAAAGCTATGACCGAGACTTAGTCAATCTCTACCTCTAATTGAGCTCCTATTTCCTTGCATTGTTCCTTGAGGAATTAAGCCCCTATTATTTAGTAGATTCCTCAAATTGATCATGCAATTCCTTTAGGCTGATCATCAAACTTCATCCAACACCTGCACACTCAAGACTAGTCTACACCTGATGTTACACTACCTTGGAATCTCCACCAAGCCCAGGGAACTCAAATTATCTTCACGCACTAGATATTTTTGGTTGATTGATCAGTTAGCTGAATGATCACTAAGTTTGATTGAAGTCCCATTGCACAACTTGAACTTCCACCAGTTCCTCCAATAATTAGAACTAGTTTAACCGAAAACAGCCTCTCATGATTGACCTTTATTTATACAAATTAGAAATCATTCATGATTAAATGAACTCTAACTCCTCCAACTCGAATTTACTGAGTAAACTGGTTGACACAAGCCATGTTACACATGTTGACTACATCCAAGTTATCTGCCGATGTGGAAATTCAAAATTTATCAATTTAATCAAGGCAAAATCAAATTGAGAATTTATTTTTTCATTTTTAACACATCATTGCCTCATGAAACTCCCCTCTTTCCTCAATCTTGGCCCATGAAATGTCTTTCTACCTCTAGAACCCATGACACATGAAAGAACTCATTGTAAACATGGTAGCATCAGTCATGGCACTTTTGTGAGATCAAAAGCATGCTTATAAGTAGAGTATTTAGCCCATAACTTCCATCCCAACCAGTCCCCAAAAATTTAGTAGGAAATCTATCTCATGGAGGAAGAAATTAATTATGAAAGGTATGTCACTCTTAATTTATACATCATGGTTGATAGTGCATTCTGGGTTCCCAATATAGGTAATTAACGAGGCCATCGAAAAATTAGTATTTTCATATTGTTTATTTATATTGACATGCCAAGATACTATTAGGAAAAAAATTGGTTCATAGGAGATATTCCTAAGCCAATCTCTTGCACAATTTAGAAGAGCTCAAGGATCTTATGCTTGTCGTAGAAGGTTAGATAGCCAAGCTTAAGATGGGTTATCTGCCTTGCTTTCTAATTCCTCTACCATAGAAGGTTGAGGAATAACCTATCAACCTAGATACTTCATTTTCATTTTGATGCTTAGGTTCCTTAGAGTTTCATTCCAATCCTTTATATTCCAACTAGACCTCAAGGCTATATATATGTTTCTCTTTAAGTTTTTGTTTAGTTTAGTTTTCTTGTTGCCACAAAATTTGTTATTCAATAAGGTTGCTCATTTTGTTTCTTATTGGTAGTTTCCCCCTTGGTAGGGAAAAAACTATTTTAGGTATTTGTTTGTCTTGGACACTCAATTAATTTTGTTAATTTTTTACTTGATGGTTTACTCTCTCTAGTATGGTTTCCAAGATGATATGTGAAATACAGTAATTTCACTATATATGATGCAAATATTATTTATTTTAATGCAAATACAACTTTATATATATATGTCTCATTTTATTTATTATTTTATAATATTATATAATTAATATATTAAACATTAAATTATTTTTATTTTTATTAATATATATTTATTTATAAAATAATTAACAATAATATAATGCTAAATTTTTGATTAAGTTAAATACCAAATTCATAGATAAAACTTTTTCATTTGTGAAATAAAAGATTCACTTTGGTATAATGATTTGATTATTAAAGTTCATGAATGTGTACATGTTTTACTCTAGTTTGGATTTAAATTTGAAATCTCTTTAAATAAAAGTGTTTTTTTAATTATTAAATCTACTGAAATTGAGTATTAAAAAAATATATTAAACACTTAATTATATAATATTTTCCAAATTCAATATAAAAGACTTAATGTGAAAATTTATTTACAAAATTATATAATTTTTGTGTAAAATATTTTATATTATTTTATAAAACATAAATTACATATATGATTTCCATGCCTCTTTCTAGCATAAAGATATTAAAAATATTCTAAAATAAAAGAAAAACATTATGATTTAACCTATTCAATGTGATTCTTTGATATAATTCCATAAAGTGGGAAGCTTCATCAAGAAATAGTAGAAGTTATTGATGCAATCGGTGGAACCTATTCCGATTGACAATTTTTTTTGTGATTTCCTCTTTTTAATGTCAAAGTATGGTTGAACAAGTAATTGTTTCTATTCAAACAAAATCTTTTATATATATATATATATATATATATATATATATAACTTAAAAATATTAAATTTGAAAATTTTGGTAAAAGCATATAACAATTTAGGATTTTGGCCAAATATTTATTGTAATATGTAAAAGTAAAAAGAATATGATTTTTTTTATAAAATTATTTTAATTTTTAAAATTAAAACAAAAATGTTATATTTTATATAACAAAGTTATTTGGTGTTTAAACGTTGTTAAAATATAAATGAATATTGTACAGAGGAATTCCAAGTAAAATAAATATTTCAAAGAGTTTGAGGGAGTGTTTAGTGTCTCAATACCATGAGTTTTTTTTTTTTTTTTTTTTTGTTAAAATGGAGGCTTTATCTACCTTTCTGTGGGAAAAACTTTGGTCTTAGGCTTAATATGCTTGTTAACTTTGGTGGTTTTGGCAATAATAATAGGTTTAATAATCTTTTTTGTGATGAGCTTAAGTGTCCTAGGGTTTTAGGGTTTATGTTTGAGGTTTTAGTAGGAAAGTTTTTAAAAATTTGAGTTTTGGAAATATTGATCAATTTGCTAAGATTCTTTGCAATATTGAAAATTTTAATGGGTTAGCAATTTTCTTTACCACAATAAATTTCTTGGTGAAAAAACTAAGTTTCATAGGATTAGTAGTAAATTTTAGTATTGCATTTGCCCTTCACTTTTATAAGTTTGCTAAGCTAAATAAATACATCAAAATTCTTATGGAAAGTGACTTTGTATGTTTTTATTGATCAGAACCCGTTCTCTCTTTCTAGAAATTTCCTTTACATAGTTACTTATAAAAATAAGCAAAACAAAATTATGTTGAAAAAATAATTATTCTCAAAATAAAATAAAACTTCATAAACACAAACTACATACTTACAGGTACCCAGAATGTAAATTTGGTTAAATAAATAAATAAACAATTAAAAAAAAAACACCTTTGATTAAACTGTAAAGCGCTATTAATTTCACTTTATTAATTCCTTGAAATAAGCCCATGATAGCTTCGTTCAAGGTACTTAAAACCCACCAATTTAAAGAATTGCATAATGGACAATATATGTAACCTTTTATTATTGATCTTTGTCTTTCTTAATAAATAAACACTTCCTTCTCATTTTCACTATACATGCAAAGGATTTGCATGTCATTTATTATTTGTTTATATAATTAGTTAGTGAATGAAAGACACATAAAGAGAAATTACAAGTTAATTAAATTTTTACAAAATGGTATTATATTATTAAAGTACAATTTTTTTTTAATCTTTCACAAATAATAAGAATTATGTGGAAAGTTAGCTAATGATTTCATTAGTTTCTTTCTATCTTATCCATTAAATAATACATTATCACCATCGATTAATATCGTCTAATAGATAGGATTGAAAGAATATTTAACCAATAATTAATTTACAACATAATATTTAATATTTTCTATAATATCTTATCTACAATTTATTAATGAATATAAATATAACATATTAATTACTAATCTTTCTATAATACTATTATATAATCACAATATAATTTCTTTTGCATAGTCTCACTTCCAATGATAATGACATACCATAATGAATAAAATTATTCTATTAATTAATTTAATATTTATTATATAAATTTTATCCTTTAAAACAATTTAGTTAAATAATTGTTATCTATAACTTTAACATAATTATATTTTTATTATTTATTTTTATAATTGTTATGTTTTTCCATTATTTATAACGAAGTTGTCCTAATAAATTCATTTTACTTTTAATTATTTATATCAAAGTAGTTATGATAAATTCTTTTTATATTTCATTATTTATGTCAATATAATTAATTTTTTTTTGTGATTTTATTTTATGCAATGTTGTTTTTCCTTAATGTGATTATGGATTTTTTTTATCTTATTTTATTGTAATTTATTTCGTAATTTTTTAATAAATATATTTTAATAGAATGTTTATATGAAAATTTAAAATTTATATTATTATTATTATTAATAAATGAAAAAAATGATAATTTTAAAAATATCAATAAAAATTTAAATTGTAATTAAACATAATATTTTGAATGAAAATATTTGATATGTTATTAAAAAGTACATAATTTAATTAGATGTAGTTTTAGCGATAATCATAAGGGGTAATAGATTTCTTGTAAATATTATCCATGCTAATATTATTTTTGGTTCCAGAGTAAGAACTAAAACTAATTTTGATTGGATAAGAACATACTTTCTTTAGACATAAGATAAAAAAATTAACAACCTAGATGCATATTGTAGGAGTGCAAGTCTACCCCCTATAGATCATCAATAGGTCATTTCAAATGCCTTGGTTTTCCTTGTGTAATGTTGATGAAACCCACATTAACAAATAGTAGAACGTGATGGTTATTCTCATTCCTAATTGAAAATTTAGTCATGATACGTATTTTCTACCTTTAGAGAGAAAGAAAAAAAACACTCCAAAATTACCTAACTTATTTACAATGCCCAGTTAGAATAAAGGGGTAAAATTTACTCAAATAATTGATTCCCCCCTCTCTCCCAAAGGATCTGTAAAGAAAAAATACTAGTTAGTGGAAAATTTGGATTTTGAGTCATTAATATATCAATGTCCAAATCACACTTCTTAGTAGGTGGGGAAAAATAATTTCTGTAAGACACAAGGATAAATTTTTATGGTCCTTTGTAACATAGCCAATACTTTCTATCCACCTTTGAGGATATAATATACCTATTGAAAATTCAATTTTACCATCAAGCTTCTTCCTCTAATATTAATCTATAACATTTTGAACCCTCTAGCTAGTAAGAATTCCACATTTCATAGCTATGATATCATATTTCCTTAACGACTTGCCCATTATTAATTTCCACAAGGAAATATGACAAACATGCATAAGAAAATGTTGCAAATGTAGACTTGTGCATATAAATAGAAAATTCAATTCATAACATTACCAATAATAATACGACATAATGAATAATAACACATAACACTTATCATTATGTGAGTAAAACATGAACTAGATGTAGGAACAAAGGGGGATTTCTATATTCAATGCAACAAATAGAAAATGGAAAATAAAAAGGTTGGGGAATGATGGAAAAAAGAGATAATATTTCCTTTCTTATTTGGGCAATGGAGTAATGTAGCAATTCAAGAGGGAAAATCAAAGGCTATAAAAAACCAATTAGTGTACCATAAAACCTCCTTAATTTGGTTCCAAAAATGACTTATGAGACAATAAACAATTAAATAATGTGAATTATGTAACCCTTAAATTTTTTTCTTGATTTAAAAATGAAATGATGGAATGAGTCTATTAAAGATATACTACCAAAGACAAGTTTCAAAGGTATCCCTTGCCAAAGATTATATACAAGTACACATAATCTACGGTTGTAGAAAGTATAATGATTTATATTGAAGGTAAATGACTCAAAAGTGAGATAAGAAGGAAAAAACCATTATCCTATCCCTTTCCAATTAGGTGAAGCACCATTCCTTGGACTTTGACTTCCCATTGGCATTCATACACCTACAAACAAACTTCCAACATGGAGTTCCTAGAACATATATCCACATATACATAATTTTACTAAAATAACTAAATAACTTATACAAAGAAACGATAATTATAACTCCAATGACTTATATATTCTTTTAATCACCAATAATTTCTTGAGTTAAAAATGGAGAGAGAAACCTTACATTGATTTCAACTCTACTCTCTCAAACAATAAAATAGTATTTGTTTTCATAATTTTACTCTTTTTTCCAAGGAATATAATAAAACATAACTCGAAAAAAATTAATAAAAATGGCAAGACATTTTTTGAGATGCTTAAATTCTTCTAATAAAATATTCTAGTAAATCAAATAAAATACTATATTTATCTAATTGACTCCAACAAGAAATCCAACAATGATAAAATATTGGAGTTAGATGCAAATCCTTTCCAAAATTAGTCAAAAATATGATACTTATCTTCAGAATAGACCAAGTATACGTTCCCATAATTGCAAATAATGTTCTCAAACACTAGTGCACCCTTCTAGTAGTGTTCCCAATATAGACATGAAATAATGTTGAAAAATCACCTCATGAGTAGATGTATAAATGATCAACCTCATCCATACATAGCATGTATATCATGTCATTCTATGAGTATAATAAGTCAACACATGTCCAAGTGGAAATGCATGTATGATTCCATTGTTAATTTTTCAATTGTAATGGACACACACACAAATTTTTAAAATACTAATAATTTTTTTTGTAAGCTGAGTAGTACATGTCTTTTTAATTCATTTTGAAAAGGGAAGATTAAATAATATTGTCACTTCTGAGGCTTCAACCTTCCCTGGCAGGAAACCAGATATGTTGGCCATCCTAAGCCATCCAAAAACAGAAAAACTTCAGTCTATCATATTCAGCTTTTAATGACGAAATGTCTATAATTTTGACATAGTTCAACAAATAGACATAAACATACTACTTTTGACATATTTCAACAATTGAGACATAAACATAGATAAACAAAAACACAGTAAAAGCAAACAGGACAAAGACCATCTCAACCCTTTGAGGAATCGACAAGCATCGCGTGTTTAGCACTAGACCCATGCTTCTCGATTTTCTACAGACTCTTCAGGAGCTTGTCGATTCTGCCTAATCGGGCCTTCTATTTCTAGACTTGAAATCACAATAACTGAAAATCCTTCTGAATTTCCTACATTGCATGATCCACTTGCATAAACTTTGTGGTGTTCATGATGGCTTTTTCCACCAAGTGCTTCATCTGCTAACATAACTACAAGGTTTGCTAATATTTGGATATCATTCCTATGGTGTTGCCCGGATCAAGCACTATCATTTCCCCTTCCAGGATTACATCCTCCCCTTCAGCTTGGCGGGTGAGGGCTTCCTCCCATTTAGAAATGACCTTACTTACCTGGATTGAAATTTCCTATAAGTAAGTGAGAGCTGCATCTATGATATGTTCAACCTAAGGTTTCTGTCTGAACCACCTCGGAGCCTCAGTGGATGATTCCCCTATTTCCTTCTGCATCCCTCGTTTCTAGGTCTATCTCTTGTTCACCACTCCCACCCGCTTCCTCCTTTACTACCTTCACCCAAGCCATTGGACACTGATCGACAGGAATGGGGGTCGAAAATGCACTAAAAACTCGAGCCTTTCCAACAGAGGTCATGTTCTCTCTTCCAAAAATTGTCACTGAGACAAAGTATGTTATCATAGACCAAGATGTTAACATATCAATGTATTGACTAAGAAATTGACGAAACCGACTCTCCATATTACCACCCGACTATAACCAAACCCCCTCACCCCAATCAACTTGCAGAGGTCTCTCAAGTGTCCTCCTACAGAGGAATTTTCACTACCATTATAGTTGCCATACAGACAAAAACCATACACATAGCAACTAGAGATAGACAAGACATTCAATTTCATGGTTTCGTAATTCCACCCCAAGTTTCGGGTGGTTGACCTAGGCTTTCCCTGGTCAACCCATCCTTCTATTCCTCTACCCATTTCCCTATCCCCCATTTTACATAGCATAATCCCAAACATAACAGAAATTAATTGTCATTGGCCCACAGTAAACCCATGGATTTCCCTAGACACCCATCCATGCATCGAAACCATACTTTTCATCACACTCACCCAATTAATAGCGTTAAACATGTAGGCACTAATGTGGTCCATGTACAGGAGGTTTGGAGAATTATGAAAAAATACAGCATACCCTTGTGCCACAAGACGATTTCATTGGTTTCATATGTCTCAATCGATGCTTCCAGCATCCTCCTTCCTTGGCTCTGCCACCCTTCTCACAGTGCATGCAAGAAACCAAACATATATAATGAGATCCCTACCGATGATCTCGATTAATTTACCATATTTCATTGCGTGGTGCCTCCCTCGAGAGGAGGACCCATATCTTCGCACGCAGCCACCATTGTTGTCATTATCATGGCACTTAACCTCGTCCAGGCTATATTGTCTTCCATGAAGTTTGGTATTAAATACCTTCATCATTTTGCAAGGGTATTTTTTTCCTCTACACACCCCGACCGAGGGTTGAAATACTAATAATTACTTCAAGTGATGTAGATCTTATTTTAAAAATTCCAGTTTATTATTAAGCAATTACACTTTAGAAATTCAACCATAAAACCACAAGGAAAATAGATATCACAATGCACAAAGAGAACATAATATTTACCCTAGGAAAACCCACTTGGGGGAAAACCCATCAACATTTTCCTTAAATAAATTCCTGAGTTCAACAAGAGATACATGTAATGCAACATTTCATCTATGAGGTTAAATTGACCAATAATGTTACAGTAAAACCTAATTAAGTAGTCCTCTTTTCAAGTAAAAATTTTTCCCTTCAACTTTGTTCCTCTCTAATATTCCTAGGTCAAATTGCGACCTCCCAAAATGTGCCTAGAAACTCTACCATGTTGCCCAAAATTTAAACCTACCCAAAATATGCTACCCATAAATTCACGTTGTTTCCCAGAAATTTCCTAGATAGTCACATGTGGGAAGTCAAGAGAGAGAGAGATAGATGTGAGATATGAATTTTTCCTTCTTGTCCTTCTTTGTCCTTATCCTCCTTTCCTTGGATGCCCAAAAACTGTCTTATCTTGTATGTGGTAAAATTGCGCCTTGTGGAGGAGGTTGTATGCTCCATATATAATGATGTTATTGTATGAATGGGTGTGAATCTTCATGGGGGCTGAATTGAGTTGAGGGAGGGCCGATTTGACAAGTTTGGAGCCAAAGATTCAAAATTCAAATTTTGAAATTATCTCTTTTAAATCCGACATGAAGAAAATGTCTTATAATAATTATTTCAGGGGCTAATCAATGAAATTGACATGAATAAAATGCCTTAAAAATATATTATACATTTCAAGGGAAAAGATATAAATTATGAAGACTGGCCATAATACAAAATTCAAAACTACCTCTTAGCTAGGGAGGTAGTTTATAATGAATAGGCAGATTTTCTTTTGCTGACAAATTTAACTAAGAAAAGGTTATAAAAAATCATCACCATAATTGGGTCACAATGGTGACACATGGTAAACCAATAACATCAACCAATTACCATAACTAGGTAAAATATCTTTGACACATGGTAAGTCAGCAACATCAAAGAGTTGCCATAATTTTGGTTAATACATTAGACCAATGTTGTATCCTCACCATAATTTGGGTTAATGCTTTAGGAGCATGGTACATCCTCACCATAATTTAGGTCATTAGTTTGGACCTATGGTATATCCTCACCATTACTCGGGTCTATACTTCATACACATGGTACATCATTTAGCATCAACTAATCACCATAATTCGAGTCGGTACTTGATACATGGCATCCAAACTAGTCTTAGTTCACCATCATTTGTGTCAATATATTTGACACATGGTGAATCTCTAAAGGCCACACTCTCACTGAGTAATTTAGGGCTTTATGCTAGAGGAACCTGATGCATTGAGACCATTATTACTCCTTTGGGTCAACATACTAGGCACAAGAATAATGTAAGTCCTCTACTAGACCATTCTCTGTAATTTAAGTCAATATACATGACATGGGGAGAATGTCAGTCCATGATGCTATTTCATCAACACTCCCTCTCAATGAGAGGGGAATTCCCAACAAATCTAAGATTTTCCCTAAAGTATAAAAATGTTTCCCTAGGCAAAGCCTCTGTAAGAATATCAATAATATTCTCATCAATAAAGACATACTTGAGCTTCACTACTTCCTTTTGAAACATTTCATAGATGAAGTGGTACTTGGTCTCAATGTGCTTTGACATATCATGGAAAAATAGATTCTCTGTCAACTTCACACAACTTTGATTATCAAAATATATCATGGTCCTTTGGAGCACATGATCAAATAGTTCTACGAGTAACTTTCAAATCCACACTGCTTCACAACCCACTAAATTGGTTGCAATATATTTTTCTTAAATAATACTAATTGCAATATATTTTTACTTCCCACTCATCCTCAAAATCATAGCAGGTCCCAAACTGAAGCAACCTCTAGATGTGCTCTTTCTGTCTGCAAAAATCCCTACCTAATATGTATCTATATATCCCTATAATTTTATATCACTATTTGATACATATCCCAAACAATAGTCAATTATACCACACAAATATCTCACTATATGTTTTGTTGCAGTCTAATGGTAATGTTTAGGTTCCACCTGGAACTGGATTAGATTATTCACTGCAAAGAAAATTTCTGACCTAGTATTAATCAAATATGTCAGTGATCCATTCAACATTCAGTACATGTATGGATCCACTAATTTTGAATTAGTGTCTCTTAACTTTCTAAATTTTTTAACGATGGTATTTTTCATCGATTTACAGTCAATCATCCGAAACTTCTACAAGATCTTGATAACAAAATTTCCTTGACCAAGGAAGATTTCACCAAGATTCTGCCATACTTCTAACCCTAAATAATAGTGCATCAACCCAATATACTTCATACCAAATTAGAATCCAACTCAATATTAATTCAAATAATAATATTTTCTACACATGTTAGAATTAAGTAATCCAAATATAATAATAGAGTCACAGGTTCATTGTTCTCGACCTTGAAATACAGGTTTAGATCAACATCATTTTGGAGAAACCAAGTCTTGTTAGGTAGTTGTCAATTCAATAGTACCATGATCTATGTTGGGATCCATTTTTTCCTCTTTTTGATACCTTATTTCGCCATTCTCCATATCCATCCTCCATTTTTTATCCGTTTGAAAACTAAACATTGTCCTTATGCCTAATAATGGTCCAAATCATGAATGGAGGTAAAAATTTATGGATTAGATTCATTTTCATGATTCTTTGGAGTTTAGAAATTTTTTTAGGTGAAATTTATATGCTCCTGTGGTTCTCAATTATTGAAGAGGTTTCTGGATTTTCCATAGAGTCAAAAAATATTTTTCGACCTTTGGAATCCCAATGGGGATCCATCTTTAGGACATAAAATATATCAAAATATTTTCTATGGTTGTTGATATAGAGACGTTAACTCCCTATTCTTTTGCAAGTCAATTTAGTGGTTCAACACTTTGATTGGAAGTATGGCACCATGAAAACATTTAGAACTTTTTTCCACACCTAATTTGGTACCAGGTTATTCACCAGTGACCTGACAACATATTTATACACTCTTATCGACACCATATACCAATTTTTCGATACCTTCCTATAACTAGTTCAGAACCACACAAGATTTTTTAAGAATATGTAAAGCTCTGAATGGAATATATTTGATTGTAGTAGACCAATTTCTTTGGCATCAATTCATATGGATTGATAAATGTTCCACAAAATCTGGTCTTGTTTTAATATGATACTACAACATTATTTTCTGTACTATTTATGTACATTCATGTGTACGCTTATCTTTAGATAGTGAAATATTTAAGAGAGAGTCACCAATAGTGTCATAGGTTACACAAAAAGGAGAGGAGAAACAAATAGTGATAAAATTCTCACATGTGAAATTTATTGTGATTCAAACAAGTCAGGGACTATGTTGTATAAATTTTATTGAAGACTCTTTTAATGCAAAATATCGATTGTTGGTTTCCTAATTGTTGATGTGTTAGTAATCAATTTAGCTTATTGTAGTCAGTTGAGCTTGACTCAAGTCATTGGAAAGGGCCCACCATCGATCTTGGCCAAGCCTTGTGAAGTTAATCCTAGTTAGACTTAGTATGCATAGTCAAACTTAGTACATATATCTCCTTACATATCAATGTGGTTATTTCTTTCCTTCGAGAGTTGAAGTGTTGCTTCTTAGTACTATAAATTTTTTATTGGATAATTAAATTTATAAAATAGGATTGATTACATATTGATTGTTGTAGTTTAGATATGAATAAAGACTCTATATTTCTTATATTTTTTTAAGAACCTTTGATTATAATTCTAAAACTAATTAGATTTCTTTGCTCACTGCTAGATTGAAATAATGTAGATTTCTTTGGTTATCGTTAGATCGATTTGAGTTAGTGTAGATTTGGAGTGAGAGATTTATTTGGTTAATGTTAGAATTGAAATGATTTTGATCTCAAAGTTTGATATTAATCTCATAGTATTTCATCATTTTGTGTTTATAAGAGTAATTGAACCATTTCCTTCATTTTATAGTATTTTGTTATTTTTGGTAAAGTGATTTAATATGTTTATTTAATTCATAATATTTTATTTTTTAACAAGAGTAATAAAGTGGTTTCATTAGGTTTGGGCGCTAAGGCTGAAATTTGAATTTTATTTTTCGATATAGTTTGGTAGTTCAATTTTGTAGTAAATTGGAAAAATAATTAAATACTCTGTACCAGTAGCTAACAGATTTGGGTATTGTAGTTAGGTTAGAATTTAAAGTCATAATTTTCCATAGCAAATAGGCCTAAAGAGGCATGCCTAGACCAATGTTAAATTGTAACTCAAAGTATATGTTCTATGGTTGATAATTTGATGAATGGTAATTAATTAGACATATAAAACCCCTAAAATTTTTTGCATCATTGTCAGCGAGTTGCAAACCGACGAGGTAACAATTTTTTTCAGTAAGAGTTTAGAAGATTAATGTTTGTGATAGAATATTTGTATTAAAATGAGAGGGAAAAGAAAGTACAGTAAGACATGAATGAAGAGCCACACATCCTCAATGGTGGGGTTTCTCTAGAGTCTGGTTGTCTCTGATTGATTATTTTTAGTTTATTTTCCATATGCGTAGAGTTAAGGGTAGAACTAGAGACAATAAAGGTAGATTTATTTAGGGCGATAAGTTCCCTTCAAATTTGTTTGGTCCTACAAATAACATCTAAATAAACCTGCTAATCATTACGCAGGTAGCTTGGTGAGAGGATAAAGTTTAACTGTGGTAGTAGGTTCGAAAGGGGAATAATTGTATACATAATGAATTGTACATTTTGGAGGTACACCATAATAAGAACAAATCGTACCCGAAGCACCTCAGATATTGGACATGGTCATTTCATAAGTAGAGTATGTAGTAGAAGCACCTCGATTTAGGACCTGTGCATATAAGAGCCAACTTAGTTGACTCCTCTTCCATCTGGGACACTATACATGATTCTACTTCTTTCAAAAACTTTAGAGGAATAGGTGGTAGGGAAGGAAGAGAGAACATAAACAATGACATTGTTAATGAGAATGGTATCAAAAGAGAAGAACCTAGAGGTGGACTTCATGAAAATGAACATGAAGAAGAAATAAAGACCACATTTGGATTCCCCATATTGGATATCTCAAGGAATGTTACTATGAAAAATATACCTTTGGAATCTATTCCACTCTTTCATGGTATGTATTCAGAGGAAGTTGATTCTTTTCTGTTTAAGTTTGATATTATTTGTAGGAATTACAATTATAATGATGATTCCCATGAACTTAAACTATTTCTTTCTACTTTAAAATATTTGGCCCTTAGGTGGTTCATGATTCTAGAACAACATGCCATCTTTTCTTGGGATGAAACGAAATTTTATTTTCTTAAAAAGTATCAAGATTACTATAAAATACAAGACATCAATGACATTTTTAGGATGCAACAAATGGAGGATGTAGGCTTAGAAAAGCATCTTGTGAGATTCCTTTACAACTTCCATAATTCTTGAATAGGTAACCTTGATTAGAGAATAATTAGGGTGTATTTTTGAAATGGTTAAGAGAATATTGCATAGAGGTGTTGAATATTTTAAGCTTAGGAGATATTTATAAAAAACCCTTTGCTGAGATATATGAGCTTTGTAGAACATATTGTAGGAGTCAAACTAAAGTAGGAAAAATAATTCAATAATATACAAGGGATTCCTTAACAAAAACTACCAAACCTATTTAAGGAGGAGTCACTCATACTGAATTTGGGAATCTCCTACAAAATTTCAAAACAGAAATCTTGAATACCATTAGTGATCAACTGGACACTCTTGATATTAAGAAAATGCAGGAAGAAGAAAATGCTACTTTGGCCATTTTCTGTAATGGATTAGCAAGAATTACCACTCCTCAAACTCTCAATATAGAAGGATATATCAAGTAGAAAAAGGTAATAGTGATGATCAATTTGGGTAGTACCCATAATTTTATTCATTGTAAGATAACAAGGAATTGAATTGCTCATTATATCCAACACCAAAGTGTCAAGTGATGGTTGCAAATGGAGGAACTATAAATTTCCCTCAAAAGTGCCATAATATCAAGCTAAAAATGGGGCAATATGTATTAAATAGTCCAATTATTTCAATTCCAATGGGTGGTTCTAACGTTGTACTAGGATTCCAATCCCTACAATATTTGGGGATGCCAGCTTTTAATTTTCAAGAAATTTGATTGAATTTTTTTTTGGAAGGAAAGGAAGTTGAATTAAGGGGTCTCGCAAGGAAACCAGGAAAGATAATCAACTCTATTGGTATGAAAAATCTTTTGAAGAAATAATAATGGGGTGTAATTGCACAATTATGCTCACTAGAGGTTCAAACATTGAAATCATCTATATCTCAATATCTCCAAAAAGTATTGGAAAATCATTCCAAGGTATTTGAGACTCCCAAAGGACTCCCACCTATTTGTGATCATGATCATGTTATTAATTTGATTCCAGGAAGTGTTCCTCCAAACATAATGCCTTACAGATATCCTTATTCCCAAAAGAGTGAAATTGAATGTATGGTTGCAAAAATTATAGTGATTGGTATAATTCAACCTAGTCAAAGTTCTTTATCTGCTCTAGTAGTATTGATGCACAATATGTATGGATCATGGTGCATGTGTCCGAATTATATGGAGATCAACAAGATCAATATTAAAAACAAATTTCCCATTTCTGTCATTGATGAATTGTTGAATGAATTACATGGAGAAATTTACTTCACAAAGCTAGATCTTTGTTTAGGATATCATCAAATTAGAATGAAGACTGAATACATTCTGAAAACATGATTCATGATCCATGAGGGCCAGTATGAATTTTTGTACATGCATTTTTTCCTTAATAATGCATCTTTCACATTTCAAGGTTTGATGAATTTCATTTTCAAACTCTTCTTTAGAAAATTTGTTTTAGTGTTTTTTAATGATATAATAATCTACAACATGTCCTGGAAGGATCATGTTCAACATGTTGACAGGGTGTTCAAACTATTGGAGGAGAAACAATTATATGGAAAAACCTCCAATTGTTTCTTTGGAGTACAGGAGGTGGAATATTTGGGCATGATATATCTCTTGAGGGTGTTAAGGTATACCCTAACAAAATTAAAGCCATTAAGGAATGGAAAATACCCAGAACCTTAAATCATCTTCGAGGATTTATCTGGTTGACAGGGTATTATCACAATTTTGTTAAGAATTGTGGGAGAGTAGAAGCACCTCTAACAACATTACTAAATAAAGATGCATTTTCTTGGACTCCAGAAGAAACTATGGCCTTTGAACATGTTAAGGAGGAAACATTCCAAACACCGGTCTTAGCTACGACAGACTTTAGAAAAACTTTTATTGTGTAATGTGATTCCTGAGGAAATGGAATTGATGTTGTTTTAATGCAAGGGGGAAGACCAATTTATTTTGAAAGTCATCCAATCAAAGGAAAGTATTTACATAGACCTATTTAATATAAGGAAATTATGGAAATAATACATGCACTAAAGAAATGGTGAATTTTCCGAATGGGAAGAAACTCCAAGGTAAAAAAAATAATGATAGTCTTAAATACTTTTTGGAATAAATATTATCTTTAGAAGATTAGCACGTCTGGGTCACAAATATTTTTGGTTATGACTTTGAAATCATCTACAAAAAAGGGAAGCAAAATGTAGTTGCAGATGAACTCTCAAGAAAGGATGAGTATGTGGAAGCATTTATTTGTTCCATTTCTATTATCCAACTTGATTGGATAACCAAAGCAAGGGATGAATGGAATAATGATGAAGAGGTGTGGACACACATTCAAAATTTACAGCAAGATCCTAGTACATATGATATATTTAGCTGGAAAAATGATTCATTATGGTATAAATAGCTCTTACATATTTTTAATAATTCCCAACTAAAAGAAAATATTCATTTGGAATTGCACACCTCCCCCTTAGGAGGGAACTCAGGTTTTTTAAACACTTACCACATGGTCAAGAAGGATTTTTTTTGGGATGGCCTTAAATATGATATTTTGAATTTTGCAGCAGAATGTTTGGTTTTCCAACAAAACAAAGTTGAGCCAATTAAGACCCTGGGTGTATTAAAACCTTTAGTCATTCCAAGTCAGCATTCAGAAGAGGTATCCATGGCTTTTATCATAGAATTACTCAATTATGAATAAAAGAGTGTCATCATATTGGTAGTTGATAGACTTACCAAGTACTCACACTTTTGTGCATTATCTCATTCTTTTAAATATAATATAGTTTATGTTGCATTTACGGAAATAATTCAAAAGCTACATGGAAACCCAAATATTATTGTAAGTGAAAAAGATCCCATTTTCATTGGAAATTTTTGGATGGAATTTTTTTCTTGTCTTTCCACTCAATTAGCTCATAGCTCATCTTATCATCCTGAAACTGACGGGAAAATTGAGATAGTGAAAAAATGTTTGGAATGATATATTCATTTCTTTGTACTTAATAAAAAAACACAATGGGTCAAGTGGTTCCCTCTAATTGAATGGTGGTATAACACTTCCTTCCATACTGAAACAAAAATTACCCCATTTATGGAAATTTATGGATGTAATCCACCATCCATCATATCATATTTAAGAGAAAATTTTAGGTTCAAGTAGTGTAAGATCACATCAAGCATCAACAAAAATTTCTCCAACTTTTAAATGATGACCTCACTTTAGCGTAGAATTGAATGACACAATAGGCATATCAACATTGCAGTGAAAGAAGTTTTGATGTAGGTGACTGGGTATTTTTACGACTACAACCATACAAACAAATGTCCCTCAAGCAAGCTAATAAGGAAAATAAATGATCACCTAATCACTATGGTCCTGATAAGGTGTTGCAAAATATTGGTACTATGGCATACAAATTGGAGTTACCTACATCTTCCTCGGTACACCAAGTTTTCCATGTTTCATGTTTAAAAAGGTTATCGATGACAAGCTCCCAATTCAAACATTGTTTCTAGAACTTGAGGAAGAAGGAAAAATCATATTTGAGCCTGAAGCAACCACAAAAACAAGAACTCGATAACTACGGAAATGATTAATTTCAGAGTATCTCACTAAGTGGAAGAACTTACCCGTTGAAGATTCCACATGGGAATATGAGAATTATTTACAGAGGCATCCAGAGCTACTCAAGCATCGAGGACAACACTTTTTAAAATGAGAGGGGCATGTTAGGTCCCTATAATACTAGCATATCCCCTTATTTTTATTGTTAGTGTAGCCCCCTATTGTTATTTTTGTGCCCCATAGAAGCCCACTATTGTTATTGTTGTTCCTTTACATTATTATTTTTATGTAGGCTCTGATTATATTGTGACCCCTTAGAATCCTATATATACGAAGGAGGTCTTATCATTTGTATCATCTAATACTTTTTTATTAATGTAATTTAAAGGAGGTTTCCCCCTCATAGAGGGTAATTTTTAAGTCGTTGATCTATATTTTCTTCTCTTTTGTGAGTTGGTTGAATAACAATTGTTGGAGATGTATTTTCATTATTATCTTTCATTGAACAATACTTACATATTTTATTATGTCTTTCGTAGCTTCTCATAATATAAAAATACATTTTTAAATTTCTCATTTATGAGATTATTGTTACAATATATTAAACATAAGTAAACCTATTGGAGGTAACCTTAAAGATGAACACAAGGGGCACTAGCTTTATTCTAAATAACATCCTTGCTAAAACCACTCTTTGGTTCTAGAGTATGACCTAAAATTTATTTTGATTAGATAAGAACTTGTCTTTCTTGGAATAAGAAAAGAAATTTAATGACCTATTACATACCATCAATAAGTCATTTTAGGTGGTTTGGTCTTCCTTAAATAACGACGTTGAGATCCACATTAACAAATAGTAGCAAGAGATGGTTGTCCTCACTACTAATTGACAACCGAGTTATGATAGGTTTTTCCACCTTTAGAGGGAAATAAAAAAGGGCATTGACAATACTTAATTTCTTTACATCACTCAATTAGACTAAAAGGGTCAAAATTACTCAAATTTGTAGAAATTTGGTGATAGAATTTCAACTACTTAGGAAATTTTAATTAAAATCAAGAGACACAATTCTAATATATTGATCTTCATAATTTAATTCACAATTTAGAACAACAATCTCAAACATGAAATTATAAATAACACACATGCACAATATTTTTCTAGGGGTACCCAATTGGAAAAAACCCTTCGAGACTCTTTGCATTAATCAAATGAATGGAGATGTATAATAATTGCTTTCCCACACTGAGCACAACCTACAAGTGAATAACATATATGTCTTCTTAATGAGAAGCTATGACCTATACTTAATCAAAATTTTCCTCTTCTTGAGCTCCTATTTCCTTACACAAATCCTTAATAATTAGCCCCTTATTTTTAGGAACTTTCCTCCAATTTATTGCACAATTCCCAAGGTTTGATCATCTGACTGCATGCAACACATGTACCCTCAAAATAGTTTACAAATTCTTATTACACTGCCTTGGAATCTCCACCACAACTAGGAACTTGAATTCTCTGCATGCACTAGTTATTTTAGGTTGACTGATCAGTTAACTATATGATCACTAAGTTAGATTGTTGTCCCAATGCACAATTGATCTTCCACTAGTTCCTTCAATTCTTAGAACTAGTTTAACTTAACTAAACTGGATTACTAAAATTTAGCACATTAGGGGAATTTTGAGGTCTAAAATGGGCTTCCTAAGAAAAATGCACAATAAAAATAAACTTTATAAGAACCAATAGGATTCAATATGATGATTTCAACCATGGGGGATGATTCACCATTTTTTAAGTAAAAGGGTAAAAATATTAAAAAATAATAAAATAATAAAACTACTTTTTCAACTCGTATTTTCAACTTATGTCCCAAATTTTTTGCTTAAATTTTGAGTGGGAGTACTCTTTGGATGCAAAATTTAATTCCTCATCCAAGTAGCACCCATTTTTCATACCTTCGATGCTACACGAAAAATGAGAAATACATGAAAACACGTGATTGCAATCACATTTTTTCATGTATTTCTCATTTTCCGTGTAGCAGGGTCCATCAAATGTATGCAACATGTGTACTCCTTGGATGAAGAATTAAATTTTGCATCCAACGAGTACTCCCGCTCAAAATTTGAGTAAAACCTTATGGAGATAAGTTGAAAATACGAGTTGAAAAAGTAGTTTTTTCTTTTTTTTCCCTCTAAAATTTGATGATGTAATCAAATCTTATTTTATTATTTCCACTATTATTTTATAATGTCCTTAGGAGGCCCATTTTAGACCTCAAAATTCCCCTAATGAATCACACTTTCTTATTTTAACTCCAAGACATGTAACTCGAATTTACTGAACTAACTGAGTGACAAGATAAATTTCATGCAAGTTAACTACATCCAAGTTAATTGCTGATGTGGAAATTCAAATTTTATCAATTTGACTAAGGCAAGGTCAAATTGAGGCTCTCTTTCTGCACTTCTCAACACTCCCTCTCAACAAGAAAGGGATTATCAACCACCCCTATCTTTCACCTGTGGAACTCTAACTTCCCTCTTGATGAGGCCTTTGTCAAAATTTCAACATCTTATTCCTTTATCAGAATGTATTGTAACAACATTATCCTCCTCTACACATAGTCCCGTAAATGATGATACCATATATCTATATGCTTGGGTTAATGATCATGAAATACCATATTTTTAGAGAGCTTAATTCAACTATGGTTATCACAATATATCATAGTTGGATCCATCATTTGAATAAACAATACCACAAGTATCTTTCTCAACCATATTGCCTCACACGTTATTTGAGTTGCAACCATGTATTATTATTTTGCTGAGTTGAGAGCCACATATATTTTCTTGTTGTATTAGGAAACCACTATGGATCCGACACTGAAAATTCCACTTGATGTACTCTTTAAGTCGGATGGACTCTCTACCCAATATGCATCTGCAAAGCCACACAACTTCACTCCCTTTCTCTGTTTGTATAATAATCCATACTGAGTAGTGCCTCTAAGGTGTTGTAAGATATTTTTCTTCCTTCCAATATAATTTGGTCAGCCTAACCATAGTTTTTCTCAATTGGTTGAATGCATACCACATATCTGGTCGTGTGTTCAAAAGATACATTAATGCAACCACTAATTGCCTGTAAATAGTAGCATCCACCACTTCACATGAAGTGGTAGCCTCCTTCCTCGAGTTGGTCACTAGAGGTGTATTCATGGGCTTACAACTCTCCATGAAAAATATTTGTAGTATCTTTTAGTCATCAGTATTTTTCACTATCTTTTGATGAATAAAGATTGGTTCTATATTTTTGAAAAAAACATTCCTTGAAATATTGTGAGTTTCAGAAATCTCACTGCCTTCATTATCCATATAGAAACTTTTTCACTATTCTATCAGCTTGCCATTCCATGGTCACCCTGTCACTCGTACAAACTCCTTATGGGCTTTTACCTATCATTTTTATCCTCCTTCATTACTTATAGCCTCCTTGCCTTATTTTTCCCCTGTCCATAACTCCACTTTCCCTCTAGGGTTTTTCTATGGCTAATTCATTCCCATGTTCCCCAGGTTCCTCAAGAATTTATGGTCTCAAAAATATATTTGTAGGCTCTTTAGATAAATCAAGTAAATTTGATTTTAGATCTTCAATATAACACTTTTGACAATACTCTATTTTTCACTTGAAAACCTCCAAGTCAAATCCCAGTCAAAATCAGGTCAAAAGGTCATTAGGGTTTACATTGTTTAAGGTCATCATTGGATGTTTCAGACACTACTTTTCCTTTTATAGGATCTAGCTCAGATGTAATAGAATGTCAATACATGGCTATTCAAGGAGGACCTAAAATATTTCCAAATAAGATTACCTCATCAGTTCAAAGTCTGCAAATGAGAAAAATGGACAAAGTTTGGCACTTCTGCAGGAGTGTTGAAAGTTGTGTCAGTAGAAGGTATTGATGAGGTAGACTGTCTATTCCTGAAGAGGAAACACTTGTTCTTGTATATGATTAGGGTTTATACATTTGATGGTCCAGTTGAGTGCCAAAATAGGGATCATTTACAAAACTAACATGGAGGAGGCATACAAGGCCAAACATGAAGAAAGTCTGTCAGAATGGATAGAAGAAAAATGGAAAAGGTGAGGTGAAATGGACAGAAATGAATGAACTTGAAAGGGATATAGAGAACTTAGAATACAACACTTATGATTGCTATAAAGCACTCTAGACACATAGGGTTTTGAAGAAAGTGGCCAGAGAAGGTAAAATGGTAAGTTGGACTCCATGGTGGAAAGAAGAGAAGATTTTGAAGATGTTGTTGTCTGTTTGAATCCCAAGGTTGCAAAATGAGCTTTTCATGCCTCAAGGGGCAAAAGGAAAGTCTAATTCACCTCTTTAGTCACCTGCAGAGAAAAAGTGTAAAAAAGTGTTAGTGAGAAAAGGTAAAGGACTTTAAACCTTAGAAAGTGGGTTTGTCAAGATTAAATTCAAATCACAAGCCTATTAAAGTTCATTTTTCACGTAAATGAATCATTTTTATCTTGTAAAAGATCAAAATAATTCAGAGGAGAGTAAATTTCAAGTTTTAAGGAAAAATTTGGCTAAGTTGCCTTGGTGTTGCGTGCTTAGACTGGCGTTGCGCCCCTAGAGGTTGGCGTTGTGCGCTTGGAAAAATTTCCCCATATAAATTCTGAAGGCACTTCGCTCTTGCCCAACTGGCCCACTGCAAATTTCTTTTGGCACTCATGCTCAGAATAGACGCTACGCACTCAGCCTTGGTGCTATGCCCTCAGCCTTGGCACTGTGCCCTTCACTAGGAAGGGTTTCTAAGCCTTCTAACCACCAAAATCACCTCAAACTGCTTCCAAGTCTCTGTCAAAGGTCCTCCAAGCATATTAAGATGTAAGTACATGTCATCAAACCATCTTCAAGAAATTTTAGTGATTTTGTAATCAAATGGAATGAAAACCTAATAGAAACCCTAGGCTTTAAAGTTGGAGGTTAGTTTTTAACCTCATTTCATCTTCCTAGACAAAGTTCCAGTGATAGATAGGGTATTTACACAGCTGAAGGGTTTCCATTAATCTAAGCTTGCCCCTATACCCATTCCTTTCATTCACTCATTCCATTCACTTGAAAAGCTACCTCTTCATTACCATCTCTTCATCTCATTTCCATTTACACTCCAGGGTTTTATAAAGGCAGATTTTACAATGTTAGAGGACAGTGGCAGTGATGTGGAGGCCCAGATACCAAGGAGGCATGATCACAAAGGAGGAAATAACAATAGATTTAAACCCCTCAATATAAGAGAGCTCATGGCATCTCCCCTTACTATTTATTGTTTCAAACATGTAGGTTGCTATGAATTTTGTTAAACGGTGCAGCAGGTGCAAAACCACCGTGAGCTAACTAGATTATTTATCATTAACTTGCATGAAAAACAAGTTAATCTTGCAGGGGTCACCTTTGAGTTATCTACAGATTCCATTGCCAATGCCACATGCATACCTAGTGTAGGGGAGAAATGGTTCAAGCAAGCTAACCTTGACATGAGTTACTTTGAGCCATACCTTAAGCCTAGTTGTAAAGACCACAACAAATCCATATTTCCTTTCTCTCACCTACTTGATAGATATGCACCTATGATGAGAATAATCATGAAGTATTTTACATGTGAGGGAAGGTTCTCCCGTCTTTACTCATACGACATCAGGCTACTTATGCATTTTACTAGAGTAAGGATGCTGTCCATACCCTATTACCTTTACCGAAGCATTAATAAAATGGCATACATAGTGAAAAAGTGTAATATTCCTAAATTATCATGCAGCTAATAGGAATATTAATTTTTCTTTTTAAATTTAGTTAGATGAATAAATGGGCAAGGAGGCTCATAAGTTGCTTAAGTAGGAATAAAATCCCTCATAATGTGAAAAGGGATCATGTTAATAACTAGATCAAGCATCCACATGTGTGAAAAAGGTCTAAAATGTGTGGATAAAGTCAAGTTTGACCAAGTCAACGGCATTATTATATGAGGAGTGGATCCTAAATAAAGACAACTCAATGTGAATGAAGATCAATATAGCTAATTAAAATGAAGACACCTTGAGTATGAAAAGAGACAATACATGAAGATCCATTCAAGGTTGATCCAGTCAAGATTGATCCAGTCAATATTCACTAAATCAAACAGTGATGTAAATAGATGATCAAGACTAATGGAGACAGAGTAATTTTGGTGGAGGAGCCTTTGCATGGAAGCAACCTCATAATTGGGTGGGACCCTTGGTGAGGAAGCTCATCAACTATATAATGGAGGGGATGGAAACCATATGGGGCATGATTGAGATTATATTTTGTATGTGTTCTGTTTAGACTTCTTTGCATACTTTGGCTATTTAGCTAAGTTTGCTGCACTATTTAGTGCAAGGGTTTTCTCATGCGGGAATTCCCAACTCTTGCTTGGAGATCTTGTTTAAGAAATATGAGGAGAGAATTTTTTTCTGCATTTTCCACTATCTAGTGTTAGGCCAAGTAGTTACCTTTAGAAATAGTGCATTCCATTTCATAAAATGCATTATTTCTTAAGGTATTGCAGTGGAAGGGTTTAATCCCTTGTTTTGAGAGCTAGTTTCCCAGGAGGAGGATCAACCTTCTTCCGAAAAAATATAGAAAAAAGGAGCTACAGCCATTTATTTGCATGATAAGCCATATTTATGCAGTGCTTCAGCAAAACAGTGTGATTCATCCATAGATCTATAGTAGATATTTTATGTATATCATTTTTGTTAAGAAACACTTGCCGGGTCATCTTGGATGTATGTAAAAAGAGACTAGATCTCTGTTTTTATGCCTCGTTGATTAATATAATAGAATATCTGATTTTTCTCTCCATTTTTTGAGTATAACCCTCAAATAACTATGTTTTCTCTTTATGCAGTAATTTTTGTGTGTTGCAGACTTGGGGTTTCAGTGTTTTTGGGTTGTTTTGAGCATGGGAGGCCTGTTTAACTTGGAAAAAATCATTTGTTTTTGATATCCTCTTAGATATAAGTTTAATAATGTTATATATAATGGATTCATGGGCTGCATTTTTCTTTTTAAACTCATATTTCTGAAAAATGCGTTTTTCAAGCATGTATTGCTGAATCTTCCCATTTTGGGATATTATAGTGGTATCAGAGCCATCATCTTGGCTCAGCCTGTGTTCTTCAACCATTATGGAGTATTATCATGGGGAGGAGAAGATATGAAAGAGAGATCAAAGCAAACCCTTATTTTATGGAGGAAAGAGTTTCTCAAAACTTCTCTTTCAAACTCTGCAGGGTAGAAGCAAAGACATCAAAGAAATGAGGAGGGAAAGACATAGAAGTCCCTCAACAAGATCTGCAAGATCTATACATGAAGAAAGATATAATTCCTCATCTTATGCATGTGAGAATTCAGCCACATCATTAGATTTACAATGCTCTATCAGCCACTTGTTCATGACAAAGAAGAAGAAGAAAGGAGATGTGCCAAATGAGGAGACTCTCGGTGATTATTTGCAAGATTATGAAGCTCAATTTAAGGGGTTCAAATATCACTTGAAATTCCAAGGGTTTTGTGAGTTCAAGGAGGAAAGAAGCACAAGGAGAAAGCATTAGGGTGTGGGAATATTCTTTGTATCTACTTTTGATGGGTCACCTAAATGTCCAGCTAGGGCTTGGGTGAAGGAGCTAGACACCTATGTGCAACAACATCAAGTTTCAAAAAAGTAACCCGTCAAAGTAGTAGCGTTGCATCTTGAGGGTAAGGCTTATGCTTGGTGGTTGTTTGAATATTTTTCCTTAAAATAATGCAAATACATCTACTTATGAAAATTTCATTATAAGGATAGTGGAATAGTTTGACGAAAAATCCTATGTAGCATATTCTATGGAACCTATCAAACAAAATCAAACAAAACTTTTACATGGGTTGGAAGGGTCCATAAACTCAGCTCCATTTCAGAAAACCATTGAAGGGGATGAAAAATTGTATGATATCTTTCCAAAGGAAAAGTCCCCATTGCATGAAGAGCTTTCTTCTCAAGAGGAAGACATGGAGATTCCTCCTTCAAAAGAAGACCAAGATCTAAGGTCTCTTGTTGATGATAAGGCATTTTCAACTCTTGAAGAGGAGGAAGAGAAGGCTAACGCATTCATGACAAGCACACATCTAGGACCTTATGAAGAGGAAGATGGAGCACTTGCTCCAAGGAGAGAAACTCTTGCACTCTTGCAAGGAGTTCCAAATAATCTCACATATAGAGATCATGGCACAATCTATGTGCAGCATGTGCCATCATTATCAAATGGTGAGATCTTGAAGATAGAAGAAGGAAAGAGGAGGGAAAGCATCACATGATGGGGAGAATATACCCCTCTCTATTTCAGAAGTTTGATGAACAAAGAAGGCAAGAGGATTTATGTAATGAAGGCAAGGAAAAATCTATCCATACACATATGCATCCTGCTCTATGCCTTGATGTCTGTTTCCATGGAGGCATTCCACCAGGAAGGCCTCCTGATTGGAGGAAAACTAAAGTGTTCTATCAACTATTGGAAGCATTTACATACTTGGCTAAGGAAGGAGATTTGGGAGAAGCTAGCACAGCGCAGAGAATATTTCATGGATTCAAAGGAGAGATAAGAAATTTTCTGAAATGGACATTGCTATCTCCCACTCAGCTATTTACGCTAAAAAAGGAGGATTCATAAATATATGATGGCATGAACATTATGTCACATGGCCACTCCATATATTTGGGGCAGCCACTGATATTCTCACCCACAAAAGAGATTTCTGAACATGACAACAGGATATCAACACTATTGCATGCATGGGCCAACTTAAGGAAGTTTTGGAAGGCAAAAACTTTTCAAGAAGAGGTTGACTTCCATCTGCTTCAATATTGTCTTGAGCAAGATCAGTTGCAAGAGAGGCATCAAAATAAAGTTGATAATACTCCAACATGTGACTTTGGCATCAATCATGTCAAAGAGGAGAGCCATGTTATGACAGGGGCTTCATTTCAGATTTCTACAGTGCTATCATTACTGGGGAGCCTAGATCCTTATTGGGAGTCCCAAATTTTGATGGAATATTCCAAGGACCTCTTCACATGTAAGGTTCTTGATGGGAAAGTGATGAATGGAGGGTATAAATTAGTTGATGGAGTCATTTATTTCTATGATCAGATCTATTTAACTAAAGACTCCAAGCTCAAGTGTAAACTATTTAATGTATCCTATGAGATCCTACTTTCTAAACCCACTAGCTTCATTAAAACATACCATACTATCTTAGATGGATTCATGTGGGTAAACTTCAAAGAGGAGATGCACTCTCATATGAGGAAGTGCATAGATCATTTGCTGGTTGAGGAGGAACATAGATCTTGGGAAGAGTTATCATTACCACCTCCTTTTTCATTGGGTGTGAGAGGGAGCTCATCCATGAGCTACCTCACTGATTTGAATCGAGTATATGGTAAATATTGTATTTTTGAATATCATCATATATCTAATATATGCTTGTATCTTCTTAACACTCATGTATAGGGCTTTTCTCCAAGAGGGGGCACTTTTTATTATGGGCTTCATGAGCCACTTTGGGCCATGAACAATGATGATGTTGGTCATTCCTTGGGAGATCTTAGAGAGAGGAGGTACTCTTCATGGTGTGATTCATCAACACCAACCATCATACACCTTCTCAAAGCATGCAAGAAGGATGGGGAAGCAAAAAAGTGTTGGGACAAACACTTGTCATATCCTATTCTATGGAAATTAGGAGAAAAATTGCGTTGGTTGCACATGAGGGACCATTGTCCTTCTCCTTTACTTCACATGGAAGCTAACATGACTCTAATTATGATACCATATGCTAAAAATGTTCTTATATTTGTTAGGACATGGTTGGAGGAGAGACACATTGGTTGGATATGTCCTTGGGGGAAGAAATTTCCCACACCTTTTGCACTACATGTTTCAAGGGAAGCATGGGAAAAGATATGGCTACCATAGTAGATATCTTCTTTCTTTATGAGGTAGGCCATATGATTGTTTAGAGAACGTGGGACATACCTCTCAGGATCCTTTGGGAGGATATTTTCTATGAATTACAAAGCTAGGAGGTGAATCATTTCATTTGGATGATAGCATGGAGATGGGAGTCCTTCATTGATGATGGAATTCCCCATGATTGTCATCACTTCTATCTTGAGGAGGCCATTAATCAGCAAGAAGGTTTCCAGATAGACCTTCCATTATTTCATGATGAGAGTCATTTGGTTTATGCAAAAAAGGCCAACTTGCACACTTGGGTGGAACGATTGGGAGAGAGAATTATTGCAGAATATATGAAACAATGGTGGAGATTGTTGGATGAGGAGGCCACAAGAGGAGGAGGGGAGATTTTGCAGCACCCTTGCAGTTTCTTGAGGACAAGCAAAATTTGGGAGGGGATGACTATAATATTCCTAAATTAGCATGCAACTAATAGGAATATTATTTTTTCTTTTTAAATTTAGTTAGATGAATAAATGGGCAAGGAGGCTCATAAGTTGCTTAAGTAGGAATAAAATCCCTTATAATGTGAAAAGGGATCATGTTAATAACTAGATCAAGCATCCACATGTGTGAACAGGGTCTAAAATGTGTGGAAAAAGTCAAGTTTGAACAATTCAATAGCATTATTATATGAGGAGTGGATCCTAAATAAAGGCAGTTCAATGTGAATGAAGATCAATCTAGCTAGTCGAAATGAAGACACCTTGAGTGTGAAAAGAGACAATACATGAAGATCCAATCAAGATTGATATAGTCAAGATTGATCCAGTCAATATTTACTAAGTCAAATAGTGTTGTAAATAGATGAGCAAGACTAATGGAGACAACGTAATTTTGGTGGAGGAGCCTTTGCATGGGAGCAACCTCATAATTGGGTGGGACCCTTGGTGAGGAAGCTCATCAACTACATAATGGAGGAGATGGAAACCATATGGGGCATGATTGAGATTATATTTTGTATGTGGTATGTTTAGAATTTTTACATACTTTGGCTATTTAGCTAAGTTTGTTGCACTATTTAGTGCAAGGGTTTTCTCATGCGGGAATTCCCCACTCTTCCTTAGAGATATTGTTTAAGAAATCCGAGGAGAGAATTTTGTGCTACATTTTACACTATCTGGTGTTAGGCCAAGCAGTTAAATTTAGCAATAGTGCAGTTCCTTTTATAAACTACGTTATTTCTTAAGGTATTGTAGTGGAGGGGTTTAATCCCTTGTTTTGAGAGCTAGTTTCCCAGGAGGAGCGTCAACCTTCTTCCGGAAAAGCTAGAAAAAGGAGCTACAAACATTTCTTTGCATGATCAGCCATATTTATGCAGTTCTTCAGCCATACAGTGTGATTCAGCCATATATCTGCAGCAGATATTTTATGTATATCATTTCTATTAAGAAACCCTTGCCGAGTCATCTTAGATCTATGTAAAAAGAGATTAGATCTCTGTTTTTATGCCTCATTGATTAATATAATAGAAGATCTGATTTTTCTCTCCATTTTCTAATTATAACCCTCAAATAACTGCGTTGTCTCTTTATGCAGTAATTTCTGTGTGTTGCAGTCTTGGGTTTTCAGTGTTTTTGGGTTGTTTTGAGCATGGGAGGCCTGTTTAACTAGGCAAAAGTCATTTGTTTTTTATCTACTCTTAGATATAAGTTTAATAATGTTAGATATAATGGATTCATGAGCTGCATTTTTTTGTTTAAAAACATATTTCTGAAAAATGTGTTTTTCAAGCATGTATTGTTGAATCTTCCCATTTTGGGATATTATAAAAAGAGAAACTACCCTCAGCAGATGGAAAGCCTCTTTCATCACTCACTTATCAAGATGGTTGTTATGCACCAACTACAATAGAAAGGAATTCCATGGGAGACCTTCATTGCCAATGAGATGTTTACTGCTCCACAAGGCCATCATCAGCAAGATGTACCTTCCTCATCTCATCCTTCCATTCCTACTATTTGTACATCTCCACTCACTCACATTCCTTCACCCCATGATGAACCTTCCACATATCCATCCACTCACATTCCTTCACCTCATGATGATCCTCCTTCATCATGTTTCCCTTATTGTTGTTAGTGTAATCCCCTTATTGTTATTGTTGTACCCCTGTAACCCCCATATTGTTATTATTGTGCCCTTAAATTATTATTGTTAGGTCGGCTAGGATTACATTGCGGCCCCACTAGGATTACATTGTGGCCGCATGGACTCCTATATATAGAAATGAGGTTTTTCCATTTCTATCATCCAAGAATTGTCCATTCATGTAATGTATTGGAGGTTGCCCTCTCGAAGTGGCTTATTTCTAAGGCATCGATATCTCATTTCTTCGTCTTCATGAGTCATAGTAGAGCCTTATAAAGACTTAAATAGGTGTTGAATTTGTTTTATAGGGCATTTTAGAACCCAATATTGATATCTATTCTTCAATATGCCCTTGGAATAAATTCAAACTATTTTTTTTCAAACGAGACTTATGTAATTCGAAAAAAATACACACCTTTTCCTTTCTTTTGAGGAGCTCGATATTGAAATTGAATTATCTCTGTGATTTTGGATCTTCAATATCTGAAATTTGGCCCCGAGGTAGCACTCTGAATCCTGTTTCGAATGCCACAAGTCGGACCTGATTTTGATTCTTCAAGAAAAAGTTATGTCCAATCTCCCTCAATGACCTAATTATGGACTGGTTCAGTAGAGTGAACTTGTACCACTTACCACGTGTCACTGTTTTCTCCTTTGGCTCTGAAATTTATTGATAGGAAGCTATAGTTCGGGTAATTCTATTCACTTTTTACATAATTCCAATTCGATACTCATAGAGAGAGTTATGAAGATTTTCCCACGATCTCCACTTTGAGATGACATTCGGGAGCCTGAACAAGACATAACTTTCACATATCATATCTCTGAAAATATTGCGAACCAAGCTCTAAAATTTTGCGACACTGTTCCTCAAGATTTTGGATTTGTGATCTAAAAATTTCAATTTCTAAACCATCGTAGAAAAAGAGTTATAGAGAAAATTCCACGATGACCTGTTTGGTGCAGCGAAACCCTAGAATCCAAAGCTCTGATACCAAATGTTGTGAAACCAACTCAAAAAATAAAATAAAAGAGATATCAATGCCTTAGAAATAAGCCACTTCGAGGGGGCCACCTCCACTACATTACATGAATGGAAAATTCTTGGCTGATACAAATGAAAAAACCTCCTTCCTATATATAGGAGTCCATGGGGCCACAATGTAATCATAGCCGACCTAACAATAATAATTTAAGGGAACAATAATAACAATATGTGGGTCATAGGGGTACAAAAATAACAATAATGGGGTTACACTAACAATAATAAGGGACAATACTAGTAATATAAGAACCTAACACATCACCTTCCCACAACCCTTCACCCCCATCTCATGACATAACATCAAACAGTGATGAGGGTAGTGAGACAGATGACACTAATATGGTTGACATACAGAATTTTCCTTTGACCTATCAAAGAGGTCATAGGCAGGTGTTTTTTCCACAAATTTTGGAAGGGGCCCTGCCTTCTACATCAAGAAAATGGCTTGACAAAGGTAAGGAAAAGGTCATTGTTGAAGAGGGGGAAGATGAGCATGAAACTGAATAAGATTTTCAGCTAATTCACCTTGACAGTGATGATGAGAATGAGGAGAGGATCACAAACATGTTTCTCAAGAGAAAGGATGCCCAAATTAGAGAGCTACAAACAAATCTGGGTAGGGCAAGGAATGTGATCAACTTCTTAGAGGTACAAAACTAGTAGTTGGAGACAAAGAAATCCATCAGTGAGGTCAGAGCTATCAGAGATCGGAAAGAGGCTGGAAATGCCAAGGCTAATATAGATGAGACCTTGGTCACTCTAGATGACATTGAGGATGAGGACTAAAACCTTACTAGGAGGAGGCCAAGGACAATTGGGTTGAAGAAGGCCTTAGCCCGGGAGAGAGAGCAAGAGACAGCATTGGTAGAGCAACTCACTCCAAGTGAGCTGCTTTCCATGGAGATCAGCTATGATAGAGAATATTGGCTAGAAAGAGCCAATATACATTTAGAGGATTAGTTTGAGAAGGAAAAAGGAAACATTGACCTTCAGAAGAAGATGGTAAGGCATTATGCCTTAAGAAACAAGATTGCAAGGGCAAAGCTCAAAAGAGCCCTTGAAAATATTCAAGCCCTAAGTGAGGAAATGGAGAAGGAGAAACTTGAAATCCTTGCTGATGTATCCCTCCAAACCTCCGAAACATGATCAGTAAGAAAAAATCCATTTTTGGCATCTTTTTGCAAATTTTGAGTTTTTGATTGTTTGGCCAGTAGAAAAAAGGGTCAAACGCACATCACCACTGGCGCTGCACTCTTTTTTGGGGCAATCAATTGAAAAAAGGTTTAAATTTTAATATTTGTCATGGCTAGCACATCACCCACAGAATATTTCAGCTCATTTTGAGCAAAACTGGTGCCCCAAAAGGGCCCAAAACCATCAACAAAACACCTTTCTACCCTATTTTCAGCACTTGTGTTGTGCCCTAAGAAGTATTGGGAGAATGGGTTTTTGAGTAGGAAAATGGACACATTTCTTGAAACCAAAGGCATATTTGGAAACTAGATAGGACAGGATTTCAAATGAGCTATCATGGAGCTCATTTGGACACCAGGAAGACCTCCAAAAATTAGTTGTAAAACAAGTGATTTTTTCAGATTTAGCACTACGTGTTTGACATGGCGTTGTGCCCTTATACCTTGGCACTGCGCCCTTGCCTGAAAGTCAAAAAAACACATCAAAGTTATTAAAAAAAGATATCTTGAGGGTTTAAAGAATAAATATCTCTAAAATTAGTTGAGGAGTTATGTTAGAAGTTATTTTTGAATTTAATGAGTTTAGGATATTTGTGCCTTGGGCCTTGCATGGTCTCAATGGTCAAATACATTTATGAAGTAATTAATGACATTTTGAAACTCTAGATAGAGTTTATCTCCTCACTTGGTAGTTATATACTGCATTTAAGCTTCATTGTAGTTGTTGGTTGATTGTTCAGTTCAATATCATAGGCTTGGAGTTGAGAAGAATTTGGCTTTGGATTTTTGTAAATGTTTTGATTTGAATTGAAGTGGAGCAAGCATGTTTGCAATATTCATGAACATGGTTAATGGTAATTTTTTTCTAATTTAATACTTGTCTTCTTATGTTTTCATATTTTTTCATCTTTTCTCATGCAATAGAGTAGAGATTTTAGGTTAAGATATGTTGTTAGAGGCACCTTAAGTCTATTTTCCTTCTATTGCTTAGATGTTTTCCTCTACTAGGTCTGATTGGAGTATTCTTGATTGCTCTCTAGTTCCACTTATCTTGTTTTCTTAAGAATTATTTATTAGATTCAAGCCCAAGAAGTTTATGGTATGTGTTGTCCTTTGGTGTGGCTTAAACATTGTTCTTAAGGCCTTTCTTTGAAGTTTACTAATTAGGGTTTGGTTGAAGAGGTTTATGGTTTTCCATGTCCTTTAGTCCATCTTGAATAGTCTCTTTGAAGGTATTTAATAGTTTGATTAAGGAATTTAGGATTTCCCTGCTCTTTAATCATTACTAATGTGTTATCTTGCATGTTTTCTTTCTCTGAAGATAAATAACTAGAGAATTTAGGGTTTCCCTGCTCTCTATGGTTTTTTGGATTGTTGTTTTAGAGTTTTCTTGGTGAAATTTTGACCAGAGAAGCTTATGGTGTGCCCTATCCTTTGGTATTTCTTAAATCATAGTGATCTTGAAGGCCCTTCTTGTTATGGTATTTGTTAAAGGATTCTTAATTTCCCTTTAAACCTACCATGTTCACAAATTTAATGTTCATTTCACTCACATAAGCTACTAAGATCCATTTGGCTTTGTTAACTTTCCCTATGAAACACCCTTGATTCATTGTTGTATTTTTAAGCCTTTCATAGACCCCATAGCCCAATCGTTCGAAACTCTCTTACTCTATCTATTCTACTTGATAACCTACCCAACCAAACAAAACAAAAAGAAAAAATCTATCCTTATAACTAGCCTAAAATCAATATCCTAAGAACAAACAAGTCATATATTTTATACAAATATAGAGAGAGCCCTCTCTGAGTCCAATAAGGCTAGGTCCTAGGATTCCAAAGTTGGTTTGATGTTACCCTTGTGTATTTGGTCATTTCCAATCTGCCAAATTACAGGGACCTAACATAATGGCGATCATGGTGGAACTGAGTAAGTAACAGCTTAAATATTCCTTCAAAACTCAAAAATCCCCTGTCAAACTTTAATAAATCAAGTGTTAGCCAAGAATGATATCTGGTTGATTTACCATACTATCACAATGGTGAAAATACTGGGGAACACTCATTCAGAATCTTAGTGTTACATTAAGAACTCAGAAAACCCAAAAATATCTCTAGATTGGTATTCAATTGTTGATGGTGGACAACAAAAAAAATCTGCAAACACTTAACATCATCCACCTAGTGACTCCACTAGTCTCCAGTAGACCTGGTGACTCCATTGTTTCTCATAGACTCCCCTGGGAATTTACTAATCAAACCTGATAGAAAAAAACCCAGTCACTCACTCTGTGAATTCAGTATTCATATAGATTGGTTATGTTTTCAAATTCTTATAAACTTTCAGCCTCTCTGTGTTGTGGGTCTGAAATCTGGCTTCACAAAGAATATGCACCAGATCTCACCCTTACACAAACCCTCCTACTATAGTTGAAGACCCAGAAAGAATCTTATGGAAAAATTATAAGATTGAAGACTCAACTATTGTTATACCAATTCAAAAAGCAAGCTCTATACCTGAAAAACCTTACATCCTTGCAAGGTACCCAATTTGAATTGCACCGTACAAGAAACCTATTTAGAACTGTCTCTCAAAATTGGATAGACCAGACAGGCTTTCAGCCTACAAAATTACAACATAGTCCCAGTAGAGAAGCCTCTCCTTCGACTCCTCTTGATTTTCAGCTTCTCCAACACTTTGACTCATTTTGATCCGAATCTTCTCAATATCAGCTAGCTGGTCCAAGTATATCTGCTACCCCCACTCATACATCCACTATGCAAACCACTCCATTTCATCCTCTACCTCCACTCATAAACCCTCCTCTTGTAAATCCTCCTTGGGTTCCATTACCTCCTATCATGGCACCATGGTATCCCCCCCTGGTACTACCACAACCTTTACTACCTATGCCACAGGACTACCAATCTAAAATCCCTCACTTTACTGGAGTTGACTCTACCACTGCCCAACAACATTTAGAAAAGATGCATGATGCTTTTGACTACCAATAAATAGAAGAGGAAACCATAAAAATGAGAATGTTTGCCCAAATTTTAGGAGGAGAAGCAAAGAAATGGTTCAAAAACTTAACTCCTAACAACATTCATCCCTTTATCAAACATTCATAAACAAGTGGGAGAATAAGAAAAAACCTCTTCAAATCCTATTAGAGTATGCTAATATTAAGAGGAATGTTGGGTAAGGTGTCCAATACTACACTAGGTTAAATAGTGTATATAATGCACTCCCTCACCACATGAAACCCCCACAAGGCTTAACCTTAGTAAAATTTCTGGATGGATTTGATCTAGACATGTCTTATCATTTAAGAGAAATAGATCCCCTGACCTTAGAATACATGAAAAGAGGAGCAGTAAGTGTAGAAGCCAACCTAAATGCTAAAAGGGCTAGATTAAGGGCCGAGAAGAAGGTTACATACAAAGAGGAAACTATGGCCTCCACATCTGTTGCTAAAATTGGCAGTCTATTTAGGACAATGGAAAGGATGATGGAGAGAATCAACTTGAATGAAAGATCACCTCCTAGAGAAAACCAAACAAACCCAGAAAATAGAAATAGAAACCAAAACTTCAGAAGAGACCCTCCTCAAATCAGACAAAGAGAAAATGACCAACAAATCAGACCTCCTTTCCAAGAAAACTATGTAGATGAGGAGAAGAGAGAGACCGAGGAGCTGAAAGAAAATCATGTCAATCTAATAGACTCCAATAATGAGGATGTTGTTTTTATCACAGAAGAATAAAAAGGTCTATTTTCCTCAAACCAAACTGAAAGAACCTATGAGGATTTTGAATAATACAAACTGGGGTTTGAAAATGCCAACATGGAGGTGCTTAGGCAGTATGACCTCAAAAGTGGGAAAACACAAGACATCCCTAAGAGGAACAAATCATAAATTTCTGCTAGGAAGACCCCTGAAAACATTCCTAAAAGGACAACAGAAAATAAAAACACCATGGCTAAGAATGTTGATCAAAGCAAAAACAAAATCAGCCAACATAATGGTGACCAAAGTTGCCCTAGTACATCAACTAGTGGCCCTGAAAAAATTTCTTTAATTAACATTCGAAATAAAAGTCAGCAGACTAAGGTTGCTAAAAATACCATGTATGATAAAACTGATGTAAATATGCCATGAACAAAAACACCATTCAGTATTGAGGGAGAAATTTCCAAGATCAAAATAGTTATAGCCCTTACTGAACTAGTGACTCAGGATGTATATATATCTCAAGTTTTGAAAGATTTAAACATAGGAAATGACACCGATACTATAAATCTCACTAATGACAGGCCTGAATTGTTGTTTGGACCAGAGGTAGAGGGAAAATTTCAAGAGGGAGCTGTGCCTCCATTCTACTTTAGTTTAAACATCCATGACAAAATCCTATAAAATGCTATGCTAGACTCTGGTGCTTCGCACAACCTTATGCGAAAGGTAGTGATGGAGATATTAGGCCTCGAAATAACCAAACCATACAAATACTTGTACTCTTTTGATTCAAGTAGATTCAAATGCCTGGGCCTGATCAAAGGTCCATTTGTCAATCTGGCACAAATACCAGCTAAGATCCTAGTCATGGACATTGTAGTGGCTAACATTCCCCTGAAGTATGGCATGCTTTTATCTAGATCATGTTGAGCCAAACTCCAAGGAAACCTCCAAATGGACATGACATATGCTACCATTCTAGTCTTTAACCAAACAAGAAGACTATATAGAGAATCTCACATGAAATACATGGTAATCAGCCAAGAGAGGCCAAACAACACCCCTCTCTATTCTATCCATTCAAACCTTGACTCATTTATCTTGCACAATGAAGATGACATTAATGAACATGTACATGAAAAATATGAAGAGCAATACCTATCAGAACAGTCAAACCACACAAAAAATGAAGAACATGATAGCCAAAACCCTAGCAGCCATGAAAAACAACATAATGGTGAATCTGAACTTGAAACACTTTGGAACATGAGCTTTGATGGCTCTTGTGGAAAAGTTAGTTCAAGAGTAGGTGTTTTGATACACAAAACTAATCAAGTTCACTCTTACAAGCTTGATTTTCAATGTACAAAAAATATTGCAGAGTATGAAGCCCTTTTCTTAGGGTTACAATGGTTGAAAAACATAGGAGCCAAGAGGATTTCTGTTCAAGGAGATTTCGAGCTAATCATTAGCCAAATCGAAGGAGAATATTCAGCTAAGAACCCTAGGCTAAGAGAATATAGAAATGCTACCTTAGACCTCCTAAATAAATTTGAAAAATATGAGCTTACCTTTGTCCCAAGAACTCAAAACAACCTTGCAAATGAACTAGCCTTTGTTGCCAACACTTGCCAATTACCTCCTGCCAATGAACAATACATGGTAAAGGTAAAAAACAGACCTACAATCCCAAATAGCATATATTATTGGAAAGTGTTTGAAGGTGACAAATAGATTTAAGACTTCCTACAAGCCAAAAATAAATTTGAGATGCCAAAACCAGACGTAAACCATCAAGAGGACTATTTTGCTAAAGAACAAACACACAAAATAGAGCTGCCTTGTACTACTGATATAAATCTGCTAGAACACACTCTTGAGGCAGAATTGTTTGAAGATTTAGATCAAAAATACCTTGAGGTATTTCAATGCAAAGATATCTTATTGCCGAGAGATCTTGCCCCCTTAGAAGAGCTATTTGATTTCAATGATGTTGCTAGAAAGCCCAAGATGGAATCTATCGAAACTGATGTAGAAGAATGCAACATAAGTAGTGAAAAAGAAGCTAAAATGATAAAGTTGTCCAAAACGTTGCCACCCCTTCTAAAACATAAATACATTGATATATTCAAATATTTTAAGGATGTGCTTTCATGGGGCTTTGAGGACTTGAAATCCTATGACACAAACATCAATCAGCACAAGATCCCTCTCAAGGAAAACCAAAAAGCATTCAAGCAGAAATTGTGTAGGATAAATCCTGTCCTAATGCCTCTAGTTGAGAAAGAAATCAAAAAAATGTATGATGCTGGAATAATAGTCCCACTTAGGTACTCATAATGGGTCTCAAACCTTGTGTCTGTGAGGAAGAAGACAGGAGAAATTAGGCTGTTGATAGACTTTAGAAATTTGAACAAAGCCTCTCTGAAAGATAACTACCCTTTACCTAATGGATCATATACTGCAAATGGTAGTGGGTTCCAAAAGAATATCATTGCTTGATGGTTTTTCAGGGTATAATAAGGTGCTAGTACTTCCAAGTGATCAATACAAAACAAATTTCACTACACCTTGGGGCACCTTCATGTATGCAAAATTCCTTTTGGGTTAATGAATTCCGGGGCCACTTTCCAAAGAGACATGGATGTTTCTTTTTCCAAAGAAATAGGCTACTTCATTGTGATATACCTTGATGAAATCATTGTTTACTAAAAAACCGATGAAGAGCACCTAGCTCACTTAAGGAAAGACTTTGAAAAATGTAGAAAGTATGGTGTATCCTTGAATCTTAAGAAAAATCTATTTGGCCTTCAAGAAGGAAAACTTCTAGGCCACATCATATCTGAAGAAGGAATCAAAATAGACCCAAAAAGGATTGAGGGAATATTGTAGATTAGTCACCCTAGGAACATCAAATAACTGCAATATTTCATTGGAAAGATCAACTTCCCAAGAAGGTTCATATCAAACCTTGCTGAACTCCTGAGAAACATTACAAACATGACGAAAAAAGAAATAGGAGTCAAATGGACCATAGAAGCAAAGCAATCCTTTGAATTGGTAAAACAAGCACTTACCCATACACCAATTCTAATCAGCCCTGACTTTACCAAGTATGTTTTCATCTTCTCATTTGCATCAGAACACACTTTTTCTGCAGTATTGCTACAAAAGAACATAATGGGACAAGAACATCCCATATCTTTATTCAACAAGGCACTAAGAGATGCACCTATAAAATATAACATCATGGAGAAACAAGATTTTGCCTTAATCAAAGCATTAAAATATTTCAGGGTTTACATCTTGCCTTCACATGTCATTTCTTTTGTTCCTCATGCAGTTGTTAAGGACATAATAACTCAGAATCCTGATGTTAAAAGAGGTAAATGGATTGGTTTTATTCTAGAGTATGATCTAGAAATCAAGCCCACCAAGCTAATCAAAGGGCAAGGACTGGCCAAATTTATGGCTGAAGCAAAATTTCAAGCATTAGACATAAACATGATACATTCCTTGGATCAACAAGAGGAGTTGGTGACTCCACCTATTGAAGAAGCATTTCTGAACTCACTCTGGTATGATGACATATTACATGTGCTTTTTAATCTAAATGCTCCTCCTAATTTGTCCAAAACCAAGGCTAGATCCTTGAAACAAAAGGCTGTAAATTTTTACATCTTAGATAAAGCTTTATGTTGGAAAATTTTAGTTGGTATCTTTCTTAAATGTTTACTTAAAGATGATGCAGATAGAATCATGCATGAGTTTCATGAAGGAGAGTGTGGAGGTCACCTCTATTGGAAAACCACTGCCAACAAAATCCCTAGAGTTGGTTTCTATTGGCCCACTCTTTTCCCTGATATCCACAAGATAGTAGTGACTTTCCATAAATTCCAAATATTTGAGGGAAAGATAAAACTACTGACTTTGCCTTTGCACCCTATCAGTGTTGAAACTCCTTTTCAACAATGGGCTTTAGATTTCATTGGAGAAATCCACCCTGCCTCTTCTGCCCAACACAAATGGATCGTCACTGCAACTGACTATTTCACCAAATGGATAGAAGCCATTCCTTCAAGGAATGCCACTGACTTGGTAATCATCAAATTCCTTGAAACCAATATTCTATCCAGATTTGGTTGTCCGATAAATATCATCACTGATAATGCTGCTGCATTCAAGTCCAAGAGAATGGTGGACTTTTGCCACAAGTATCACATCACATTAGGGCACTCTATAGCTTATTAACCTCAAGGTAATGGGTTGGTTGAGTCCTCTAACAAAATTTTGGTAAACATCATCAAGAAATTGTTGGAGGAGAACAAAAAGTCATGGCATAGCAAGTTGGTGCATGCACTATGGGCAGACAGATTAACAAGCAAGAAATCAATTAACATGTCTCCCTATCAGCTAGTGTATGGCATGGATGTAGTTTTTCCAACATCCTTAGGAGTTCCAGTGATGAAGCTCCTTCAAGAGGTACAATCAGAGGAGAATGATATACAAAGGAGGCTGAATCAAACCATTCATTTGAAACAATCAAGGGAAGAAGTATACAATAGAACACAAGCAGTGCAGGAGAGTATCAACGAAATATTTGATAAGAGGACCAAGGAAAATGATTTCTAGATTGGAGACAAAGTATTGAAGTGGGATTCAAGAAGAGAGGACAAAGGCAAACATGGAAAATTTGAAAATCTATGGAAAGTTCCATACATCATCCATTCGGAAAGAGGTAACAATGCATTCTTTCTACAAGAAATGGATGGAACAGAGTTGTTTGGAGGTCCTGTCAATGGCAGGATGCTCAAGAACTATTTTTGTTGAAACTATTAGTTTAAATATTTGTTCATTGTACATAACATTTCTTAAGTAAAAGATCAGAAAAATGAAAACACAAAAAACAAAGAAAATAAGAAAAAGAGGGCAAATGAAAAGAATAGGTAAAGCCCCATACCAAAAAATAATATGTCTGAAAGTGTGCAAGTCTAAATGCCACTAATTTGAGAAAGAAAAGCCTTGTTTAGTCATACAGCCTAACCATGATTGAACATGTTTTAAATTTCTGCCAGTAAGTTAGAGAAGCAAGATTTTCCAAACCATCTAAACTTGGCTTATCAAGTAGACTAGGTTGGGAAAAGATGTTGGTTCCCAAAGCCTAAATATGAACCAAAGAGAAATGAGAGGGATGAGTGATAGATTTCAAATTACAAGCCCTCAAGTCTCTAGTTTTATTTGTACAAAAATAAAATCTGTGTGCCACTTGTCCAAGATGCTACAACTCATGACAAATCAAACAGCTTAACCTTGATTTGGCCATGTTTTAAATTTTATGTTAATAGATTAGAGAATGAAAATCTATCAAAATTCTTAAACTTGACAGATAAGTAGATTAGGTAGAGAATAAAAAGAGCTCATTAATCTAATTTGAGCTCTTGGAAGTGATAAGGGTAAAATTAAGTAGTTTTTATGCTTTCAAAAGAAAAAATGATGTCAAGGGTTTGCCAATCCAAGTGCACCCAAATGAAGAGAAAATGTTAGGAAAATTATGATGGGTAGGTAGAGTTGATATTGAAGAAATCATGTTTCTCATATTAGAAGATCACAACTTCAAAGAACAACAGCCAATCAACAAGTGAAGAAAGAAGTATCTACCAAGTACAAGTAAGGTACTAATCTTCAAAACTCAGAGATCGAAACTCTGAGGTTCTTGACACCTCTGGAAAGGAGTTTCCCTCCCCAAGTGGAGCTGTTGTTAGTCATTCATATTTTATCTATATTTGGATGACTAAAGATTGGTTTTAGATTTTTGAAAACAACATTCCTTGAAATATTTTGAGTTTCAAAAATATCACTGCCTTCAATATCCTTATAGAAATTTTTTCACTATTCTATCAGCTTGCCATTCAATGGTCACCCTATCACTCCTACAAGCTTTTTATGGGCTTTTACCTATCATTTTCAGCCTCCTTCCCTGCCTATAGCCTCCTTACCTTATTTTTCCCCTGTCCATAACTCCACATTCCCTCTAGGGTTTTCCTATGGCTAATTCATTCCCATGTTCCCTAGGTTCCTCAAGCATTGATGGTCTCAAAACTATCTTTGTAGACTATTTAGATAAATAAAGTACATTGGATTTTGGATATTCAATACAACACTTTTGACAATACTATGTTTTTCACTTGAAAACCTCCAAGTCAAATCCCAATCAAAATTAGGTCAAAGAACCCTCCCACTAGGTCATTACGGTTTACATTGTTTAAGGTCATCATTAGATGTTTTAGGCACTACTTTTCCTTTGCTAGAATCTAGCTCAGATGTAATGGAATGTCAAGACATGGCTATTCAAGAAGGACCTAAAATATTTCCAAAGAAGATTACCTCATCAGTTCAAAGTCTGCAAATGAGAAAAATGGATAAAGTTTGGCACTTCTGCAAGGAGTGTTGAAAGTTGTGTTAGAAGAAGGTATTGATGAGGTAGGCTATCTATTTCTGAAGAGGAAACACTTGTTCATGTATATTATTAGGGTTTATACACTTGATGGTCTAATTGAGTGCCAAAACAGGGATCATTTGAAGAAATAACATGGAGGAGGCATACAAGGCCAAACATGAAGAAAGTCTATCAGAATAGACTGAAGAAAAATGGAAAAGGTGAGGTGAAATGGACGGAAATGAATGAACTTGAAAGGGATATAGAGAACTTAGAATACAACACTGATGATTTCTGTAAATAACTCTAGACACCTAGGGTTTTGAAGAAAGTGGCGAGAGAAGGTAAATTGGTAAGTTGAACTCCATGGTTGAAACAAGAGAATATTTTGAAGATTATGTTGTCCGTTTGAATCCCAAGGTTGTAAAAATGAGCTTTTCATGCCTCAAGGAGAAAAAGGAAAGTCTAATTCATCACTTCAGTCACCTATAGAGAAAAAGTGTAAAAAACTGTTAGTGAGAAAAGGTAAAGGACTTTAAACCTTAGAAAGTGGGTTTGTCAAGATTAAATTCAAATCACAAGCCTATAAAAGCTAATTTTACACTTAAATGAATCATTTTTATCTTAAAAAATATCAAAAGCATTCAGAGGAGAATAAATTTCTAGTTTTAAGGAAAAATTTGGCTAAGTTTCCTTGGCACTGCACGCTCAGACTGGTGCTGCGCACTTGGAAACTTTTCCCCATACAAATTCTGAAGGTGTTGCGCGCCTAGAAGGTAGTGCTACGTGCTGGGGAAGGCATTGCTCTCTTGCCTAATAGGCCCAGTGAAAATTTATTTTGGCGTTGTGCACTGAGAACAAGAGTTGCGCGCTCAGCCTTGGTGCTGCGCCCTCAACCTTGGTACTATGCCCTTGGCCAAGACGGGTTTCTAAGCCCTCTAACCCCTCAAATCACCTCAAACTTCTTCCAAGTCTCTATCAAAGGTCGTCCAAGCATGTTAAGGGGTAATTACATGTCATCAACCCATCCTCAAGCAATTTTAATGATTTCTTAATCAAATGGAATGAAACCCTAAGAGAAACCCCAGGTTTTAAAGCTGGAGGTCACTGTTTAACCTCATTTCATATTCCTAGATAGGGTGTCAGTGATAGATAGGGTATTTACACAACTGAAGGGTTTTCATTATACCCATTCCTTTCATTCACTCATTCCATTAACTTACAAAGCTACCTCTTCATTACCATATCTTCATCTCGTTTCCATTTACACTCCAGGGTTTTATAAAGGCAGAGCTTACAATGTCAGAGGATGGTGGAAGTGATGTGGAGGCCTAGATGCCAAGGAGGCATGATCAAAAAGGAGGAAATATCAAAATATTTGAACCCCTTAGTACAAGAGAGCTCATGGCATCTCCCCCTACTATTTATTGTTTCAAACATGTAGGTTGCTATGAATTTTGTGAAAAGGTGCAACAGGTGCAAAAGCACCCTAAGCTAACTAGATTATTTATCATTAACTTGCGTGACAAACAAGTTAAGCTTACAGGGGTCACCTGTGAGTTATATACAGATGCCATTTCCAAGGCCACATGCATACCTAGTGTAGGGGAAAAATGGTTCAAGCAAGCTAACCTTGACATGAGTTACTTTGAGCCATACCTTAAGCCCAACTATAAAGACCACAAGAAATCCATCTTTTTTTTTCTCTCACCTGCTTGATATATATGCGCCTATGATGAGAATAATCATGGAGTATTTAACATGTGAGGGAAGGTTCTCCCGTATTTACTCATACCACATCAGGCTACTTATGCATTTTACTAGAGTGATGATGCTGCACTTACCCTATTACCTTTACCGAAGCATTGATAAAATGGAATACATAGTGAAAAAGAGAAACTACCCTCAGTAGATTCAAAGCCTATTTCATCACTCACTTATCAATATGGTTGTTATGCACCAAATACAACAAAAAGGAATTCCATGGGAGACCTTCATTTCCAATGAGATGTTTATTGCTCCACAAGGCCATCATCAGCAAGATGTACCTTCATCATCTCATCCTTCCATTCCTATTTATACATCACTTCCTGTTGTTCCTACATCTCCACTCATTCACATTCCTTCACCCCATGATGACCCTTCCAAATCCCCATCCACTCACATTCCTTCACCTCATGATGATCCTCCTTCATCACCTTCCCACAGCCCTTCACCCTCATCTCATGACACAACATCAAACAGTGATGAGGGAAGTGAGACAGATGACACTAAGATGGTTGACATAGAGAATTTTCCTTTGACCTATCAAAGACATCATAGGTAGGTGTTTTCTCCACAAATTGTGGAAGGGGACCTTCTACATCAACAAAATAGCTTGACAAATGTAAGGAAAAGGTCATTGTTGAAGAAGGGGAAGATGAGCATGAAACTGAACAAGAGTTTGAAATAATTCACCTTGACAGTGATGATGAGAATGAGGAGAGGATCACAAACATGTTTCTTAAGAGAAATAATGCCAAAATAAGAGAGCTACAAACAAATCTTTGTGGGGAAAGGAATGTGATCAACTTCCTAAAGGTAGAAAACTAGGAGTTCTAGATAGAGAAAGCCATCAGTGAGGTCAGAGCTATCAGATCTTGGAAAGAGGCTGGAAAATATAGAGCTAATATATATGATACCTTGGGCACTCTGGATGACATTGAGGATGAGGAAGAACAACTTCCTAGGAGGAGGCCAAGGAAAATTGGGTTGAAAAAGGCTTTAGCCTGAGAGAGAGAGAAAGAGACAGCATTGGAAGAGCAGCTCACTCCAAGTGAGCTAATTCCCATGGAGATCAGCTATGACAGAGAATATTGGCTAGAAATAGCAAATATACATTTACAGGATCAACTTGAGAAGGCAAAAGCAAACACTGAACTTCAAAAGAATATGGCAAGGCGTTATGCCTTAATAAACAGGATTGCAAGGGCCAAGCTCAATAGAGCCCTTGCAAAGATTAAAATCCTATGTGAGGCAAAGGAGAAGGAGAAGCTTGAAATCCTTGCTTATGTATCCCTCCAAGCCTCCCAAACATGATCAGCAAGACAAAATCCATTTTTGGCATCTTTTTGCAAATTTTGAGTTTTTGACTGTTTGGACAGTAGAAAAAAGGGACAAACGCACAACGCCATTGGAGTTGTGCTTTTTTTTGGGCATTAAATTGAGAAAAGGTTTGCATTTTCATGTTTCTCATTTCTAACACATCACCCATAGAAAATTTCAGCTCGTTTGGAGCAAAACAGGTCCCCCAAAAGGGCCAAAAACCATAAAAAACCCTTTCTGCCCTATTTTCAGCATTGACGCTATGCCCTAAGCAGTATTGGGAGAACGGGTTTTTGAGTAGAAAAATGGATCGGAATTTGGAAACAAAAGGAATATTTGGAAACTACATAGGAAAAGCTTTCCAATGAGCTTTCATGGAGCTTATTTGGACACTGGGAAGGCCTCCAAAACTCAGCTGCAAAACAAGTGAGTTTTCTAGATTTGGCGTTGTGTGTTTGACATGGTGCTAAACCCTTGTACCTTGGCATTGTGCCCTTGCCTAAAAGTCAACAAAACAAATCAAATTTATTGAAAAAATATATTTTGAGGGTTTAAAGGATAAATATCTCTAAAATTAGATAAGGAGTTATGTTAGAAGTTATTTTTGCATTTAATGAGTTTAGGATATTTGTGCCTTGGGCCTTGCATGGTCTCAATGGTCAAATGCATTTATGATGTGATTAATGACATTTTAAAACTCTAGCTAGGGTTTATCTCCTCACTTGGAAGTTAAATACTACATGTAATATTCACTGTAGTTTTTGGTTGATTGTTGAGTTGAATATCATAGACTTGGAGTTGAGAAGAAATTGGCTTTGGAGTTTTGTGAATGTTTTGATTTGAATGGCAATGGAGCAAGCACATTTACAAGATTCATGAACAGGGTTAATGGTGATGTTTTTCTAATTTAATACTTGTATTATTATGTTTTCATATTGTTTCTTCTTTTCTCATGCAATAGAGCAGAAATTTTAGGTTAAGATATGTTGTTAGAGGCACCTTAAGTCTGTTTGCCTTCTATTGCTTAGATGTTTTCCTCTTCTAGGTCTGATTGGAGAATTCTTGATTGCTCTCTAGTTCCACTTAGCTTGTTGTCTTAAGAATGATTTAATGGAGTCAAGCCCAAAAAGTTTATGGTATGCCTTGTCCTTTGGTGTGGCTTAAACATTGTTCTTAAGGCCTTTCTTTGAAGTTTACTAATTAGGGTTTGGCTGAAGAGGTTTATGGTTTTCCCTATCCTTGAGTCCATATTGAATAGTCTCTTTGAAGATATTTAATATTTTTATTAAGGAACTTATGATTTCCCTGCTCTTTAATCATTACTAATGTGTTATCTTGTATTTTTTCTTTCTCTGACGATAAATAACTAGAGAATTTAGGGTTTCCCTACTCTCTAGGGTTTATTGGATTGTTGTTTTAGAGTTTTCTTGGTGAATGTTTGACCAGAGAAGCTTATGGTGTGCTCTATCCTTTGGTTATTTCTTAAAGCATAGTGATCTTGAAGGCCCTTCTTGTTATGGTATTTGTTAAAGGATTATTAATTTCCCTTTAAACCTACTATGTTCACAAATTTAATGTTCATTTCACTCACATAAGCTACTAGGATATTTTTAACTTGCCCTATGAAACACCCTTGATTCATTGTTATCTTTTCAAGCCTTTCATAGACCCCATAACCCAATGGTTTGAACCTCCCTTACTCTATCTATTCTACTTGAAAACCTACCCAACCAAACAAAACAAACAAACAAACCCTATCCTTATAACCAGCCTAAAATCAGCATCCTAAGAAGAAACAAGTCATATATTTTATACAAATATAGAGATATCCCTCTCTGAGTCCAGGAAGGTTAGGTCCTAGAAATCCAAAGTTGGTTTCATGTTACCCTTGTCTATTTGGTCATTTCCAATCTTCCAAATTACAGGGACCTAACAGTATCTCAGTGGCATAATTTCCCTTAGATGTAAACAATTCCCCATCTCCTTGCCATACTTACAACCCAAGGAAGTAGTGCATGAGACCTGTGTCATTCATTTCAAATTCCCTTGCAAGATCTAATCAGTGTCTCATCACTGGTAAAAATTAAATAATAAAAATATAAAGTAATAATAAGAAATTTACCTTCTATGAAAATATGATATAGGTTCACATCTGCTTCAATTTTGGTGAAGCCAAAACCAGTGAGATAACTGTTGATCCTAGTGTACCAAGTACCAGGTGCCTATTTGAGATCGTACAATGATTTCTTGAGTCTACACACATGATAATCCCAATAAAATGCATCCAAACCTTATAGTTTCTATACATACACCTCCTCCTTAATAATTTCATTGATAAATGTTATTTTTACATTCATTTTCTCGATCTTACACCCCATATGCACAACCAGTGCAAAAATTGATCTAATGGATGAATACCTTGCTACGGGAGAAAAGGTTTCCTCATAGTCAATTGCCTCAAATTGAGAGTATCCTTTGGCCACAAATATAGCCTTATAATTCTTGATGGTTCCATTTTCTACATGCTTAACCATGAAGATCTATATCGAACCCACAACCGATTTATCTGTTGGTCTTGGGACCACTTCCGAAACAATGTTCTTCATGATGGATTCGTATTCTTCCACCATTTCATCAAACCAAATAGGATTATAAATTTCTTCCTTGAAAGAGGATGCCTTAGTCTCTACAAGCTCAATCATTAGAGCCATGTATCTAGTGTACGTCTCAGGTTACTTCCTTACCTTCATAAATTTGAAGGAGCTCCCACATTATCCCTCACATCTTGCAACAATCTCTTAGCTTCCCTAGTTCTTTTTCTACCTTCTTTGGATGGTTCTAATTGAGTGGATGTATCCAATCTCTACTTCTCTATTTATGGCTTCTGCAAAACTTCTTGAGGCTCCTCCTTTGGAGCTAAAATCTATTATTTTGGTGGGATATGAAGCTACCTCTCAAGAGAGCACTATATCACTTTCTCCTTATCAAAATTTGCATCCCTTCGCACAAATATAATTTTGAGGGAAGGTAATTACATATGGTAATTGTGTGAAGTTTCAGTGTAACCTACAAAAAATCCCAACTCTGTTGTTGGCTCAAGCTTATTCCTCTAATATTTTTTGACATGACTGTAAAAAAAGGCTCCAAAAATCCTTAAGTGAGACACATCTCGCCTTCTCCCCAAGAAATCCTCCTCCAGTGTAATCATACCAGAAATTCTATAAGTACTTTAGTTCTGCAAGTAGACTGATGTGTTACATGCCTCTACCCACAAAAGAAGTGGTAGGCCTTGGTCATATAGCATATATCTCACATATCCAACAATTCTCTCATTATTTCTCTCAATTACCCCATTATGCTGTGGTTTGTGGGGCGTCGTTAGCTCTCCTTGAATGCCTTATTTCATATAGAACTCCTTGAAGTCATTCAAAACATACTCATCTTCATTTTCACTCTTAAGAGCCTTCACCTTCTTGTTGGTCTCTTTCTCAACTAGTGCCTTCAATTATAAAAACTTTGAGTGATCTGAAAATGGAAGTACTTGAAAATGTCTGCAAGGTATCCATTTCCATTTAATTAAATGTGTGCAAAATTCTCCATGACTAGTTGATTAAACAAAGTGTTTTTGGTAACTGTTTATGATTTTATGTGTGAGGGAAAATTAATTTAATTTGTTGTTTAACATATTAAATCAGAATTATACAACAATATAACTTCATCATAATATGACACAGATGTTTAGTGAGCGGTTCACCCCTCCTAGGCTACGTCTGTTGGATCAAGCCTCCCAAAATGAGCTCGTCCACTTGTATTAAAATTCTTCAAAATTCTAATATAATTTTAAAGGTGCCTCAATAGGAAAATATTAATGCAAATACAAATTCAGAAGACATGAAAATGCTAAAAATTCCTTTCCATATTCACTAAATAGTGAAGAATTACCATAAATAGTGACTTCTTCAACAAGGCCCTTATGGATCTTTGAACTCCTCTGAAGCTTTTCAGGGTGTAGAAGTCCTCAAACAATTCTGAAACCTATTCCATTAGGTTCATAAGGTAGAAATTAAATGAAAATGATATTTTTTTCACCTCAAACAGAGAGGTACAACTCTAAACAACTCCATTTCCCCAATGGCTCTAATGGCTCTGAAAACTCTCCTGAAGATTTTTGGGCTCCGAAAGTCTTCAAAAAGTTCTGAAAACTATTCCATTAGGTTTATAAGGTGTAAAATAGCTGAAAATGGTATTTGGTTTACCTCAAACAGAGAGGTACAACCCAATAAAGCTCCATTTCCCCAATGGCCCTGATGGCTCTCCCAGCTTCCCTGAAGCTAAAATGGTAGAAGAAAACCTCTAATACCTCTATAACCTATCCCAATGGCTCTGTAATGCTGAAAATAGTCAAAAATGACTTTTGGTTCACCTCAAATTGGTAAGCATAGCCCAAAACAGCTCCAACTCCCTCTTGGCCCTTATGGCTCTCATTGCTTCCCTGAAGAAAAAGGGGTTGAAGGTCAACTATAATGGCTCTGAAACCCATTCCAATGGCTCCAGAATCCTCAGAATACGCAAAATAAAAAATTAATTCGTCCAAAAAGGTTTTGTTTATTAAAATTTATGACCAAAACAGTGTTTGCCCAATATCCCCTAAACAAACTCCACCAAATGTGGAGAAACTGGAGTTAGCCCCTCCAAAATAGGTGGAATTTATGAAAATAGTGGGAAGGTGACAAATTAGGTGGGGACCATTAGTGGTTATCATAAATTTTAGGTGGTCAGGTCACATGGGATCGCCGACCTGACCGCCGAGATAACCCCCGAACAAACCAACTTATAACATGGCATATATTGCAACCACATGTTGGCCACATGTAACATTTCTTTAACCGCCAATTCTAACCGTCGGAGGACTGGCACTTGGTCACGGGCCTTCGGGTCATGTGGTGTGGGGGCTGGCCCTTAGGGGCTGGCCCCCATTTGCCGCCAACAATAATAATTTCAAACTTCAAATAAAAACTACCCCGCTTATATATTAAGAACCAATGGTGTGGCACAACGTTAGTGTGTCCAGTTTTTTCATGGGAGGTCCACGATTTGACTCTCGTGGAGTCATAAAAATTTTGAAATGTCATAAATCCACTGGCCTGGGGCCACGTGGCGGCCTCCGGGCTTTCCCGTGGCAACCTTTGATTGGCCAAAAAAAACCAAAGTCAAACCATTAGTGAATAACATGCTACCACTTGTCACTACAGGATTGGCCCAGGTGGAATATTCCAAGGAATATTTTGAGGAATATTCTAGGAATATTCCTTTTCTAATTTTTTCAAAAATTGAAAGTCAAACCTGGTCAAACTCAGTTTTTTGCAGTTTACTGAAAACTTCAAACTTGCATAACTTTCAAATACGATGTCGTATTTTAGTGTCATTCACGGCGCCATGATTGTATTGACGAGGCCTATCTGGCTGTTCAGGTTGCAAGTGATTTTGAACACTTTCAATTTTGAGCTATTTCCATAGCTCAAACTTGAACTCCTGATCACACCTCCCAAATGAGAAGCTTTTGGACCCCAAAATCTCACTGAAATGATGAAACTGAGCTGTAGTACAGAAAATGAGAGAATAACAACATCCTCTTCTCTTCAACCTCTAAAAACTTTCTTGACTTTTCAACTATCCTCATGGTAAATTTTTGCTGAATGATTCATGTACTTGTGCCGAATCCCAACCAAGTTTTCTCGCCATACTAATCTGCCATTCTGAAACTAGCAATGACCCTTGATAAACTTTGTACCCTCTTTTCTTGCATGCCTTTCCAACTCATGGAATCTTGCACTGCTTTGCACCGACACTTCGTTCTCTGCACCAATCGACACCAAAGGCACCTTGTGCAACATATGACATCAACAACAAGTTGACCTGAAATGTGCTATACAATTGACAAAACCATCAATGTAAAAAGTGTGCCCACAATCGACACAAGTCGACAATCATGTGTAACACGATCGACACAAGTCAACAATCATGTTTAACACAATTGACACAAGTCGATAAACAACAAGTACATCTTGACAAACACATGTGTATGTATCATGTACAATGAACTATTTACAGTTCGCTATTTACACATACAACCTCTTATGTACATGTGCAACTTCAACTCTTCTTTTCAAATACCAACAAGTACATCATCCCAAAAACATGTGGGTGACTAAGAGCTGAACTAAAAGAAAATGTTGCAATATGAGTGAGTATCATACTCATCTTTTACACCTACATGGTGAAATTTTGCAACAACAAAGAAAATCTTTCAACTGAAACTGCTTTTACATGCGATCTTGCATCAACTTTTCAACTGAAATACATGCATACCAATCTGAAATTTGCATGTACAAAATGAAGATGACTTAATACATTAAGAAGTTAATCCACTTCCTACCAAGCCAACTCCATGGCATCGTTTGCAGTTGCAATACACCTTCATGTGAATCTTCCATTTCCACATCGATAACGAAATCCATAGATCCACTTACGCCAAGATTTTTTTCATCTAGCTGCATGTGCTTTAGATGACTTGTTGGATGCAAAGTCCAACAATGAGAGACCTTCCTTTGACAAAATTTGCAACTCTTAAGCACTTTCTGAGAAAGTTTTCTTTGACTCTTTTGCTTCCTGTGTGCTTTCTTTTTCAACCAGCATCTTGAAGCAACATGGTTAAATCCACCACAAAATGTGCAACTAAACTTTCTTTCATTTGAACAAGAAAAATTATCATTCTTTGCTAAAACATAATCAAACTGATCATGTGAATAATTATACCTCTTTTGTTGTATGGAATTTCCATCCTTTTTTTCTTCGAAAGACAATGAAATAGTAGAGGAGACAACTTTCCTTTTCAGACTTTCATCATAGTTCTTGTCTTGAAAACTATTTGAACTTGAATGCTCACCATAAATGACATGTTTACCCTCTACTTGCTGCAATGATCGCTTAAAACAATGGAAATTTTCCTTAAATTTTTTTTGACATATATGCATTTTAGAACTTGGAATAAAGGTTCTCTTTAAATTTGCATCACATGCATTCAAGGATTTGGAGTCTTCCCCATTAAACTGCACATAACCAAGACCAACATTCTTGGGTCTCTCCACAACCGAAATAGGGTCAACCATGCCTTGTGCATGCTTTCCCAAACCTTTGCCTTCATGATAGCCCATCTTAAACATTAATTTGGACCCTATGCCCCTTGTATGTTTTTCAAAAGAAACAACACACTTTTCAATTGAGGAAATTGAAGACAAATTGGAATGGTTTACCACTTCCTCATGCTTGTTCTTGGACAAATTTTCTTGAGCTTGAAGGATTTGTTTCTCCATGTCATGCAACCTTTGGAGAATTGTTTCCTTCTCATCCTTCATAGCCAACAATTGTGCATGAATATTAGCACTTTCTCTTTGATCCTCAATGAGAATCTGCACCATGTCCTTCACCTTAATGAACTCATTCTGTTGGCAATATGATGCAATTTGTTGTCCTTGATGGCAAACCACTTGATAAAGATGATGGCAACACTTGAAGAAGATGATGGCAACCTTCTTGATGAAGTTGTACTTGATGGAACTTGACTTGATGAGCTTGTTAATGATGTACATCTGATGTATATACAATCAGTACAGAAGGTGCAGAAGAAAGAATTTCCAGAATGGGCCAGAACAATGATGAAAAGTGTATGTCACAAGTAATACGCGAGTTTAGTAAAAGGAAGTTGCGTATGTACGTGGAAAAGTACATGCCAAGTCACGTATGGTCAATTGCGCTCTAAATGTGTAAAACCAGGGGTTACTACCATGGTATTGACCCATTGTATTGAGCATTGGGTTGTCTATTTGATCCCGTCCAGGAATACCATCGGAAGTGATGTAGTTTTGGCTCATGGTATTGAAAAAGGGTAAACCTATATAAGGAGAAGAAAATCATTGTGCAAAGGGTGTGCATGAGTTTGGGTTTTGAATGAATACTTCACTTTGAAGTATGTCTAAATGGAAAGCATAATAGTTTGATGATAGATCTGAATCTGTGATGCACCTATGAAGAAAATGATGAAGAAGGTTATCTAGATCTGAAATGTATTTGTATCTTCTAGATCTGTTTGTGGAATGTTTAAATCTGAGATGAGGCGAACATCTGTCTGAGGTGAAGAGTTAAATCTAAACTGAATATCTGATCTGAAGAAGTATGCTGCTCTATAATGTCTGAAGATCTATACGCTAGTTTGTCACAGCTGAAGCGCGTATATACGCGGGTTTGATGAAGAGAAAGCGCGTATGGGGTGTTCTGTAATGTGCAGATGTATATGCGTGTTGATGTGAATGGAAGTGCGTATATACGCGGTATCAGTGAAAGGAAAGCGCGTATGAAATATAGGGTTTGCTGAAGAATGAAGTATGAAATGTCTGATCTGTTCTGTTGTGTTACTGCTATCTGTTAATGATGTATTCTACAGATCTGGGTTGTCTGAATTGATAAGTATCAGTTTTGATGTATGATTGAGCTTAAATGTGTGGAGTGGGTCCAGTCTGAAAATATGATGAAAAGTGGCCTACAAGTTGTGCTCTAAAGAAAGCTCTTGGATCCAGTGTGAAAATTGATGAAACATGGTCCATGGTGGTGCTGAGGGTTGTAGCCTTCAGTCAGGGGGTTGTAGCTCCCTTCCAGGTGAGGATAGTAAACGAGAGCAGGGGGTCGTAGCTCCCTTCCAGGAGAGGCTGGTAAATGAGAGCAGGGGGTTGTAGCTCCCTTCCAGGAGAGGCTGGTAAACGAGCGTAGGTGGGTGCCTGCGTACTGGTATGAATCTGCGCCAGCACATAGTTGTAAGATGTTTTCTTTATAATAAAATATTGAAGGCTGAGACAACGGCAGCGGTGGTTTTCTCCCAACTTGGGTTTCCACCTAAAATCCTGGTGTTCATGTGTGTTGCTTCTGTGTGATGATTTATTCTGTTCTTACTGCACATGTTTACTGTTTATTGAACATATAATGAATGAATGATGGAATGATATAAGTGAAGAATTATATATCTCTGGACATACGCATGTTTTATTAAGGAGATCCGCGTGTATACGCGAGTTGGCTTCAGGAAAGTAGCGTATGGGTGTTGAAGTAAGAAAAAGTAATAAGTTTTGAGTAAGTCCTAAATACTGATTCACTCCCCCCCTCTCAGTATTTTTCCCAACAATTGGTACCAGAGCAGGTCCTTCTGCAGAAGCTTGATCGCTTGAAGGAGATCTGTCACAATGGGAAAGAAGCAGAAGAAGAAGACTACTCAAAGCAAGAAGATATCTTAGAAAACTTGTGCTGTAGAAAATGAAGAAGATGAATCAGGTAGTGATTGTTATCCTTGGGATTTATTGTCTTATGCATGCAATGTTGAAGATAATGAAAGTAATGGTGTGGATGAAGAAACAGTTCTCAAGATCCAAGTTGAAGATCAACAAAGATTATTTAATGAAAGAGAATCTATCTACAAAGATATGATCTCTAGACTGAAAAGGTTGTACGATAATATAACCAATCAAAGTAAAGAACTTGAAGCAGAAATCATCTCTCTGAAAGCAGATCTCGAAGCATCGAATAAGAAGAATGAAGAACTCTTACAAACTTTTGAAGAACAAGAAAATGGGTTGAAAGAAGAGATTCTAAATCTGAATGATCAAGTAGAAAACGGAAGAAGGAAAGAAGAAAGCATGAAGAAGCAATGCCAGAGCTTGGAGGTTGAGGTAAACATTCTCAAAGGTAAATTAGAAGAAAAGGATAAACTTTTGAGGTTTCAAGATAGTACTAAGATTCTGGATAATATTCTTAGTAGTCAAAGGTCTCCTTCTATTAAACTTGGTCCTGGCTTTCATGAAACTGTCAAAGGAGAATATAGTTCGCAAGGAAGCGCTAAAGATTCAAAGGATGTCAAAGCAAAACCTGAAGTGTTGAAAGAAACAAAAGTTCAACCAACAATCATGAATTCTCAAAGGAAATCATTCAATAATGTTGAATGCTTTAAATGTCATAATTATGGGCATGTTGCAGCAAATTGCAGAAGTAGATCATTTCAGTCACAATCAAATAGATTCTATTCAGAAAGGTACTCTGGTGGCTTCAAGGGATATTTTTTTTCATGCAACAAGTATGGTCATAAAGCAACTGATTGCAATAGAAGGAAGAATAGAGAAACACACTATGATCCTTATGCTTACTTCTCTGGTCACATGAGATGTTATGCTTGTAACAAGTATGGACATGTGGAAAAAGAATGCAGGATGAATAGTTATGAGAAATTGGATAAATTCCAGCACACAATTAGAAATTTCAAGCAAATTTGGAAAAAGAAGGAGGACCGGTCAGAAACATAGGGAATATTGACCCTACTGCAGTCATCTGCTTCTAAAGCATACTTCTCTTAATGACTGCAGGAATGATGTGAGATACATTATAGATATTAGTAATGTATCATCACAGGGGGAGCAATGTATGGTGATTCCCATGATTGTTTTGGTTATTCTGGTCATGTTTATTTCTGACAAATCATCTGATGTGAAGAAGACAGGTACAGGTGGTACAAACTCAAGGGGAGATGAAGGAATGTGAAGTTTTCAATGTTTCACTTTCCATATGTGGGTTCTGTGAACTAAAGCCATGTATACACACAAGTTCCAGTGGAGACAGTCGTGTATGCACTTATGATAAGAAAATTTGTATGACAGCTGAAGATCAGGAGCACAGGTTCAGGGGGAGCATCAGTCTGACTATTAATGATTTTATTTTTGGCACTGTATCTATTTATTTCTCAGTTCTAAATGATGATGAAATGTTACATGGTTTCTTATGATGAGATTGTGGATGAGCCCTGTTTGCTTTTTGCTGAAGAGTATTCTTTGCTTTCACACATGGATAAGATGGAAGTCTTGTGATTCAGAAATAAGGATAAATCATGCAGATTTTGTTGCTGGTTGAGACCTCTTTTAATTCTTACACATGTTACATCATGATCATGATAAATCTTGAATATTTTGGTGATATCAGATCACATGGATGATTTCTTGACACGTATTGTTTATTATAGAAGTTGTTCTGGTATGATAATTCCTCTTGGGAAGAATATGTTGATGCTGCAAAGAGTTTGAAGGCTTGGTTACTAATTTACTTATGTTACAACCATTGGATGACACTTGAAGACATTGTCATATCTATCTGCTCTCATATATTCCAGGGAAGCATTCAAATTTCTCAGAAAGAAGCTGAAAATTGTCTCTGCCTCACAGAGGATCAGATATGGTTAAAATACAGAAGATGGAATTGGATACGCGGATTTCCTGAAACATAGTCGCGTATATACGTGAGTTCATGCACAGAAAACCACGTATGGTTGGTTATTGACAAATTTTTGTTTGAGGTCAGCATTCTTCAGCACAGCTACAGTATCTCTGATGATGATTGGTATCTCTGATGATGTTTGGAATCTCTAGATGCACAAGCAAAGGGGGAGCTTTGGTCACATGGAAAGGATGCATTGGATGCAAATTTTTAGGGGGAGCATTAGACTTGATGAGTATAATGCATTGTTGGCATTATGATGGTTCTGAATCATGATCTCTCTTGAGGTCTCCTTGGTAGTGGTCATAAAAAGTCATATTTGTAATTTGAGGAAAAGGTCATGATGAGACCTATGATGTAAATTGTAATATTCAATCATGTAAGGACTTGTTCAATTTGTAAACCCACTTGGTTGGGTAGTTGGGTCAAAATGTGTAAACCCACTTGGTTGGGTAATTGAGTCAAAATGTGTAAACCCTCTTGGTTGGGTACTTGAGTCTCATATGTAAATCCACTTGGTTGGATCTTTTATGTAAGTATGAGTCTTTGGTGATAGGAAAGTCATAGAGTCATGTAATTAATTGAAAAAAATTGAAATTTCAGCATGAACTCAGGGGGAGCATGGTAACTTCAATGCACATAAGATCTACAACGCTCTTCTATCTACATGAGGAGAAAAACCTTGTGTTGGTTTTGATCCGCCCTTTGCCCTTGATGTCAAAGGGGGAGAGTGACATGGTGTTTGAATGGGGGGAGAATATCATTGTGCTTAATGTATCTATCTGTTGTGATCAAACACCATCGTGGTTGCCATCAAGTCCAAAGGGGGAGATTGTTGGCAATATGATGCAATGTGTTGCCCTTGATGGCAACCCACTTGATAAAGATGATGGCAACACTTGAAGAAGATGATGGCAACCTTCTTGATGAAGTTGTACTTGATGGAACTTGACTTGATGAGCTTGTTAATGATGTACATCTGATGTATATACAATCAATATAGAAGGTGCAGAAGAAAGAATTTCTAGAATGGGCCAGAAAAATGATGAAAAGTGTATGTCACAAGTAATACGCGAGTTTAGTAAAGGGAAGTCGCGTATGTACGTGGAAAAGTACATGCCAAGTCGCGTATGGTCAATTGCGCTCTAAATGTGTAAAACCAGGGGTTAATACCATGGTATTGACCCATTGTATTGAGCGCTAGGTTGTCTATTTGATCCCGTCCGAGAATACCATCGGAAGTGATGTAGTTTTGGCTCATGGTATTGAAAAAGGTTAAACCTATATAAGGAGAAGAAAATCATTGTGTAAAGGGTGTGCATGAGTTTGGGTTTGAATGAATACTTCACTCTGAAGTATGTCTAAATGGAAAGGGTAATAGTTTGATGATAGATCTGAATCTGTGATGCACCTATGAAGAAAATGATGAAGAAGGTTATCTAGATCTGAAATGTATTTGTATATTCTAGATCTGTTTGTGGAATGTTTAAATCTGAGATGAGGCGAAAATCTGTCTGAAGTGAGGAGTTAAATCTGAACTGAATATCTGATCTAAAGAAGTATGCTACTCTATAATGTCTGAAGATATATACGCTAGTTTGTCGCAGCTGAAGCGCGTATATACGCGGGTTTGACGAAGAGAAAGAGCGTATGGGGTGTTCTGTAATGTGCAGATGTATATGCGTGTTGATGTGAATGGAAGTGCGTATATACGCGGTATCAGTGAAAGGAAAGCGCGTATGAAATCTAGGGTTTGCTGAAGAATGAAGTATGAAATGTCTGATCTGTTCTGTTGTGTTATTGCTATCTGTTAATGATGTATTCTACAGATCTGGGTTGTCTGAATTGATAAGTATCAATTTTGATGTATGATTGAGCTTAAATGTGTAGAGTGGGTCTAGTATGAAAATATGATGAAAAGTGGCCTGCCAGTTGTGCTCTAAAGAAAGCTTTTGGATCCAGTGTGAAAATTGATGAAACGTGGTCCATGGTGGTGCTGAGGGTTGTAGCCTTCAGTCAAGGGGTTGTAGCTCCCTTCCAGGTGAGGCTGGTAAATGAGAGCAGGGGGTCGTAGCTCCCTTCCAGGAGATGCTGGTAAACGAGAACAGGGGGTCGTAGCTCCCTTCCAGGAGAGGTTGGTAAACGAACGCAGGTGGGTGCCTGCATGCTGGTATGAATCTGCGCCAGCATATAGTTGTAAGATGTTTTCTCTACAATAAAATATTGAAGGTTGAGACAACGGCAGCAGTGGTTTTCTCCCGACTTGGGTTTCCACCTAAAATCCTGGTGTTCATGTGTGTTGCTTATGTGTGATGATTTATTATGTTCTTACTGCACATGTTTACTGTTTATTGAACATATAATGAATGAATGATGGAATGATATAAGTGAAGAATTATCTATCTCTGGACATACGCATGTTTTATTAAGGAGATCCGCGTGTATACGTGAGTTGGCTTCAGGAAAGTAGCGTATGGGTGTTGAAGTAAGAAAAAGTAAAAAGTTTTGAGTAAGTCCTAAATACTTATTCACCCCCCCTTCTCAGTATTTTTCCCAACACATTCTTCATGTCATCATTGAAGAATCTCATGAAGGAGGAAACTTCACTTGTAGAATAAGTTGACATTATGTAATGGTAAAATTAATAAAAGTAACTTCCAAAGCGAAGTTCTCAAAGCTTTCAAACAAATGAAAAGCTTTTAACCAAATGTCTTTAAAGGCCCTTCTTATTCAAGCAACCATAAAACACAAACTCCAATAGATTTTGTAGCAAACACTAATCAAGTGGGTTTGTTTTCCAAAGATAATATTGAGGTACTTTGGGGTAAGGAAATAGCCTAAAACTCTTTTTTCCTTTCCAATACTTAGTTATCAACAGCTATCTTTTCAACTCAAGAAAACTCATACAATCAACCATTTTGCAACCAATAAAACAATCAATATTTTACACTGTTTTAACACCTTTTGCACAAAAACAAAATCTCAACCTAAGCTCAACCTATGCTTTGATACCATCTGATCTGAAAATGGAAGTACTTGAAAATGTGTGCAAGGTATCCATTTCCATTTAATTAAATGTGTGCAAAATTCTCTATGTCTAGCTTATTAAATAAAGTGTTTTTGGTAACTATTTATGAGTTTATGTGTGAGGGAAAATTAATTTAATTTGTTGTTTAACATGTTAAATTAGAATTATACAGCAAGATAACTTCAACATAATATGACACAGATGTTTGTATTAGTCATCAGTATTTTTTCCTGTTTTGATGACTAGATTCCTTGGTTAGGTTTTCTAGAAACCAATGTCAAAAATCCAATTTGTCCTCTAGAAAACCCCTAATTTTTTTTTTTATCTTTTTACCCCTGTCTTGCAGCTATGATAGAATTAGTCTTCAGGTCCTGGCCTAAATCAACAAGCCTTCTCTGTCTATAGTTTTCATAAGCCTTCTACCTCTGCTTTCAAAATCCCCTTTCCACACAGCTCGCTATCAAACATTGGATAAAGTTGTCTACCCCTCTCTCACTGATTATCGTGTCATGTGATGAACTAAATATGCCTAAGAAAATCTTCAGAAACTATGACAAATTCTGTAGGTCTAGGTGGTGGTGTTTAGGGAAAATACCTTGACAAAACTGTCTCTAAGTCAAAAACCCTGTTTTCAACATCAGTCAGCCATAATTTCTTACTATCTGCCAAACAGTCCTTTGTTTATCTATAGGTCATACACCACTAAAATGGTTACTGTATATTGTTTCATTAGAGCTTAGAAATTTTCAAATAAGGGAGAAGAGAAAGAAATTCCATGACTAAAGAAAAAAGATTATTTGAAGCATGATTTCATGATACATCAAGAAGGCTCTCCAAGGATCAAAAGACATCTATCAATGCATCTCTGCAGGGGTGTATGGATTGATGACACTAAGAAAAGTGTGAGAAAAAATAACACCTCAGGAAAATGTTTCATGCTGTGGAAGTTTACTATGGAAATCAGAGAAAGTGAAGATTGTGAAGAAAGAAGACTTACAGGATTCAAACTTAAAAACAACAAAAGGTCAAAGGTTTTCCATTATGGAAAATGAATACACAGGTTGGGTAATTTTTGCCTCCAGCACTCCATGATAATTCAAGATGGCTTTTATTGCATTAGTTCCCAAACATGTGAGCAAGCCCTACAAATCAGTCTTATACAATCGAAAGTGATATTCTTTTGGCAAAAGGAGCCTCTAGAAAATAGGCATCCAAATGAAGGTATAAGAGGAACAATTTCCTTTTATATCTTACTTTAAACCTAGGCTATAAAAACATTCAAGGACAATCTGCTGCACCAAATAAAGCTACATTTAATGAAAAAAGGAGTTATTTCAATGATAGACACAGTGACTTACCCCTGGGTTTCAGAGTGACTTTGTACAAAAGGACATATATCATAAGCAAGGTTTCATAAAAGAAATGGACAGTTTGTTTAAAAGCCTCAATCAGTGATAAGTGGAGAGGCTCATATTTTGTTTCCATTAATATTTTTCAATAAACAGAGAGAAGGCACAGTTTTAGATGAAAGAAGATTTTTTTTGTGTTTTAGGATGACCTCCTTCAATCATGAGCAGATGGCAAAAAAACAAGTTTTCAAGTTGCCTCCTTAAAAGCTTTGGCAGATGGCAAAAACACAGTTTTTCAAGTGCCTCCCTCAGTAATAAGTATAGGGAACTCAGTTTATTTAAAGGGCTTCTTTGAAGGAAAAGAACAGTTTGTTAAATGTCTAAATAATTCTATTTTGCCTTACCTCCTTCAGTGTTGAATAGACACAGGGTACAGATTTCAGTTTTCAAGAAGGCTTTCCTTCCAAGGATAAACAGAGCACCCACCTCGTTTTAAAGAATCCTCCTTCAATCATAAGTAGAGGGCAACACTTTTCTTACCATGCTAAACCTTTCATTAAAAAGCAGAGAATGTGTTAAAAAAATTTTAAAACAAAGGGATAAAGTTCAAAGGCTAGCAGAGATAAGCAAGACACAACTTGTTCATAGGACTAAAATTTGGTTAAAGAGGACCTCCTTTAAATGATGAAAAAAACATAGTCAAAATTGCCTCCTCCAAAAATGAGCAGAGGGAAAATTGTGCAAAAACCAGGTCGCGACGTGCCTGTAGCAGGACGCGACATGCCTGTAACCCCTCTCCGAAGAAATTTACACAAGACGCGATGCGCCTGTGTCTCAAGACCTCTAGAAATGCAAAATTTCAAATGAATGCATAATTTTTTTTTTCTAAGCTGTAGAGGGGTTTGTTAAGAGGTTTTGCACCTTCTCTTACATCTTTTTATGGTTTTAAAATACTTATTTTTGAAGAGATAATTTGAGGAGGAAGCAGAAACAATGGTGTTCAAAGAGAAAGTCATAGTTCATTAGGAGAAAAACCTATTTTGAAGGTCAAAGAATATGTTTGCAAAGGGATCAAAAGAAACACAGTTTTAGGGAAAAATAATCATTTTCATTCAAAAAGGACTTTTTTTGATCAGTGGTAAAGGAGACAGTGAGTTCAAGGATAAAACCTAGTTTGTTTTCAAAATATAACCTTTTTACCAAAAACCAGTGTTTGAAGAAGCAAGACCTTTGTCAGTTAAAACTTGCTTGGTTGGAATGGTTAAAGTGAAACACAGTCCTACAAGGAGGAAAACAATGGTTTATGCTAAAGAAGAAAAGCTTGTTTTGGTAAGTTAGTGAAGGGAGTCAAAAAACAAGTATGCCTCTAAAGAAGGAAAGTGGCAAAGGAAATCAAGGTGATGATGAAGGGAAAATTAGTCCTCCAAGAGACAACAAACATGATGAAGGTGACATCCATGAGACCAGCAGTGACACTAAAACTAATCAAGACAGCTCATAGGATGATAAGCAAGCAATGTCAGCAAACACAGTGATGAAGAAGTTTGCAGTATGCAATAGGAAAATGAAGACATTCAAGATAAAAGTAGCTCACATAAAGGACATAAAAGCAGTAAGCATGGTAATAGCAGCCCTAATGAAGAAGACAAAAACAATGATCAAGATGATAGCAGCCCTAAAGGAGACGGTGAAAACAGTGAGCATGAAAAGATCCCTCAAAGACATGTGTTAGCTGCCTCTCCTAGGCAAGGGGCCATGACTCTTTCCTCAAAGGTGGAAAAGCCTAAAATTACCAAGTCTACAAAGAAGAAAACCATTCAAGCTGTGACTAGTAATGTCACTAGAGCGCTCAGGAGTAGATGTGAATTGCTCAAGCCAAGTTCAAAATTGCCCAAAGGAGGCGCCCAGTGGAAAAAAAGGGAAAAGGACATATCTAGGCTTGGAATCTCGGCTTCAGATTCCTTTCATGATTCTAGAAACCCATAAGGGGTTTGCTCACCAAAATTGAGCAATTTTGGAAATGATCTTGTTTTTTGTGATTTTTAGGCCTAATTGCACATTTTTCTAGGTGCTGCCATGTTTGCTAGGAGCATCCTCAGCTCATGAAAGTTATTTTTTTAGATGTATTAAATTTGGGGGCATCTACTCATAAATTGTGAGATCAAAATAAGGTGTTTTTGTTCCCCAAAGAGGCAAAAATCAGTCAAAATTCACCTTTCTGCCTCAAATATCATCAGGTGAGACGCTCCTTGGTTTTTTCACTCAATCCACTTTTTGATAGACTTCTAGGGATCAGTTTGAAAAAAATCAAGTAGTTCCAGAAACTATACATCTAGGGCTTTCCAACAAGACATCACAGGGCTTGTTTTGACATTGGGAAGTCCTTCAAAAGTTCTTTGTAAAACATGATTTTTTCTGCTGCTACGCTCCCGTAGGATATTGCTGAAAGGCAGTTTTCTGAAGGTGGCCATAAAAATGTGCATTAAGCTATTTTTAACTCCATGTCAGAGATTATAAGTCAATTTTCTTACTATTTTTATCTTAAATATATATTTTTGAAGATATTTTGTGCCTTGGGCTTTGCAAAGCCTCAAGGAAAAAATCAGATATTTGTATTAGGCCAATGGCTTTCCAATTGCTCTAGGAGGGTTTCCTCCTCTTTGGCCTATATAATCCAAGAGGATTAATTGTAACTAGAGGCTGAAATTGATGTTATAGAGAGAAAATACATAGCATTATGAGCTTTGAAGAAATACTTGTCTTATGAAGTTGATGATCTCTTGCTTGACTTTGATGGTGGAGGAGGATTGTATGTAGGATTCCATGGCTTGGTGAATGGTATTTTGTTCCTTATCTATTATGTTTTCTTAGTTTATCATACATGTTTTCATGCTTCTTGCTTGTTGTAGCTCAGTAAAGAATAATTTTGAGATATGCCCATGGAGGCACCTCAAATTTCCTAATTCATTGCAGCTTAAATGTTTTCATCTTTCTTGGTTATGTCAAAGAATTCTTAATTGCTCTGTGGTAACTTAAGAACTTGTTATAAGTTTCATTAATGGTTATTATGTATGCTGTCTAGTATGATTCATGGTATGCCCTACTTATTCATAGCTAATCAAAACTCCATTTCTGAAATCTCTCTCTGAATTGTTGGTTGTTTTAGTTAAGTCAAAGAGGTCTTGTTTCGATTTTGACCTTTCTCCATGCTTTGCAGTCTTATTTCAAAGTTCTCGATAGCTCAAGATACAATGTTTAGGATTTCCCTATTCATAGATTGAGTTGTTTTTTTATCCTATTTGTTTTCCCAAAAGTCTGAAGGTGATTTTCCAAAGTTAGAGGGTCTTATACTTCTATGTATCACTGGATTGTCTATTTTCTGCATCTATTAGTTTGAGTTTCGTTCATAGAGATTAATGGTCAGCCCTAAATCATGAATTCTTGCTGTTTAACTATTTATGCTTAAAGTCTCTTTGTCTTTCACAAAATTAATGTTCACCTCATTTCATTTTCACCTAAATAATCCATTTATCTCTCGACCAATTCGGCCCTGCAGTTATACCTTGTCCATCATTGAGAAAATCTTGACCTTATTCGACCCCATAGCCCAATTGATTTGATGAAATCTTTATCTATTTTTCTCCTTTTGATCAGTTCCCCTCAAAAAACCCAAAACAAAACAAAACATACTTAACAACTAGCCTAAAATCAAACATACAAAAGCAAACAAGTTTACATCCTTTGCATAATAGAGAGAGCCCTCTCTGAGTCCAGGAAGGCTAGGTCCTAGGACTTCAAAGCTTGGTCTGATGTTACCCTGTCATTTGGTTTACCAATCTGCCAAATCAAAGGACCATAATAGTTTGGTGAGAAGTTCACCCCTCCTGGGCTACGTTTGCTGGATCAAGCCTCCCAAAATGAGCTTGTCCTCTTGTATTAAAATGCTTCAAAATGATAATACAAGTTTAAAGGTTCCTCAATAGGAAAAATTAATGCAAATACAGATTTATAAGACATGAAAATTCTAAAATTTCCTTTCCATATTCACTAAATAGTGAAGAATTACCATAAACAGTGACTTATTCAACAAGGCCCCGATGGCTCTTTGAACTCCTCTGAAGCTTTTCGGGCTGTAGAATTCCTCAAAGAGTTTTGAAACCTCTTCCATTAGGTTTAGAAGGTATAATTAACTGAAAATGATCTTTGGTTCACCTCAAATAGAGAGGTACAACTCAAAACAGCTCCATTTCCCCAATGGCCCTCGTGGCTCTAAAAACTCTCCTGAAGCATTTCAGGCTCTGAAAGTCTTCAAAAAATTCTAAAACCTATTCCATTAGGTTTAGAAGGTGGAAATAGCTGAAAATGGTCTTTGGTTCACCTCAAACAGAGAGTTACAACCCAATACAACTCTATTTCCCCAATGGCCCTTATGGCTCTCCAAGCTTCTCTGAAGCTAAAATGGCTATAAAACACCTCTAAAACCTCTAGAACCTATCCCAATGGCTCTATAATGCTGAAAATAGTCAAAAATGACTTTGTTTTCACCTCAAATGGTTAAGCATAGCCCAAAACAACTCCAACTCCCTGTTGGCCCTAATGGCTCTCATTGCTTCCCTGAAGCAAAAGGGGCTGAAGTCAACTCTAATGGCTTTGAAACCTATTCCAATGGCTCTTAAATCCTCAAAATACCTGAAAAAAAAAAAAAAAATTCTTCCAAAAAGGTTCTATCTATCAGAAGTTATGACCAAAACAATATTTGCCCAATATCCCCTAAACAAACTCCACCAAATGTGGAGAAAATGGAGTTAGCCCCTCAAAAATAGGTGGAATTTCAAAAAATAGTGGGAAAGCGAAAAATTAGGTGGGGATCGTTAGTGGTTATCATAAATTTTAGGTAGTCGGGTTACATGGGACCGCCGACCTGACTGCCGAGATAACCGCCGAACAAACCAACTTATAATATGGCATATATTGCGACCACGTGATGGCCACATGTAACATTTCTTTAACTTCCACTTCTAACCATAGGAGGACTAGCGCTTGGTCATGGGCCTTCGGGTCATGTGGTGTGGGGGCTGGCCCCCATTTTCCGCCAACGATAATAATTTCAAACTTCAAATAAAAACTGCCCTGCTTATATATTAAGAACCAATGGTGTGGCACAACGGTAGTGCGTCCGGTTTGTTTGCGTGAGGTCCGCTGTTTGACTCCCATGGAGTCATAAAATTTTTGCAACGTCATAAATCCACCGGCCTGGGGCCATGTGGCAGCCTCCGAGCTTGCCACGTGGCACCCTTTGATTGGTCAGAAAAAACCAAAGTCAAACCATTGGCGAATAACATGCTGCCACTTGTCACTACAAGATTGGCCAAGGTGGAATATTCTAGGGAATATTTTGAGGAATATTTTGAGGAATATTCCTTTTTTAATTTTTCAAAAATTGAAAGTAAAATGTGGTCAAACTTATTTTTTTACAGTTTATTGAAAACTTCAAACTTGCATAACTTTCACATACGATGTCGTATTTGAGTGGCGTTCACGGTGCTAGGATCATATCGACGAGGCCTATCTAGTATTTTAGGTTGAAAGTGATTTTGAACACTTTCAATTTTGAGCTTTTTCCATAGCTCGAACATGAGCTCCTGATCATTCAGAATGTCTCATTCTTCTTCCACATGAAGAATATCTAGAACTTCCTTGAGAAATAATCAATAAAATTGACAAGATATTTGTGTTTTGTAGTGGAGGTTATTAAGAAAGGTCTAAAAACATCAAAGGGGACTCTTTCCAAGACTGTATTTTCTTCTTCATCTCACTCATGGAATGTGGATTTCACATACATCCCCAAGGTACAACCTTTGCAGATACCTTACTTCTCAAGTGCTCCTTTTGGGAGGTCGATGGTTGTTTTTTGCATAATTTTCAAGGTGCCATTATGAAAATGGCTCAATATTCCATCTAATATATTCTTATACCAAATCTTACCACAATAATTCCCAAATCGGTAATTTCTCCCTCCCGTTCATTGTGTCCTGGTAGTTATGCCAGCTTATGGGAAGGCCTAAAAGAGATAGGCTCACTAGGTCATCTTCTACAACATTCACACCAACCCCTCCAAGATCATCAAAACATTGTGTAAATCTACCGAGATACTGCAAAATTGTGTCATTATTATGCATCTTGATGTTTCAAAGTTTGTATTTGTGGGCCAGTTTTATATGATCATTGTTATTCTCGAACAACTCTATCAGTGCCTTCCACATTGAGAAAGGATTTTCTTTTCCATGGATATTTGAGACAATTTGATCTTGCACTCCCTCCAAAATTATACTCCTCACCTTGACGACATCTTTCTTCCATTGGGATAGGTTCTAGGAATCAGAATCCATTGGTTTTGCAACATCTCTCTTGATTTATTCTAGCAAGTCATTATCATTAAGCACTACCTCCATGTGATTCTTCCATGCAATGAAATTCGAGTTTCCTTCTAAGGAATACTCTAACCTCATTCCATTGAAGAGCCCATTCTCCCAAATCTGAAGATACCTTGCTACACTGAAGCTACAAATTTGAACCTCCTAAGAAACAACTTCAAGATTGCTGCTCTATTATGAATTCTACTCTGACACCATGTAGAAATTTGGCGAAATAATTGCAACTGCTAAAGAAATTTTAATCAAAATCAAGAGACACAATTCTACTCTACTAATAAATGGAATTAAATTCACATTTTAGAATGATAATATCATACATGTAAAAAGAAATAAAACACATGCACATTATTTTTCTATGGAACCCAATTGGGGAAAACCCCTCAAGCCTCTTTGCATTAATCAGATGAATATATATGCATTACGATTTCTTTCCCACACTAAGGACAACCTACAAGTGAGTAACCTATCTCTCTACTCAATGAGAAGTTCTAACCTAGACTTAGTCAATTTATGCCTTTGCTTGAGCCCCTGTTTCCTTACGCAAATCCAAGATAATTAACCCCTATTTTTTTAGGAATTTGCCTCCAATTGATTGTGTAATTCCCAAGTTTTGATCATTTGACTACATGCAACACATGTACACTCAAAATAGTTTACAACTGCTTTCTACACTTCCTTGGGATCTCCACCACAGCTGGGAAATAAAATTCTCTGCATGCACTAGTTATTTTAAGATGATTGATTAATTAACTGGATGATCACCGAGTTAGAATGTTGTCCCACTACACCACTAACCTTCCACTAGTTCCTCCAACTATTACTAGTTTAACTTAACTCAACTAGATATAGTTAAAATGGATTACTAAAATTTATAAATCACACATGCGTAACTGAACTACAAGCCCTCTAACTCGAATTTACTGAGCTAAGTGACAAGAGCCATGTCAAAAAATTTAATTGCATCCAAGTTGTCTGTTAATGTGGAAATTTGAATTTTCTCAATTTGACTAAGTAAGAGTCAAACTGAGGCCTTCTTGATGTACTTCTCAAAAAAATTATTTATTATCCTCTCTCCGCAAAGGAGCAATGAAGCAAAGAGAATAATACTGGAGAAGTTGACTTTTGAGTCATCAATATCTCAATGTCTACATGATTCTTCTTAGTATGTGTGGAAAAATAATTCTATAAGTTACATGCACATATTGCTATTACCCTTTGTAACATACCAAATACCCTCTTGTTTATTTCTTTTACTATCAACGAAAATATTCAACATCACAGGAAAATATGAAAGAGCTTATCAAGATCCCCTCTTCATTTTTAGAACGAAAGTGGTCCTCTTTTTATATGTGGGAGATTCTTATTATGGTATTAGATGTATGCAATGGGTGAGTAATAAACAACAAACCCAGATATATATTTCTAACAAATATCTAATACAACAACTTAGCCATTTAGAACACAATAAATGAATATGAAAATAAATATTTTATGTACTAGAGTCTGTATTCAACAAGTATTTTTCATTCCTCTTTAGAATAATGTGAATCCAAAATCAACTACGACTTGCAAGATGAAATTTCTTTACACACACACACACACACACACACACACACACACACACATATAGAGAGAGAGAGATCTTCAAAGAAATTTGAAGGACTACATATGTTAGAATCAAATGAGTTTATAAAGCCTTATTTGTGTAAGAATCCATTGATACATCACCATAAAAACTCATGAATACATCATGAAACTTCAATATCTCTTTGTCAGTGAAATTAACAATAATATATTGATATAAAAAGTTTAAATTTTTTTGAAACTGGAATAAACTCTTAAAATGACAATTAGATAAGGTGTAATTAAACTAAATTTTCTTTATTACAAGCAAGGATCTTATTCCCTAGACCTACAATACAATATGAACTTATTAGAAGCGATGATAAAGCATAATCAAAACCTAGACCTCCCTGTTTTCTTAGCACACATGGAAAACATAAATAAGATACAAATGTATATGAATAGATGAGAGGGAAATTTGAGCAGGCCAATTCCCAAGCTCTTTTGGAAAGGAAAAACTAATCTTCAAGAAACTCCCACCTATTTTGAAATCTTATTTTATCCCTTTATAACCTTTTCTTCATCTTTGCAACTACTTGATGATTATGTTTTAATTTCTCTTTGTGTTATTTTAATGAAGATCCATTTTGAAAATATGAATTTTGGAAATTATCCTCCAAATGGGGTCCCGATTCTAATATTTTAGTTTTTTATATCTATTTAAAAAAAATAATTTGGGGATATATTCAAAACGGTCATGAAAATTTCTTTAATTTTATGAAATTCTATCTATAATTTTCACCATGGATACCACTCACAGCGTCTAGCGTTCCAACAAGGTATTGTTTTCTTGATTTGGACATTAAGAGCTCATGTCATTCCTTCCAAAAGTTAGCATTTCATTATCTACCAATTTTGTTGAAGTTCAATCTTAAATGTTGATCTAAAATTCCATGTTTTAATCCCACATGCATAGTAGTAACATACTTCAACATATTTATAAAACAAACTCCCCCATATTACTCATAGAGAGTCATAGAGATTCATGGAACTTTCCACAATTTATGGAGAGTGTAAAATTTCGTCCTTTGTTCACCAAATCATCAACGAATCATCAATGACCAAACAATGTCCTCTAAATATCATGTTTGGATATGTCTATTTGTTTTCCACATGTCATAGGGAGACATTCTAAAGGGGAAAGGGTAAAAAGGAAAAAAAGAGAGGTGACATTCTAAAGGGGAAAGGGTAAGTAAAATCAGAATAAATGGAAGCGTAAATTATGTAAAATTCAACAATAATATGTGGGTAGATTAAATAATAATAACAATAATATTCAGATTAAATAATAATAATAGAAACTAAATGATAAATGGGGAAGGTGAAATGATAGATGGTAAATATAAAATGTAAGAAGTAAAATGATAAAATTGGAGAAATGATACAATATATAAATTTAGGAAGGTAGAACTAAAATGATATAGGTGGATTAAGTTCATGGGTTCTCGGATCAAATTGGAAATATGTAAATTGAATGACCTCCATTTTAGATTATGTAAGTTGTTAGATGTAACTGAGCCATATGACTATCAAATGAAAGGATCAACATGTCCAATTTCTTCCTTCTAAGTAACCCTTTAATTTTTTGTAGGAGAAACCATCACAATTATCCTGATGTAAGAAGGAACCACATATTAAAACTAATTTTAAAACTCTTAAAATTTTCGGGTATTCATAAGGGTCATATGGCACATTCAAAAGAGACAATTTTTTTCTACAATTTGATCAAATGATTTTGATCAACATTTAGCTCCAACTATAGGGTAGCGCCCCCCCTGAAAGTTGGTAAGAACCCTAAAATAAAGCTAGGTGGCTTCTCCATTAGGCTATGGACTCATTCCAAGTCATTGTCTTGATTCCAATGAAATCTCAATTGGAGAAATTCACTGAAGTAAAAAGATTATATATAATATCTACCTACCCTAACACACACGGAGATAATGGTATCTCTCAAGTATAAGTAGACTTAAAATGGATCCATGTACATAAAAAAATTATATTATTTCTCCCATCCATGTTTAAGAACATTGGTCTATTGGGAATGCTCTAAAGGAGCTCCTCCATCAAGCAGTAACAATTCTTCCATTGTGAAGATGAAAAAATGAGTTGAATCCAAAAATCAATGAAGAAATGGAGGATCAATTATTATTTTTTATAAACAATATTGTTGTCTTAAAATTAAAACATACCATCCATCCTTATTGTGATGGATATCCCTTTTTTTATTAATGTTGGAAATACATCCCTTTTCATTATACTTTACTCCAGATGAGAAATTAACAACTTTAAAGTGATAATTTTTAACATCATTGTTGTTAATGTTATGTTGTAATTCCTCTTATGGATTATAGATTAGTTGTGGCCATTCAGAAACCCTTGCAGTACTTTGCCACAATAACTTTTAATTCTTCATGTATATCTGGTGGAGCTTCATTCAGTCCATTTTTGAATTTTTTTTCAACATTTATTCAAAACTGAAAAATTGAGAGATTACAATTTTCTTCCCATAGAGCATGTGGCTGATAATATTACTCTTGAATAGAAACACTCTAAACATCATTTAATTTAAATAAATTTCACATATTTTATGAGGATTCTATTCTAAATTCTCGTTTTTATTTTTTTGGAACCACATTGGAAAGTTTAAAATATCAACACCCTTTTCATGAATATTTCTTACATGGCTTGAATTTGTTGCATTAACTCTTTCCAATTGCATATTTTCTCCCTCTTTAATAAAAATATTATATTTTCAATTAAATAATTTTTAGAGCAGCTAAATATGACCAAATCGTTTGGAAATATTTCTTGAAGAATCGCATGAAGGACTTTCATAAATATAAGAGTGTCAAAGTGTTTAATTGTTTCTTTTTCATTCATCCATATTTAAACCATTTTCAAGAAAAGGGAATATGGATCTTTCCTTAAGAAACATTTCTCAAAAAAAAACCTTCTGATACATTTTATATTGTGATGGTTTGAAGCAGCAATGAATAAAACCATTCATAAAAATTTTCTTATAGAGTCGGGAAAAACAATATGAAAAAAAAAAAATCTTCAAAGACATTATAAATATCACAATTACTATCCAACTAAAATAAATTCTTCTCTACATCTTATGAAGTATCTCCAAATAAAATGGGAAAATTATCCATGGAAATATTTTACAGGTGATAAACCTTTCCTTATAAATTAACCCGGGGACTTCTAAACACTAATTTAGTTTCTTTTTTTGGGATCTTATCATTTTTCCATATCTTGGAAAAATAATAATGGACTTGGTGGGAAATTTATATTATCATCACAACATGGAATAAACTCTTCATTAGAATCACCATAGATATCTTCATGTAATTATGGGATCCTTTGAGTGAGTCGTCAAGGCATCTTTCTTCAAAATAAAAATATTCAGTAATGGAGTTTCCAAGGACTTCATTCTCCCAAATCTTGGATATTTTCAGTATTCAATAAATTGGATAACAATTTTTCACTTTTATTTCCATAATATTAAAGGATATGTGATGTAATTAGAATAAAGTTTTGAAGAACCTAGTTCTTCTTTAACTATGTGGCTAGAAATATACCAAATATTAAAAAAAAAAGTTGAATTAGAGAACTTCTAGCTTCCTAATCATTTTCAGTCCTTAAAATAAAGTATCAAATTTCTTAAATATGAATCACCTCCCAAATGGAGTCACCAAAAGAATTGATCGCTTTTCCTCTCAAGTAAAAGATCAACCTCCTACAAAAATATCAAAGAACTTATCAATATCCAAATTTTTTTAAGAGACGTAGTACCCCTCTTTTTATGTGTGTAAGGTTCTTATTATGATCTCAAATGAATGTAATGGTTGATTCATAAACAAAAAATTCCAACAAATCTGCCAATAAATCTCCCATATAACAAATTTATTCATTGATCACATAAGAAATAAATATGAAAAAAGAGAGAGATATTTTATATACTGGAGGTATGTATTCAACAAGTTTTTACCTTCCTCTTTAAAATAATGTGAATCCATAATTAGATGTTACTTTTAAAAATGAAATAAAAATAGATAAAATGAATGAGTCTTCAAATAACTTCAAATGATTGTGCATGTTACAATAAAACGAGTTTGTAAAGCTTCAATTGCATAAGAATACACTAATACATCACCGTGAAGAATCATGGTTATAAAATGAAAATTTAATAGATCTTTATGTGAGAAATTAATAATATTATCCCATTAAAGCAATTCTAAAATTGCATATCTTCTTAAGTGAAAATTAGATAAATTATAATTAAATTGCATTTAATTTATTACAAGCATGGATATTTCTCTGATGGACTCGAAATACAATATGAAATGCTTTGAAGAGATGAGAATATATAATAATACCTAGGTATTCCTATTTTTTAGAACACGTGAAAAAAATAATGGAGACAAAAATATAGAAGAATAGATGAGAGGGAAAGTTGAGCAAGTTGATTCATAAGATCTTCTAGAAAGGAAGAAATCCCACCGCTTGCTAAATGTGATTTTATCCATTTATAATTTTCTCTTCATATTTGCAACTACTTGGAAGTTAGGTTTTTCTCTTTGTGTTAATTGAAAGAAGATACATTTTGAAAATACTAAGTTAGGAATTCATCTTCAAAACTAGGTTCCACTTTAGATATTTTAACTTTTTTTTAAATAAATAATTTCAAAAATAATTTGGTGATAGGCATAAAATGGTCATGATTTTTATTTTAATTTATAGAATAATATCTATATTTTTATTCATGGACACCATAACCATCATGTTATTCACTCTCCCATGTTTTCAAGGAGATCTCATTCTCTCGATTTGAACATTTAGAGCTCAAGTTATTGCTTTCAGAAGTTTGTGTTTGAACAATCGTTGATTTTATTAAAGGTGAATCTTATCCATTCATCTACAAGTCCATATATTAATACTACATGAAAAATGGTAATATACTTCAACATATTTATAAAGATACTCCACTTTCCCCCTCCCAAACATATTTTTCATGTATTAAACATAAATATTCATGAAACTTTGTGTATTTTGTGGAGATTGTAAGCTTTTGTCCTGTTTTCTACCAACTTATTTCCTAGTCGTGATTATCCGAGAAATTTCCTCCAAATGTCACCAAGAGATATGTCTAGCTAGATGTCATGTGTGACAAGAATATATGCCAAAGGAACTTAGATAAAAATGATACAAGAAATAATAATAAAACAATGTATATATATTTGAGATGTAGGAATTTGGAAAATATTCTAAGTTTGAAGAAGAAGAAAAAGTAGATAAAAATAAAATTAACTAAGTGGGTTGTGGAGAAAGAGTATGAGGTATGTATAGAAAAGATTTGTGCTAAGTAAGTATGCAATGAAGCTCTATGCAAAGTATGATAGAAAAATAAATTAAGTGTTATAATATATACGCAACAAGTGCAAAGGGGTTACAAAGATATTAAATGTGGGGGAAATTGAGATAGTATGAAACTATTTCTAACAGGGATTTTTTTAAGAAACCCCCCAAATTTATATGTATAATAAATGGGTGAATCCCCATTGTGTATAGAAAAATTTATATACTATTTTTTCATTAATATAATATACATATCTAATTTTTAGGTGAATCTTTTGCTAAATTATATAATTTTTTTAAATATTGGCGAATTTTTAACTAGGTTATAAAGTATTGAAAATTCTTGGTTAATATTCTAATAAATTAGAAAACATTGTAAACTATTAGTGACTCATTAACAATGTATACAAACATATGTAAGAAAAATATTTAGTTAAACTATGATATACTAATTTTCCATGTTCTGGGAAAGAAAAATCGCGGGTAATGTTGCTCTAGGTTCTTACTATAGACTATTGCAAATATTTTTGCATGTTCTTATCATGTTTTACCACAAAGGTCTTATCACATCCTAGAAGGGAAACTAGTTGGAAAGGAAACCCCAAAGGCCTGTGATGATGAACCAAATAAAATATTTTTTTCAAACTTGGTCTTTACGCATCTAGATAACCCTGTCATATTTTATGTAATTCATATTCTATAGGCTTCACATGAAAATAAGATATATGAATAGCTATACCAAAATCATGAATATTTACATCAAATTCTTTTTTTTTTATTATACATCGCTTTTCTAAAACGTAGATACTTCTCCAATTCCTCGAGTTAAAATACACCAATAACTTTAAAATATGGTGTTTCATCATAATATGTAGGTTTTCCACCTACTTTATGGATCATAACTATTGTAGTTGTTGTTTCACTTTATTCTACGGTTAAAAATTCTAATAATGTTGAATTGGTAAACAATTATTTGAAATTTCTCAAAATAAAAAATGAGGATGAATGGAAGATAAATATGCATTGAAACTTAATTTCCTACATGATGGAAAAAAAGGTAATAACACAAACTCATTAAAAAGCTAAAATTGGTGAGTTAAAAAATATATAAAAATATAAATAATAGTCTATGCATGTTCATTACTTGGAACAATATGTCTCAAAATAATGATGATCAAGGGATTTTTCACTTCAAAAATGGTACTTCACTAAACATAGATGGATTATAAATGTGTTATTTATAATCATTTAATTTATTATATATTAAGATGATTTATTGTTGATATATAATTAAATTACCCTAATTAATAGACAATGATAGGTTATACAATCAACCCTATAACCTTACCACATCTAAGGTTAATTTATTTTCCCCTGAAAATTTGTGGTGACTACACTCTCTTCTTCCTCCTGATAGAAAAGTAGTGAATCACTCTAAATATCATTCTAAAGTTCATATATATATATATATATATATATATATATATATATATATATATATATAATGATTAATTGAGTAGATAACATCTACACAGCCATCCATCATATCGCTAAATTCACCAACACTAATTTTGAAATATATCATTCATAACAAAATATTTCCTTCATCCTCGATGTGAGACAAGTGCTAATATTAGAGGGTTACATTAAATAAAGGGTTAAGGATAAAGTTGGGATGGACTAAATAAATCAAGGGAACTATTTAATTTGAGATTTATTTTATTTTATTTTCCTTTTATTTAAAGCTCAAAACTTATATATATTTACATTATGGAATAAAAAAGAAGTACGCACACTGTGTTATTCGGTTACTTCTACAAGGGAAACTAGTCACCTTTCAACATAAGTTTTTCTAGAGTATCATTTAGACATTCAAAACAATAAAAAAAAAGAGCATGGTCATAAAACATATCTATAAAATCAACTATATGCTTATAGCTATAGCCATTTATTGATAAACATATTATAAAGGAAAAATATATCCAAACTGAAATATTCATGTGGATCGGGGTGAAATTGTTCTAATGTCATGATCTATTCAACATGTTCCCCATGTTCAAAATGCATTGTTTGCAGGCCAATAGGTTGACCTTCCTCCTCCATGATGATATAATTTTTTTGAGTGTCCCCAACTTTCCCTCCCTAATGATCCCATGTGTCCTCATTTGTGATTTGTGCTACCAAGAAGATAACCTTATAACTCTTTTTCACATTGAGTCAAATTTCCCTTCAAAGATCCTCAAAGTGTGTATGATATATTCATGAATATTTTTTTTTTTTAGTTCCTAGGTTACTATGGAATTGGTAATCTAATACATCTCAATTATAAGATAGAATTTGGTACCTCGTGTTCTAGAGTGGATTATGTTTGATAGTCAATCATCAATATCATGCAAAATTTTATCATCTAAAAGAGTGTTATAATTTTCCATGACCTTTTCTTTACATTTGTGATTAGTTGTTGTGCTTAATACAAGACCCAAGTTTGATATCAACTCTATACCAATTTTTCTCTCTATTTTCTCTAGTAAGGCGAGGTTGATGGGAATATGAGGAAGCTCATCTTTTCCATCTTTTTTATGCCTTTTCTCCCCCCTTGTTTATACCCATTCCTATAACCATTATGCTCCAAATAGAATGTGTTGTTAATTCATATTTTTCCTATCCCAAAGTAATATCTCTAGATCAATAGGTGTGTCCCCAAGTATTATAACTTCTAAGTCCCTCCATTGTAGAGTATTTCCTTGTCCCTACACTATTTTGGAACCCAAGACCAAGACCAATGATCCTTTAATCTCCTTGAGAGAGGATCATCCACCATGGAGCTTCCTAGTCCCTATCCAATACAAATATACATATGGTGATGATAACTCCACAAATAGAAGAAAAACAACTCAAGACCATAATAAGAAATGCATATACTTAGTTTCACTTTCTTTATCTTCTATGTATCTCTTTCTTAAATTCCTTTAAGCTTTAGTGGTTGTCATTCTTTTACTGTATTTTACTCTTTGCATGTGTTTTCAATATTCCCCCAACCCTACCCCACCAACTCCCTTCACTTTTCTTTATTTTATTTTTCAAATTTATCCATCAAGATAATAACAGATTTATTTGATTTTATTTCAATAATCCCTTATCTTATAATATTATTTTCATATTTTTTTTCTTAATCTCTTTATAATTTATAGTTAATATTATTTTTCCATATTTTAATTTCTAAACAAAAAATTTAGTATTTTAATCCATATTTTAATATTTCTTGAATCCTTTAATTAGTTTATAAATATTTGTCTTTATTGGATTCTTCATATTTTATGGCTCAAAATTCTCCTAATGTCTATTTTATTCTTTATATTATTAAAATATCTTTTCCATTCCTTGGAACCCATTTTCTTCTTTCATGGTTAACTCATTTTTGTTACCTTTATATTCTTTTTTCATTACTAAACCCACTTCATATTTTATTTCTTTCTTTGTCCTTAATGATGGGTGGAGTGTCCACTCGAAACATTGGACATTTCAAATATTGACACAGAGTTTATTCCAAAGAAAATCTGAACGATGGTTGAAAATGTTGATGATGAATTGGCATATGATAAAAAACCTTGTGAAAAGGATAAATATGATAGGATGCTTGTCAAGAGGTTTATTAAGGGATAATGTGAGTTCCCACGAGACATCAGTTGATCAAGTAACATCAAAAATGTTGAAGGAAACTATCCAAGTATGAAAATTAATCATTCCAATATATATGACTTGAAATGATTGCAATAAGAATTCATGTAGGAACTCTATATATTAATTTATTTTTTTACGATTGAATGCATGTATGATAATCATACCTAGGAGGGATATGATGAAGGAAGAATCTTTTGGTATGTAAATATTGTTATAATATTTTTTTATTCAACCATGAATTAGTATCTCATGACTGAGTCACTTGATAATGAGTGAAAGTGTAACATAATCATGTTATTAATTTTTATAACACATGAAAGTTAATTCCAATAAAACTAATGTGTGAGACCATATTTTTGATGGATATGGAATGATATATTACTACACAAGTGTCCACTTGTCTCCCTGATTATATTGGCATTGTAGACTATAGCCTTCTTGCAAATAACGAGGAGCACCTATAAAGGAGAGGGTTCCCGTATAGTAAAGAAGGGAATTTCCTTGTAGTATGTCCAAGGTATAGATGGGGGGTGACTAGATGATGTATTGAGGTGTTGGCTAAACCTTCCAATTGATGATGGTGGAATACATGATATATAAATATAGTATTTTGAAATCAAGAGACAAGGATGAATTGAGTAGATGTGATCATGATTATTGGCACATCGGTTTATTGGAGTACATATTTAGTTTCATATTCTAATGGTAGGTATGTTAAGTAACACATGTACATTGAATCATAGTTCCATTTCCTTAAGTATGATTAACAACTAAAAATAATTGCATTATTAGTTTGTTAATATTATTCTGAGAACACCTCATGGATGGTAGTAAATATTGAAAGAAAGGATTACAGGCATAGATAATCACTTTTATTTGGTTGATTTAAAAGCTTAGGTTGTATGTAGAATGGTATCAAATATGAAAAGGAGTGTAATTATTTATGAAATATTAGGTTCTACGACACACAAGAGTCAAACACTATGAGAAGGAATCTGATACTTATGAAATATGATATTATTTATGAATTAGACTTGGAATTTATAAGTTGTATTATTATGAATATATCTATTGTAAATGTATGTGTATGATACATGATATATGATGGCTATTGAAGATGAAAAGCCTTGAAGGAACGCCATTGTTATGACAAAGGAACCCTGTGATTGCCACAAGTTATATATTAATAGTAGATGTCTAGTAGTAAGTTAGTTCTCTCCTTACATGATAAATCCATGACAATATGGATCACCTAAGAGATTATTTAGTAGATAAGGGGACATCTAAGCCTAGAGGGTGTGTGTATCAAAGAGTAGGAAACTTTTAATTTCATGAGGGATGGTGGCTAGAATCTTGAGGGTGTGTTAGAAAGGACAATTACATTAATTATTTCCTATGGAAGCCATTATATGGGATAGATGCATATCCATATAGATAAGTATTAAATAAAAAATACATACATATCTTTGAATAGATCTTACATCATGGAATTGGGAATTATTGCGCATAAGATAAGTGTTTCTTGATAATTGTTAGAATATGTATGCTTACTTGATTACTAACATAGACATATATTGGAATGTTGAAGTATGGTGGTATACCAAGATAATGAATAGTATGGCACTGCGAATTAAACTGAAGAATGAGGAAATGAAGTGTTTTTAATGATAATATCAACATTGATGATTGTATTATTCGAAGGGGTAAATGATATAATGTCCTAGTATTAAATCCCATTGATTAACTATACTTAATTATGATTAAATGTTCGATTTTTTTTTAGAATGGATATTTTATTTAACATCTTTTATAAATATTATCTTTCTTGAATTTAATAAAATAATAGAACTACATGAGGTAGGATAACATAAAAAGGTGGTTATGATAGCAAGAGATGGGAAAGGTTGGAGGGTACTAGGGGGTTATAGATGCCAAATAATCCTTAGTTTTCCATTTTTCCAAACTTTACTTTCTTTCCTTATTCACCATGTTCCTTACGAAAAATATAGAAACCTTAACTACTAATCATTGAATGCATGTGTTGGTTGTGGATATGCACACCTTCCACAATTATGAAATGAAGTGGATAGCTACCTTCATCATCGGAATTGTGATAGGAGTAGTAAAACCTATATTTTGTCACATTTAATTCGAAAAAATCATGTCCCCCACAATAAGGGGGAAAATGAGGTCTCGTGGGGTATTGGGGACATGTTGATTTTTTTATTCGTTCATTCATCATTATACGCCCCCACATGTGGTTGATGGGGAGTGAAAAAACTCATTATTGGATGTAGGAAATTGAATGTAGAGAGGAAATGATTCATGTAGTCTTAGAGTAATGTATGTGAATAGTTGTAGGGAAGAAGGAATGATTCATTATTGGTCATTATTGTACTAAGACAAGAAACATAGTCTAATATAAGGCTCACCTAAATGACATAATTAATTTTGGTTCTAAGGTGAATAGTGGAGGCCATTCCAAATTCACATGAATGGTGTGTGAACATTGTGAACTCATGAAAATAACATTGAACAAATATGCATGGGGATATACATAATAGAGAAGGAAAATAAAATGGAAGAGAATTAAGTTATAAGAGAGACAAAAATAGAGGGAGAGGTAAATTCATTCTCTCGTGGTTGATGCTAACATCCATGAAAGTATCCATAGAGGTATTGATTCCTACTAGGAGGGTGACCAAGGAATAATATAGGCCATTTTGAATTCATGTGATGAGAAAAAAAATATGTATAGATTTTGAAAATAGATAAGGAAGATATTAAAATGGTTAAAATCTAATTTCTTGGAAAAGAAGTGAATTCTAGAGAGGGAGAACATAGAGAGATTAAAAAATTGGGTTGGAAAGGGATCCAGGAAAAATATCAAGCTATGTGATGGAGAAGCCATGGATATAAGCTAAGGATGAAATCATAGTGTGGGTTGAATGACCAAGCAAGGGAGCCTTTAAAACATGAAAAATGTCAAGAACTAATTAAATGTTGTTGGAGTTAATGGATAGTATGTAGACCCTCTGTTCACACATACAGGGAGACATTAGAGTCTTTTGAGGGACTATTGAGTAGATAAGGAAGGTATTATCATTGTACTTTGTAAGGAAAGAAATGTGTGTCACCAAAATATTTGTGTTGTTCCAAGAAAAAAATAGCGGCGAGACAATGGGATAGGTAATGTTTTGTCCTAAGATATAATAATTTCCATAACAATGTTCTAATTTTCCTTCACGGTATCCCAACCTCAATTGGGGTGGATTATTATAAAAATAATAAGTGCAATACAGTCTATGCTTGGGTGGAATATTTCTCTACCTATGTTAATGTTGGACTTAAACTTTCAGATAGGTAAGTTATTCCTTTATTTTTTTTATGCATGATGCAATTTGTTGGAGTATTTTACTATTTCAATGTTGAATATTGCTACAGGTTTACTATTTCTGCATAATGGTAAATCAATGTTATATGTGTCAATGTAATTATTGTGATGAACATGCTATGTGAATTGATATTATGGTTATAGGATACCATTAGGGAATAATGAACTATGGATGGAACATATGCTTTATTTGATAATGTTATGATGGAGGTATATATTTTTCATCATCTACTTAATCATACTCATTCACCTTGTAATATTTTTTTATTAAAATAAAAACTCACTTGCTATGCACCAAACTAGAGGCAAAATAAATATAGACCATTTCCAATAATTTTTTTGATTAAAATTAATTTAAAAAATAGATATAAATTATAATAGTATAAGGGAAAATTCAAACTAATATAGTTCCTCTATGCCCCATGGTTTTGAAAACTAGGCTATCCATGAAGATTTTTCTTTATGGAAGTGCTTCTTGAGTAATTTAGATAAAAATACATATGTACTAAGGATGAACCACATTAGATGGTTTGAAACTTCGACCAAATATTATTGACGTGATTTATCCAAAATACATTTATCTACATTATGGACCAAAAAAGTCTAAGATGTAACCTAAAATTCTTATTGAGAGAAAGCATGATGCTATTTTTTTTCATGTATGTTTTCATCCATGGGACATGAGGATAAACTCTTTAATTAGAAGCTTAACTAAAATACTTGTCACTAAAAACAAATCTGTGCACACATGATAAAATTGATGTACAGGTACATGTTTGTATTGGTAACAATAAATCTGTAACGCCCCAGGGACTTGTATTCATCGTTTACATTTTACTTTTATTTTTTACTATCTATGTTGAGTAATTACACAATAGTAAATATTTAGATAAATTTTGAATAGTTTAATTTATTTAAATTTTAATTATGTGGGGAAACACATATGCATTAAAAAAGTTTGGAATTTTTTGGTAAAATGCCTTGGATGCAGTTCTTTAACCGACGCACAGTTATAGACATTTGCCAAATTCTCTCTTCCTCCCTAGAGATAAATCTCAAAGAAAAAGGACCAGATGGGGGAGACCTAAGTGGTACCTGAGAGAAGATAAGGGCATGGTAGAATAATGTTATGGGAAGTTCTTGAGCCTGTAAGTACACTAGTGGAAGCCCTGGGCCTAATTAAGGCTAAGATTTCTAGACTGGACTTGGAGTCTTGATGTGTGAGAGAATAAGTAGAAAATACTACTATCTACATTGTTGATCTAAAGGTGGAAAATAACGGGGGGAGATTGGAAATAATTTCCAATCTCAAGGCTGGGTGGTGCAGCCCTTTTCCAATAGAATTGCTAATTGACTGAACCTAGAAATATTCATTTATTAGTCTCAAAAATACCTTTGTGTTAAATTATATTGTTACTAAGAACTAGAAAAGTCAAGAACAAACAAATTATATTGATTTCTAGATAAGTAAACTGTTTTTTGTTAGAAACTAGACTTTTGAGTAAAAGAAATCAAACACTGATTGATAACCTTAGTGGTAATATGATATGTTGAAATTATTTCAACACAAAGATACATAATGGTTGATTTTTTTATTGAGTGTAGAATGCAATCTGAATTAAATATATCTATGTCTACTAAAATTTCATGATGAGAAATGAAATCTAATAAGTATTGTTGAATTAAATAAATTTATGTCTGCTAAAATTTCATGAGTTTTGAGATAGATGTATCAAGGTAGAAATTTCATAGAGAAAAAAAATCTTGAATGTAAGAATATAACTAATTAGAAATTATAGTATTTTCAAGAATCAGTTAAGTTCCATCAAGGATTCTGGAATTATTCTGATACAGAATCTTAGTAAAACTATAAACACCACATGGGAAGAAGGAACCTTGTTGGTACAAGGAACTTAAGATGTCAGGCATTATTTAGAGAATAGTCAAGAGAAATTATTATACAATTATATAGATTATAACAGAGACAACATTAAACTACAAGTTATCTAGGTAAAAACTATGTACTAAAAAACCCTCACGGGGAAAACCTGTTGCATAACAAAATATAGTCACATGAGAAGCCTACCATTATTACAGTAACAACTTGACATGAAATAAAACCATTTTTAAGATATACCAACTACATATAATATTTCAAAAGTAAATTAAACCATGAATAACCGAGAACTAATACAGGACACCGTTGGCAGAGCAACAAAAGCTTGCCCACAAATCCATATTAAATAACAATAATGGAAATAAAAACTCATCTTGCAATCAAAAAAATAGAGATACCTTGCCTTGAAAATTACAAAAAGGTAATCATAACATACTCAGAGAAGATATGAAAATTCCAAGAAAAAAAATAAATGCTTATTAACACAAATATGGTCTAATACATAATTCCAAAAGAATTGAAATCACCTTGGCCAAAACCGGGATTCGAAAAACAATATAGAAAGCATAATTTTACACATAATACATGACATGTCATTACATATTAAGAAAAATACTTGAAGGCATGAACAGTTCAAGAATTCCTAACCTCTAACAGATTTGTGGTCGTCAAAAACCTTAACCACAATATAAATGATGAAATTAAGAGCATTCAACTAAGAACCTAGAGCAATTAGCCAACCAATTGAGGAGGGTTGTTGGTGTTATGAGCGGTAGTCCTATAACCTGTAATAAATAAGCATAATAAAGACAAATTAGGAACAAAAAAACAAGTTTTCATATGCACAATTGTGGGTTTAAACTTAGTGCAGAAAAAAATAAGAAAGAACTTACCAAAAGAGTATTGTGTGACCAGACGAACCCTTTTTCGTCGTATCTCTCTCTCTCAGCACCTAGGTGCTCTGCCGAGACCATAAGTGTTGTGAAACCAGCTCCAAAAATAGAAGAAAAGAGATATCAATGCCTTAGAAATAAGCTACTTCGAGGGGGAAACCTCCAATACATTACATGAATGAACAATTCTTGGATGATAGAAATTACAAAACCTCCTTTCTATATATAGGAGTCCATGGGGCCACAATGTAATCCTAGCCGACCTAACAATAGTAATTTAAGGGAACAATAATAATAATATAGGGGTTACATGGGTACAATAATAACAATAAGGGGGTTACACTAACAACAATAAGGGACTATACTAGTAATATAGGGACCTAGCATGCCCCTCTCCTTCAAAAATGTGTTGTTCTCAATGATTGAGTAGCTCTGGGTGTTTCTGTATAAAATTCTCATCCTCCCATGTAGAATCTTTAGTGGGTAAGTTCTTCCACTTGACGAGATACTCTGAAATTGATCGATTTCATATATGTCGAGTTCTTATTTCCATGACCGCTTCAGGTTCCAATATGATTTTTCCTTCCTCATCAAGTTCTGGCAATATTGTTTGAATTGGAATATTTTCACCTATAACCTTCTTTAAGCTTGAAACATGGAAAAATGGATGTACTCGCGAAGAAGCAGGAAGCTCCAATTTGTATGCCATAGTACCAATCTTTTGCAACACCTTGTAAGGACCATAGTACTTTGGCGATAATTTATTATCCTTCTTTGCTTGCTTGAGGGACATTTGTTTGTATGGTTGTAGCCGTAAAAATACCCAAACTCCTACATCAAAACTTCTCTCGCTGCGATGTTGATCTGCCTGTTGTTTCATTCGATTTTGTGCCAAATTTAGGTTATCCTTTAAGAGTTGGAGAACTTCTTGCTGATGCTCGATGTGATCTTCCACTGCTTGAACCTTCTAATTTTCTCTTAAAGATGATGTGATGGATGGTGGATGATATCCATAAAGTGCCATAAATGGGGTCATTTTTGCTGCAGTATGGAAGGAAGTGTTATACCACCATTCAGCGAGAGGTAACCACTTGACCCATTGTGTTTGTTTATCAGATACAAAACAACGAAGATATCCTTCCAAGAATTTATTTACTATCTCAGTTTGACCATTGGATTGAGGATGATAAGATGAGCTATGAGCTAATTGAGTACCCAAACAAGAAAATAACTCCGTCCAAAAATTTCCAGTAAAAATGGGATCTCTGTCGCTCACAATAACCCTTGGGTTCCCATGTAGTTTTGAATTGTGTCCATAAATGTAGTAGCAACTGTACTTGCTTTAAATGGATGAGATAATGCACAAAAGTGTGCATACTTGGTAAGTCTATCAACTACCACCATGATGACACTCTTTCCTTCAGACTTAGGTAAACCTGTGATAAAATCCATTGAAATGTCCTCCCAACGTTGACTTGGAATGGATAAAGGTTGTAGAAGTCCTGGGGTCTTAATTGTTTCCACTTTATTCTGCTGGCAAACCAAACATTCCGCCACAAACTTTTGAATATCAGATTTAAGGCCATCCCAAAAAAATTCTTTCTTCACCCTGTGGTAAGTTTTTAAAAATCCTGAGTCTCCTCCTAAAGGAGAAGTGTGCAATTCCAGAAGAATCTTTTGTTTTAGTTGGGAATTCTTACAAAGATATAAGCGATCTTTGTACCATAAGGAATCATTTTTCCAACTAAATGTATAATATGTACTAGGATCTTGCTGCAACTTTTGAATGAGTGTCCATACATCTTTTTCCTTCTTCCATTCATCTCTTGCTTCGGTTATCCAATCTGGTTGGATAATAGAAATGGCACAAAGCAATGCTTCCACCTCTTCATTCTTTCTTGAGAGTGCATCTGCAACAACATTAAGCTTTCCTTTTTTTGTAGATTATTTCAAAGTCATAACCCAACATATTTGTGACCCATTTTTTATGATCTTCTGAAGATAGTCTTTGTTCCAAAAAGTGTTTAAGACTATCATGATCAATTTTTACCTTGAAGTGTCTTCCCATTAGGTAAGTTCGCCATTTCTTTAGTGCATTCAATATTGCTAACATTTCCTTCTCATAAATAGGTTTCTGTAAATACTTTCCTTTGATTGGACGACTTTCAAAAGCAATGGGTCTTCCTTCCTGCATTAAAACTGCACCAATTCCATTTCCTGAGGCATCACATTCCACAATAAAGGTTTTTGTGAAATCTGGCGTAGCTAAGACCGGTGCTAGGCACATTGCCTCTTTAAGATGTTCAAAGGCCTTAGTTGCTTCAGGAGTCCATGAAAATGCATCTTTCTTCAATAATGTTGTTAGAGGTGCTGCTATTCTCCCATAATTCTTAACAAAATTTCAATAATACCCTGTTAACTTGAGAAATCCTCGCAACTGATTTATGGTTGTGGGGAATTTCCATTCCTTAATGGCTTTAATTTTGTTAGGGTCTACCTTAACACCCTCGTGAGATACAATATGACCTAGATATTCCACCTCTTGTACTCCAAAGAAAAAATTGGATGTTTTTGCATATAATTGTTTCTCCTGCAATAGTTTGAGCACCCTGTCAACATGTTCAACATGATCCTTCCAAGACCTACTGTAGATTAGTATATCATCGAAAAATACTAGCACAAATTTTCTAAGGAAGGGTTTGAAAATGGAATTCATCAACCCTTGAAATGTAGAAGGTGCATTGGTAAGGCCAAAAGGCATGACCAAAAATTCATAATGACCCTCATGAGTTTGAAATGTTGTTTTCGGAATATCTTCAGTCTTCTTTCTAATTTGATGATATCCTAAACGAAGATTCAACTTGGTAAAATAAATTGCTCCATGTAATTCATCCAATAATTCATCAATCACAGGAATGGGAAATTTATCTTTAATGGTGAGCTTATTCAGCTCCCTATAATCCGGACACGTGTAATATCCCTTTTTAGGAATAGCTAACAATCCATGGCTGGAAAACACTTTTTCTAGAAATGGAGGCAGTAGGATTTGATACCAAGACTTGGACCCCTTATACCAATGTGTCTAAGACCGAAATCCAAGTTTTGGGACCAAGTAAATCCTTCTAGGGTGGTCAAAAAAATCTCCCACACCTAGTTCCTTTCAGAAATTGCTCAAAGAATGGGGTTGCAATAATGTATGAACATACAATGGATTATCTGCATTATTTTTATAATTTTTCTTATGAGAAGATGTAAATAGTCAACATATGTGATTACAGTAGTAAAATGGATGAAATAACTTGAGGAATCAGTCATTCAATCAATACAATACAAGCCTCTAATTACATGCATGATAAATATGAAGAACACTACTATATGAAATAAGCCCTAGGCTATGGCTGCGCAGTTTATAAAGGAACTGCTGCATAAATGATAATGATACAAATATATGACAATATGAAGCTCAAATAAAGTGGGGGAGCATGATCTCAACCCCTGAAAATACAATACATCAATACTCTAGAAGGATTGGCTGAAATACAAGCAAAATGGCATTCCTGCAGAAATGCCAGAGTTGTTGGGTAGCAGCAGAAACTCAAGAACTGGAAATATATGGAGAAGGCTGAAATGGATGCATCAAATGAATAACCTTCCTCCAATTGAAATATAAAGTGAAATGATGATCCCTTCACCAAAGACCTCACCCTCCAAGGTATCTGCTAATCCTTCACAGCAACTACTGTCCAAGAATAATGTTGTCTAAGAAAGGGACTGCACAGAATATGATGGAAAGTGTTTGGCCTAGTGCCAAATATGGTGGAATAATCCCATGAACCCCCTTTACTGATCTCCCAAAGGGATGGAAGCTCCCTCCTCTGAGAAACTAGCCAAGTATGGTGTTGTAGAAAACCTCCCCAGCAACACCCAGCAACACTGCACAATATCCAGCTGAAATTGTGCTAATGAAGAAGGATGAGGCTTGACCTCAAAGTCTGAATATGGGGAATGGAGTGAAATCCTCCAAGAGCTACTCAAGAAGGAGAGGAAATCCTAAACAAGAATTCCCCGACAATTCTTGCTAAACAGCAATAGACTGCAGCAAGTCCAAAGGACCAAAGATGAATAATACTCGACATGAATCACAATGGCTACCTTGCCCTCATTTTAAACAATGAGAGCTCCCTCTCTGTGGGTCCCACTCATGATAGCTTCCTCCTCAAGAAATCTTCCCTCCTTTTCCACTGCACTGGCCCACAAGATACCTTTCCATCTCCTACCACTGCGGAGTTTGACTTGGTCAAACTTGACCTAGGCTTCCTACAAAAGTCTCCTTTCACACATGGAGGTGTGAAACCCAGCTCTATAAGTGATCCTCTTTCACACTAAGAGTTTTTTGATCCCTTATTCATGAAATTAATGGGTCTCCTACCCATTTTATTTTATCTCCTATGTGAAAATGGCAAAAATTAATGTTCCATAAAATTGGGAACATTGCAGTCCTCCCCTCTCAAATATTGCTTGGCCTCAAGAAAGTGCAAGGATAGACTAATTCATTTTCCCCTTACTCTCCCTATAGAATCCATGCATGACGAACTCCTCTGAGAAAAGGATGCCATATCATCAATCAAGTGTCCAAGTTGTCCCTCCAACATATGCAATCTAGCTTTTGGTGAACATCCCCAAATAGCTATCATGTAGAAAAAAATATCCATGGAGAAAACATTGGGCTATCTAAGGGCCTCCTTGACACATGGGATCTGATATAAAATGGGACTCATCATCCCCATATGAACCTCCCATCCCCAAGCAATCATCCATACAACATAATTTTCCTCCCAACATGGCAACTCATAGAAATCTCCCTCCACCTTGAGCTCTGGAAATGAAGGGGGGCTGCAAATATGAATATGGCAAGCCTCATAGCTTGCCCCATGCTGTCCTCCTCTCCACTTATGCTAAGTGTATATTTTGTGCTGATAATGGGCTACAAAATTATTGCCCTCAAGTGGTAAAATGAAGATAAATTCTCCAAGAAATTCTCCTCCATCAATGATAATATGACTGGCCCAAGACATTTCATCCATGATGAGTAGGACATGATCATCATAGAATACCCCAATGAAATTTTTGCTGTAGGTTATACCATATACAGCAAGGTACAAACACTGTCTCATAGGGTTACAACGCAACCTCATCCACTGCAGCTGCAGAAAATAACATGGCAAGCATTGTACAGAAAATATCACCTCTACTACTGAATAGTAAATAGATCATGAGTGAATCAACAATAAAAAATCAAATACATGCCCATATACATACAATGGACGGATATCATCATCGAACTCATGGCCCACCTCAAAAGAAAGCAAATAGGTGGTTGTGGTGGCCATATCTTCTCTGATGTTCTTATTAGAACATGTAATGCATAAACTAAGGGAATCATCTTCCCTCAATGACACATTCAACTCATGTGTCAATCCACTAATCATTCTCCCCATAATAATATAGACAATATCATCAAATCAAAACATGCTCAGTGTCATAATAGAGGAAGTACTGATGGTCTTACATGATGCTTGATGGCACCAATAGTCTCCCAAATAGATACAACACATTTTTCCAAACTGCTGCTTCAGAATTTTACATGGAAAAATGTTTCTTAATACATGGTCAAGTACATGAATTGGCTGAACATACATGTAATGAAAAAAATTTGCCCAAGGCCACATAAAATATGGCTGTCTCCATCATATGGTTTGGCCCAACTTTTCTCATGGGGCAACATGAAAAATCTGCCCCTTTGAGGAGCCATGCACTGCAACATAATGATAAGAGTATGTAAATCAAAAAATGTAAACACAAGGCTCTTACCATAGGCTGGAATTAAAATTATAGATGGATCCATGTATGTGACCCTGCTCCCAAGTGACAGTGTTGTGAACACATGCAAAAAGGCTCTTGCCCATGCCAATCATTGTTTCTTGACATGCTCCTTGTCAAGAACACCTCTGGTGATGCTGCTGCAAATATGAAGCTTCTCCCAAGATGGAAATGCCTCCTGATCATTCCAAGCAAAGGAGTAGTCCCTTTGCACTATGAGAGTGCCCTCCTCTACTCCTACAACACCATACATCCTATGAGAGAAAAATTTCTTGTACTCTCTCCAATACAGCCCAAGCAACCCAAGTGCTTGTTGCCTCCTCATGCTCACATCATGTAACTCATGTGATGAAGGTATCATGACTGATATATATATACTATATCAGCACCATGTATCCCTACTCCCTGTTTCTCAATGATGTAAACATCCTGCCACATCTTCTTCATTCCCATCCTTCTTAAAAGAGGGTGCACTAAGTGATGGCCAAACTCCTTCGAGAGGAGCCAACGCAGCCAAGCCTCTTGCTGCTCAGTATCATATATTTGCAAGTGGAAAATCAGCCTCTTTCTCCTCATCCACACCCACTCAACTCCTTGTGGATGTTTTCTCTTTCTTCCTCCTTTGGTACTCCTCCCATGAGGGCTACCATCCTCCCAAACCAAATCTATCTTTTGCATTTCATTAGAGTTTGAAATGCAGCTCCTTGGAGACCTCTTAGAAAAGATCACACACCCATGACTATTTTGGATCTATGAGGACCCAAATGGGGTGGAGGTAATATCTCCTCTCCACCCATGTTTAACAGCACTGCTAATTCCTCCAATGGTTTAGTAGTTGTTTCAACCTCTGGTTCAAAATATGTTTCCTTGTTTATCTTGAAGGTGCCATGATTTGTTTCATCCTCCAATGGTTCACATCCCACCCTCAAGGGCTGAATGAGACTCATCAAAAGTGTATGAGGATGAGGGTTCATCTCCTCCTTAAACCATTTTCATATCATAGTGCAATCATGGTGCTCTAGAATAGAAAAATGTGTAGATTCTTGGACCTTTAAAGATGAATTTCCTCAATCTTTTAAATGATTTTCTGAAATGGAAAGTGGAACTTTACTCATACCTTAGTGGATCTTGGGATCTTCTTGTGTGGCTGCAGTAGTTGTTTCCTCCAATGCAATGGCTGCCTCATCCATAGATGTAGAAGGATGCTCCTCCAAATCTGTAGCAACATTGGTGAAATCCTCCTCCCATGGTGGTCTGAGCCCTCTGTCCTTTGTTCTTTCTCCATCAAAGGTCTTGATTAACCCTTGAGTAAATTCTGAAAAAGAGCTCACCCTTGAATGGACAAAGGGTTCGAACCACCAAAAAAGAGGCTTCATCCTCCATGTGCAATGCTGCAATCTCCATTGCTTCTTTCTCTGCCACTTGATGTAGCAAAAAAAATGCCTCTAGCTTTTTCACCCAAGCTCTAGCTGAAGTGTTCCCATCAAATGTAGACAATAGAAACCTATTGCCTTTGATTTCTCTTTTTCCATAGGGCCTTCTCTCCTCCTTCTGCTGAATAAATTGTGGGAACATTGTAGCTCCCCTAATTGCTACAAAATGGGATTTATACTCACTCAGGTATTGATCTAGAACCCGATGATCCAAGAATCTCTCATGCTTGCTTTCTTTTTGAGAATATGAAGTGCATGGACCTTCCTCTTCTTATCTTTGCTTCTCCTCCTTAGAGAGGCTCTTATTTGTTTTGAAAATAGATGAGATCGAGCTCATATTCTTCTTCTTCTTTCTTGGGCTTGAAGGCCACAGGCTGAGCCAAGAAAGGTGCTTTGATACCACTGTAATATCCCTTTTTATGAATAGCTAACAATCCATGGTTGGAAAACGATTTTTCCAAAAATGGAGGCAGCGGGATTTGATACCAAGACTTGGACCCCTTAGACCAATGTGTCTAAGACCGAAATCCAAGTGTTGGGACCAAGGAAATCCTTCTATGGTGGTCAAAAAAATCTCCCACACCTAGTTCCCTTCAGAAATTTCCCAAAGAATGGGGCTGCAACAATGTATGAACATAAAATGGATTCTCTGCATTATTTTTCTGAGCTTGCTTATGAGAAGATGTAAATAGTCAACATATGTGATTACAGAAGTAAAAGGGATGCAATAACTTGAGGAATAAGTCATTCAATCAATACAATACAAGCCTCTCATTACATGCATGATAAATATGAAGAACACTACTATATGAAATAAGCCCTAGGCTATGAATGCGTATTTTATAAAGGCACTGCTGCATAAATTATAATGATACAAAGATATGCCAATATGAATCTAAAATAAAGTGGGGGATCATGATCTCAACCCCTGAAAATACAATACATCAATCCTCTAGAAGGATTGGCTGAAATACAAGCAAAATGGCATTCCTGCAAAAATGCCAGAGTTGTTGGGTAGCAGCAGCAACTCAAGAAATAGAATTAGATGGAGAAGGCTGAAATGGTTGCATCAAATGAAGAACCCTCCTCCAATGGAAATCTAAAGTTAAAGGCTGATCCCTTCACCAAATATCTCACCCTCCAAGGTATCTGCTAATCCCTCACAACAACTACTCTCCAAGAATAACGTTGTCTAAGCAAGGGACTGTGCTGCATATGATGGAAAGTGGTTGGCCTGGTGCCAAATATGGTGGAATAATCTCATGAACCCCCTTTACTGATCTCCCAAAGGGATGGAAGCTCCCTCCTCTGAGAAAATAGCCAAGGATGGTGTTGTAGAAAACCTCCCCAACAACACCCAGCAACACTGCACAATCTCTAGCTGAAATTGTGCTAATGAAGAAGGATGAGGCTTGACCTTAAAGTCTGAATATGGGGAATGGAGTGAAATCCTCCAAGAGATACTCAATAAGGAGAGGAAATACTAAACAGGAATTCCCTGGAAATTCTTGCTAAACAGCAAGAGACTGCAGCAAGTCCAAAGGACCAAAGATGAATAATACTCAACATGAATGACAATGGCTACCTTGCCCTCATTTTAAACAATGAGAGCCCCCTCTCCATGGGTCCCACTCATGATAGCTTCATCCTCAAGAAACCTTCCCTCCTTTCCTGCTACGCTGGCCCACAAGATACCTTTCCATCTCCTACACTGCGTAGTTTGACTTGGTCAAACTTGACCTAGCCTTCTTGTAAAAGTCTCCTTTCACACATGGAGGTGTGAAACCCAGCTCTATAAGTGATCCTCTTTCACACTAAGAGGATTTTTATCCCTTATTCATGAAATGAATGGGTCTCCTACCCATTTTATTTTAGCTCCTATGTGAAAATGGAAAAAATTAATGTTCCATAAAATTGGTAACATTACAACATGTGCCATGATCCATCCTTCTTTTGTACCAATACTACAGGAGCAAAGAAAGAACTTTGACTAATTATACCAACCTCTAACATTTCTACAATCATACATTCAACTTCGCTCTTTTGGACATAAGGATATCTATAAGGCTTGATGTTTGGAGGAAAACTTCCTGGAATCAAATGAATAGCGTGATCATGATCACGAATAGGTGGGAGTCCTTTGGGAGTTTTAAACACCTTGGAATGCTAGTCCAAGAATTTTTGGAGATCTGAAGAAATAGATGATTTTGATGTTGGAAATTCTAGTGAGAATAATTTTGCAATTACTCCTCATTGTTCTTTATTTAGAAGCTTTTTCATGACATTAGAGCTTATTATCTTTCCCGACTTCCTTGCAACACCTCGTAATTCGACTTCGTTTCCTTCTGGAAAAAATTTCAAGAAAACTTCTTGAAAATTAAAAGCTATAGCCCCCAAAGATTGTAACCATTATACTCCTAGTACAACATCAACACCTCCCATAGGAATGGAAAGAATTGGACTATTAAATACATATTCCCCCATGGTTAGCTTGATATTATGTCATTTTCCAGAGCAATTTATAGTTCCTCCATTTGCAACCATCACTTGAAATTCTGGTGCTAGGTATAGGAAACAATTCAATTCCTTGGCTACCTTAAAATGAATAAAATTATGGGTATTACCTGAATCAATCAACAATATTACCTTTTTCTTCTTGATATGTCCTTCTGTAATATCCGAAATTTGGAACAACTAGCAAGGCATGCCTGAAAAATGCATTTTTCAGGAATGGCTACTATAGGATTTTAAACCAAGACCTGTATCCCTTATATCAATGTATCTAAGACCGAAATCCAAGAGGTGGCTTAAAAGAAATCCTTCTAGGTGGGTTAAACAGGTCTCCCACACCTAGTTACCTTGTAAAAATGCCCGATGAAGGGACTGCAGCAAATACAAGCACATGTAATGGAGCAACAGTGTTATTTTAATAAGATTGGGAACATGAAGATACAAATAGCCAAAAAATGTATATTATAGCAGCAATGATATACAAATCCTCGAGGAAAGAGTCACTCAAGCAAAGAAATGCAGTCTCAAAGGGACATGTACATGAAAATAGATGCTCAATGCTACACTGAGAATTTCTGGAGGCTAAAAGGATGCAGTTTATAAGAGGCACTGCTCCATACTACACAATAATAGAAATATATGAAAATATATGGCTCATGAAATAAGGGGGATAAAGCTCTCAACCCTTGAAAACAATAATACAACAATCCTTAGAAGGACTGGCTGAAATATACAAAATTGGCAAAATGCCAGAGTTGCAAGGTAGAAACTGCAACTTAGAAAATGGAACAGGATGGAGAAGACTGAAGATGTTGCATATGATGTCAATATCTCCTCCAATGTATCTTCCAAGTGGAAGGCTGATCCTATCACTGAAGATCTCACCCTCTAATCAACACTGCAAAACCCCACAACAAATGCTCAATGAAAATAACGTAGTTACTGAAGAAAATTGTGTTGTAGGGGAAAGGGAATGAGTTGGCCCAATGCCAAGATCTGTAATAAGCCCTAATGGCTTCCAAACTGATCCCTCAAAGGAAAGAGAGACTCCTCTGAAAAACAAGTGATGGAAGAGGTGTTGTTATCCCTCACTTCAACACCCTACAACACCCTGCAACACAACATTATTCTGCTGCAGAAATAACACTATACTTGAGGAGGATGATTGGCATCAAGCATGGATGTGAGGAAAATTTGTACAAATCCTTAAAGAGGCTTCTCAAGAAAGGATAAGGATTCCTAAATAGGAAATCCTTGTGCTAAACAACACTGCAACTTAGCTAAACAACCGGGACTGCAACTAGTTTAAGCAGACACAAAATCAATAATCATATGCATGAGAAACAATGGCTACCTTTCCCTCCTTTTAAACACATGAGAGCTCCCTCTCCATGGGTCCCACTCTTTAGGGTTTCCTCCATCAAGGAAACTTCCCTCCTCTTTCTTTGTGTTGTCCCACAAGATGCTCTCCACCTCATACCTCTGTGCTGTTTGACTTGGTCAAACTTGACCCAGCCTCTTTGCAAATGTCTCCTTTCACACATGAGGGTGTGAAATCTAGTTCCAATGTTGATCCCCTTTCATAACAAGAGGGATTTTATCCATGTTTTTATTATGAATGGGCCTTCTCACCTAATTATTCAAATCTTAAGTGAAATTAGCAAAAGTTAATAATCCAATTTATTGTAGGAAATTTTTGGAATATTATAGTCCTCCCCTCCCAAATGTTGCTTGTCCTCAAGCAAATGTAAGGATAGAAATAAGAAGTTTCCCCCAAGGCATGGAGACTGAAAAGTGTTGAGAAAACATCTTCCCCAATTGGATCCTCCATCCCCAAGCAATCATCCAAACAAAATGAGTCACATCCCAACATGGCAATTCCTGAAAATCTCCTTCCACCTCAAGCTCCGGAAATGAAGGTGGGATGAAAATATGAACATGGTAAGAATCATAGCTTAACCCATGCTGTCCTTCTCTCCACTTATGATAAGTGTAGAGTGTGTGCTGATCCTAGGCTAAAAAATTATTGCCCTCAAATGGAAAAGTGAAGAACAATCCTCCAAAGAGTTCTCCTCCTACATTGAAGAACAAGCTAGCCCAAAATATTTCATCCATGATGAAGAGGACATAATCATCATAGAACATCCTAATGAGAAGTTTGCTAAAGGTTTTACATGATGATACATGATACAAACAATGTCTCAGAAGGACACAACATAGTTTCATCCACTGCAATCTCAGAAAATAACATGGAAAGTAATATACAAAATCCATCACATCTACTAATGAATAGTAAATGGCTGAATGTATCAACAATACATGATCAAGCACTTGCCCATGTTTATACAATGGATGAATATCAATTCCATGGTCCACCTCAAAAGAGAACAAATATGTGGCTGTGGTGGCCATATCTCCTCCCATGCTCCCATTAGAACATGTAGTGTAGAAAATGTGGGAATTTTCTCCCCTCAAGGACACATCCAATTCATGTGTCAATCTCCAAATCACGCTCTCAACAAGAATAGAAACAATATCAACAAATGTAGACATGATCAGTACAATAATGAAGGAAATATTGATGGCTTCATGTGGTGCTTTAAGATACCAACAATCTCCTAAGCATGTACAACGCAGCTTTACAAATTGCTGCTTCAGAAAAGTACAAGGTAAAATGTTTCTTGTTACAAGGTTAATCATGTATATCATTATATGGCAAGTAGTAGGATATAACATCTGAACATACATGCAATGAGAAAACATTTTCCTAAGGCCACATAAAATATGGTTGCCTCCATCATATAGTTTGGCTGAACATTGATCATGGAGCAATGTGAAAAGCTTGCCCTCTTGTGGAGCAATGCACTGCAAAGTAATGGTAAGAGTATGGAATTCAATACATGTAAAAAAAACTTATTACCATATGCCGGAAGTAAGATGGTACATGGATCCATGAATGAGTCCTCCATAGTGTTTTGGCATGCTATGAAGATGAATGAACCATGTGCTACAAGAAGATCATCTCTCTCATGCTTGGAAATCTAAGTTAAGAAGAATGTATCATAGTGATAGATGTCTCTATCCATTACTCTATCATCATCACCTCCTACTTGTTCACCAAGTGCATCCAATGTGAAGTGATCCTGGGGACACTCCATCCATAAGTCCCTACTCCAAAGTGACAATGTTGTGAGCTCATGCAAATGGGCTCCTGTTAATACAAATCTTTGTTCTTTGACATGCTCTTTGTCAAAGACTCCTCTAGTAATGTTGCTGCAAATATGGAATGCCTCCCAAGAGGGGAGTGATTCCAAATCATCCAATGCCAAGTATTAGCCCCTTTGTACCATGAAAGTTCCCTCTTCCACTCCTGCAACATCACACAACAAGTGAGAGCAAAACTGCCCTTTCTCTCTCAAGTACAACTCAGGCAACCAAAGTGCTTGTTGCCTCCTTATGCTCCCATCATAAAACTCAGGTGATGAAGACATAATGAATGATATGTGTGTCACATCAACACCATGTATCCATACTCCATTCCCAATGATGAAAGCATCCTGCCACCTCTTCTTCATCCCCATCCTCTTTAGAAAAGGATATGCCAAGTGATGGCCAAACTCCTTCAAGAGAAGCCAGCGCAGCCAAGCCTCTTGCTGTCCGGTGTCATATATTTGAAAGTAGCCTGCCATATCCTTGCTCATCAACCACATCCAATCAATCACTTGTGGATGTCTCCTTCTTCTCTTCATCTTGGTGCTCCTCCCATAAGGGCTACCATCCTCCCAAATCAGATTCTTGTCTTTGCACTTCATGGGATTTTGAAATGAAATTTTCTCAAGGATCAATTTGACCCCATAAGGACCCAAATAGGTGGTATGCAAAAAACTCCCATCATGATGTGTATGGCTCAAGGAATGTCCAACACAAGCATGAGATATGTTATCCATCCTAAGATTTCCTCCATCTTCTATCTGCTCCTCCTTGAATTCATGAAGATTCAAGTGTGAGAAAGGAAGAAAATACTTGCACTCCATGATGTGCTAAAGTTCACCTATAATGAAATCTCTCCATGAGATCTCCCTCTCAAAAATATTCTTCCAAAACCAATGAGGTATTGGATTTGCTGAAAGTAGAAGTTTCACTTTGAGCTGAGAGGAGCTCATTGAGAAAGGATCATATAGAAAGGAGAAAGGGTTTCTCACTTCAAGATGTCTACTGTCTTCCACCTTTCCCTTCAAGTCTTCAAACCCCAACCTCAAATTTGATATGTAATCCAACAATGGCTCATGAGGATGATGGTTTATTTCCTCCTTGAATGTTCCCATGTTTCACGGCATAGTGCAATCATGTTGCTCTAAAGTAGCAGTGTGATTTTACCCTTGGCCATGCAAAAGAAAATTTCCACAACTACCAAAAGAATTTGCTACAACAATAGGTAATGGAAATTCCTTCATACCTTGATGAGATTTGGGAATCTCTTGTAGGGCTGCAAGAGTTCCTTCCTCCCATGTGTTGGCTACCCCAACTGTTGATGCATGTGGCTGCTCCTCCATGAGTGTGACAATGTTATTACAAGGCTCCTCAAGTGGTGGTGTGAGATTTTCCTCCTTTTTTCTTTCTCTATAAAAGGTTTTGATCAACCTTTGATTGAACTCTACAAAAGTTCTCACCCTTGCATGGCTCAAGTGGCTGATCCACCAAACATAGGATCCACCCTCCAAGTGCAGTGCTGAGATTTCAATAGATTCTTCCCCTGCTACAGGATGTAGTAGGAAAAATGCCTCCAACTTTCTCACCCAAGCTTTCGCTATAGATGACCCATCAAAGGTAGACATTAGAAATCTATTGCCTTTGATCCCTCTTCTACTGCAAGGTCTCTTCTCCTCCTTCAATTGGATGAAATGTGGAAAAGCTAGAGTCTCCTTGTAGGCTCTAGGTTGAGATTTGTACTCAACAAGGTAATCACTTAGAATCTGATGACCCAAGTGTCCTTCATGCTTGTCTTCTTCTTGATGAGAATAGGAAGTGCATGGTACTTCCTCTTCTTCTTGATCCTCCTCTTTGGAGAGGCTCTTCTTATTTCTGAACACTGATGAGAGTAATCTCATCTTCTTCATCATTATGATCTTCTTTTATCTTCTTGGTCTGAGACTCATAGGCTGAGCCAAGAAATATGCTCTGATACCACTGTAATATCCCAATTTTGGAACAGCTAGCAAGGCATGCCTGAAAAACACATTTTTTAGGAATGGGTGCTATAGGATTTGAAACCAAGACCTAGATACCTTAGATCAATGTATCTAAGACCGAAATCCAAGAGGTGGCTCAAAATAAATCCTTGTAGGTGGGTTAAACAGGTCTCCCACACCTAGTTAACTTGTAAAAATGCCCGATGAAGGGACTGCAACAAATACAAGCACATGTAATGGAGCAACATCGTTATTTTAATAAGCCTGGGCACATGAAGATACAGATAGCCAAAAAATATATATTATAGCAACAATGATATACAAATATTTGAGGAAAGAGTCACTCAAGCAAAGTAATCCAGTCTCAAAGGGACATGTACATGAAAATAGATGCTCACTGCTACACTGAGAATTTATGCAGGCTAAAAGGATGCAGTTTATAAGAGGCACTGCTCAATAATACATAATAAAAAAAATATATGAAAATATATGGCTCAAGAAATAAGGGGAAGCAAGCTCTCAACCCCTGGAAACAATAATAAAACAATCCTTAGAAGGATTGGCTGAAATATACAAAATTGGCAAAATGCTGGAGTTGCAGGGTAGCAGCTGCAACTAAGAAAATGGAATGGGATGGAGAAGACTAAAGATGTGGAATCTGATGTCAATATCTCCTCCAATGGATCTACCAAGTGGAAGGCTGATCCTATCACTGAAAATCTCACCCTCTAATCAACACTACAAAACCCCACAGCAAATGCTCAATGAAAATAACGCAGTTATTAAAGCAAACTGGGCTGTAGGGGAAAGGGAATGATTTGGCCCAATGCCAAGATTTGCAATAAGCCCCAATGGCTTCCAAACTGATCCCTCAAAGGAAAGAGAGACTCATCCTCTGAAAAACAAGTGATGGAAGAGGTGTTGTGATCCCTTACTGCAACACCCTACAACACAACATTATTCTGCTGCAGAAATAACACTGTACTGGAGGAGGATGCTTGGCCTCAAGCCTAGATGTGAGTAAAATATGTACAACTCCTTCAAGAGGCTTTTCAAGAAAGGAGAAGGATTCCTAAATAGGAAATCCTTGTGCTAAATAGCACTGCAACTCAGCTAAACAGTCGGGACTGCAATTAGTCTAAGCAGACACAAAATCAATAATCATATGCATGAGAAACAATGGCTGCCTTGCCCTCCTTTTAAACACATGAGAGCTCCCTGTCCATGGGTCCCACTCTTTATGGTTTCCTCCATTAAGGAAAATTCCCTCCTCTTTCTCTGCGTTGTCCCACAAGATGCTCTCCACCTCATACCTCTGCGCTGTTTGACTTGGTCAAACTTGACCTAACCTCTTTTCAAATGTCTCCTTTCACACATGAGGGTGTGAAATCTAGTTCCACTGTTGATCCCATTTCATACTAAGATGGATTTTATCCATGTTTTTATTATGAATGGGCCTTCTCACCCAATTATTCAACTCTTAAGTGAAAATAGATAAAATTAATATTCCAATTTATTGTAGGAAAATTTTGGAATATTACACCTTCTATCTTGAGAGTTTGAGGAGTGGTAATTCCTGTCAATGCATTACACGATATGGTTGGACTCATTTCTTCCTCTTCTAGGGTTGGTTCGTGGTGTATACCCTCTTCTTTTGAAGATTCTTTTTCATTTTCTTCTTCCTCTTCACAATCTATGTAAAATAATTCCTTCTCAGCATACTTATGACCTTTTGTGTATTTTTTATCCCAACTGTAGCAAAGCCCTTTTGCTCATTTTTCTTCCAATTTTTGTGGTGTCAACCTTGTAGATTGTGAAAATATAGGAGTAGCAACACTTCCCTCTTTATAGAAGTGAGTGGTAGGCTTCCTTGTCGCCATAATTTTACATTCAATTTTTTTGGCCAACCTGAATGCCTTCTCCAATGAATCTGGTTCCAAAACATGAACTTCATGTTGGATGTTATCCTTTAAAGTACTTATGAAGAGATCAATCCTGTGTCCCTCTGAAATATCAGTTACCCTTATATTCAATTTTTGGAAGTCCTCAATGTGCTCCCCCACTGAACCCTTTTGTTTGAGATTTATCAATTGGCTAAAGAAGGTGTTGCTCTTTGTATCCTCATAATGTGCTATCATTTCCTTCGTAAGAAAAAACCAAGTGACAATTTTTTTACGGGAGAAAAGCCATCAATACCATACAAATGTATTTTGTTCTAAATGTAAAATTTCAATGTGTACCTTTTGTGTGTTTTTCACATTATTGAGATCAAAATATTGCTCCATCTGTAGTATCCATGTTACAGGATCCTTTCCATCAGACTTCCTCATATCCGTTTTTGGAATATGGTGGTTCTTCCCTCCAGCATTAGAGTTTATGAAATAAAAATTAACATTTATTTTGTTCTCATCATGATTTTCCTCTACTATCTTTTCACCTTTAGGAAAAATTTCTTGTATCAACTTTGCCAAACCTTCTATGTCTACTTTTAGATCATTCTTCATGTTTTCCATGTTGTCTTTCATTTTTTCATCAATCTTAGCTTCCATGTCATCCATCTTAGCTTCCATGCCCACTTCCATGCTATTCATCTTAGCTTACAAACCATTCATCTTAGCTTCCACGCATTTCTTCAAACCATCCATCTTAGTTTTCACACCTTTCTTCAAAACTTCCATTTCATTTTTTGTTGCTCTTTGTGAGAGCGAGATTTTTTGTACTTGCTCTTATAATTTTGATATGTCATGTGGCCATTATTTCTCTTCATGAGTCATAGTAGAGCCTTCTAAAGGCTTAATGGGTGTTGAATTCTTTTTAGGGGCCATTTTAGAATCCAATACTAATATCTATTCTACAATATGCCCTTGGAATCAATTCAACTTGATTCTTCAAACAAGACTTATGCAATTCGGAAAAAAAAAATACACACCTTTTACTTTCTTTTGAGAAGCTCGATATTGAAATTGAATTATATCTATAATTGCAGATCCTCAATATCTGAAATTTTTCCTTGTAGTAGCCCTCTGAAGCTTCCTTCACATTCCATAGGTTTGATCTAATTTGGATTCTTCAAAGCAAAGTTATGTCCAATCTCCCACAATGACCCATTTATGGACTAGTTTAGTAGAGAGAACTTGTATGACTTGGCACGTGTCATTTTTTCCTCCTTTGTCTCTGAAATTGATAGAAAGAAAACTACAGTCCATTTAATGTGGCCACTTTTTACAACATTCTAATCTGATGCTCAGAGAGAGAGCTATGAATATTTTCCCGCGATCACCTCTTTGAGATGAAATTCAGAAGCCTGAAAAAGCCCTAACTTCCACAGATCATATCTATGCAAATATTGCGAACCAAGATCTAAAAATTTGCGATGATGTTCCTAAGGATCTTGGCTTCGCAATCTAACAATTTCAGCTTCTGACCCTTTGTAGAAAAACATTTATAGAAAAAATTCCACGATGACTTGTTTAGGTTAAATTCAGGAGCCTACAAAATGACCTAAATTCCACATATCATATCTCTGAAAATATTGCAAACCAAGATCAGAAATTTTGCGACAATGTTCGTCAGGAGTTTGGCTTCGCACTCTAAAAATTTTAGCTTCTGAACCTTCTTAGAAAAATAGTTATAGCGAAAATTCCACGCTGACCTGTTTAGAGAAGAGAAACCCTAGAATCCCAAACCTCTGATACCAAATGTTGTGAAACCAGCTCCAAAAATAGAATAAAAGTGATATCAACACCTTAGAAATAAGCCACTTCGAGGGGGAAACCTCCAATACATTACATTAATGAACAATTCTTGGATGATACAAATTACAAAAGCTCCTTTCTATATATAGGAGTCCATGGGGCCAAAATGTAATCCTAGTGGGGCCACAATGTATCCTATCCAACCTAACAATATAATTTAAGGGCACAATAATAATAATATGGGGGTTACATGGGTAAAATAATAATGATAAGGGGGCTACACTAACAACAATAAGGGACTATACTAGTAATATAGGGACCCAACAATAAGACAAAATTTGGTGATGAGTAGCCAAACTGGTATCTGATTGGAAATAATTCTTATCGTGTAGGTTGAATCCATTAGAAACTAAACTAACTAGAGGATGGATGATAAAATACATACAAATAAATACTTCGAGGTTGGAAAGCTTTGTCTTGGTAGGCCGATGATGCGAATGTTAGAGAATTAATGGGGTATTGGTCGAGGTTGGTTACAATAACCCTAGTTTGCCTAAAGTAGACCATCAGATCGGGCATAGGGAGATAAACGACCTCCAACGTGAAAAATGTCCATACGTATGTTATGCATGAGGGATAATCACCGGAAAATTTTGGTTGACATTCTAGAAACATATTTAGGCCAGGTCCAAAGAACCTAGATGACCTTCAGGTTACCAGAAGCTGAATAGATTTCCACCATGTTATTGCACTTAATGGTCTATAGTGGTAATCATACAATCACTGTAGTGGAGGATTCTGAGACACACCTGGTCATACAGTTGGTATAGACTTATCAATAGATTTATTCAGTTGGCCAAAAACCATAGAATAGGTTGAAATGTATATGTGTGCTAAAACATAAGCTATTTAATGTACATTAATTTGTAACTTTGCAACGCATTAATATATAATATGAAGCTTATGACACCAAAAATTATAATTGTACCAAAGTATGTCCTATAACCTATTATCTAACTTTAGCATTAATCCTTCTTTTGTATTGCATTAAATGGTTAGTTCATGTAAAAATTAAATTATAAAGGAGTGTGTGTTACAAGTGGTATCAAAGAATGGTTTCAATATTGTGGCTTGATTGGGAAGTGGTAGTAATGATGTGTTAGAGAATGAGAAAGGCATAAATATCCTCTTGTTCTTGATTATTTACCTGTGATCTTATTTAGTTCTTATTATGTTCTTCATATATGTCTTCGTATTAGTTCATCAAGAAAATATCAAAGTAAATGCACATAGATCAAGGACACCAGATGTAGGCCAATAAAGAGGGTAAAACCCCCCTTGAGGGGAAAACCCAGCCAAGAAATTCTTCCTTTGAATAGTATTATTTGAGACTATTCACCCTAGACCAAGATCAAACCTTTCCTCCACACCATATCAACCCCCATAATTTCGACCCCTTTCTAGAAACTTCAACTATGTAGTATTTATGGCATCATATGGCTTCCGATAGCAACAAAACTTGGAATACTTCCATCTCCCAATCCAGAGCTCGAAACAAAGAGAGAGAGGCACAAATATTTCGTTTTTCTTCTTCTCCTTGAATTGTGCATAGTGAAAGACAGTAGGAAAGTGATAAAGTGAATAGATCATGATGAAGATAGGAGTTCGAGAAAAATTTCCACCCATATCAGTAGTGGGAGAAAGTTCCATGCCAAATCTGGAAGCAAATTCATAAATGTGGTTGCAGATGCATGTAGAAAAACAACACCAAACAAGAAGGTTACTTGAGACTATTCAAAAATTGCAAGCTGAAATGGTTCGATTAAGAACAGATAATGAAATAAAAATGCGTGAATAAGAAAGGATTTTAAATATCCTTTCAAATAGGAAAAACCATTGGACATTTCAACCAAGTCTTGAGCATGGAACCTTAGATGAATAAGAGCATCAACAATGTACTAAGGATAATCCATAAGGAATTCATACCCAAAGGAATGATAGAAATAGAACTGATAATGAAGAGGAGTTAGGTAATGTTTCATACCAACAGAAAATGAAAAAAAAAAGAATTTCAAGGGGAATTCATAAATATTAAATCCCCAACTTTCGATGGTGAAGTGGAGGAAGTTGCAAAAGCCTTGATCATTTATATGAAAAAATATTTTCAAGTTTATGAATACAACAGTAAGATCAAGGCTAGGTTTTCCATCTATAAGCTTCAAGGGAAATCCACCTTATGGTGGGAAGAGGTCAAAATGGTCAAGGGGTGGAAGGTAATAATTTAACCTGGGATGAGTTTCAAAAACACTTCAAGAACAAATATTTAACAGAACGCTTCTATGAAGAAAAGGCTAAATAATTTCATGATTTAAAATTGGGACATTTAACTATGGAGGAGTATTTATCCAAGTTTAAATATTTATTAAGATATTTTCCTTATAGTTGGAAGGAAAAAGCTAAGGCGCAATGTTTCCTAAGTATTATACTTACGTTTATGACATAAATAATATAATTTGATAGTCCAAACACCATGGATGAAGCTATATGAAAACCTAGAATGTTCTAGCAACAGATGAAGCATAAAACTGACACTAGTGAGATTTTTTCTCAGAAGAAGCGATAAAATAATCATCATAACTTCAGAGGCACTAAAGATGCAAATTTTAAGAACCCACAGAGAAATATGCTCAATAAACAACCTGGAAGAAATCGGAAAAAATCCAAATGGCAAGCAAAAGTTAGGCCTTGTTACACCATTTTTTGGTCATTTAACCTATTGTTATTAGATGGACCCAAGTACACCATGTAAGACCAATTTTACCCTAAGTAAAATTCCAATAACTATGAAAAATAACTTAGTAAACCACCTTTATTAATTTGTTTATGGTCTAAATAGGCAACCCCATGAGGAAATATTAAATAAATCTACATTTGTTTGATTTTCCTCAAGGAATAATTAGTTAAATAGTAGTTTAATTAATATTCCTGGTTATATTTTACCCAAAACAGGGAAATTAATTAGATAAATCATTATTTATCTTATTATTTCCTAATAATAATTATTTAAACCTTATTTAAATAATATTCTTTGTTGAATATGACTAAATCACCCTTAAATAATTAAATAAATCATTATTTATTTGATTATTACTCAACCACATCCTTAAAATGATAAATAAATCATTTATTTATTTATTATTTACAAATAAAGGGATTTGACCCAAGTCAAATTCCTTTTCCCTCCAACAAATATAATAAAACATTCCATAAAAGTTGGATCTTGATTCGGTTAATAATATTTTAACTATGCACCAATATCTAGACTAACTCAATATTTTGTTATAAATAGAAGGGTTTTTCCGTTCATTCATCACCTTTTGTTGCCTAAAGATCACTATGGATCTACACTTTTGGTCTGACTTTGATCCACCATCATAGTCATACTTTGCTACCATTTTTGTCTGGGTTTTCTACAACATCAAGAGAGAGGAATTTTAGATCTAAAGTGCCGAGGAATTACAAGAACCCATCCCATTGAGGAGAACTAGTAACACCCTTCTGTGTTTTCCTCCTAGGTGCCATTAATACAAAATTCATTCAACATATTCTTGTCTTGTCTATTGGATGCATGGAGCAAATCTTGTTTTTCTACTATTTAATGTATTTTTATGCATAGATCTAGACTTTTGCAGCATTTATCTTGATCACCTAACTGCAAATCTGAGTATATTGGCAATCATCTTTGTTGTTAGGGTTGTTTTTTATGCACAGCTAAAGTGGTATTTTTTTTGTACGCTTGGAATTAAGATTCATACTAACAACTGGTGACTCCACACGAGTTTACGATTACGACCTTTGTCGTTTTTCTGATCCTTGCATATCCAGCTACTTCAAACCCTGGGATTTCTCTTCAGCCTCTTTTTTTGCTTTTATTGATGTTGTTTTTTACCTATAAAACCATAAAACATTAAAAATTATAACTCCTGTGTGTTTTCGTACCTATTGCGCAGGTGACAGTCATCAGGCGCAAATGAGACGACACTTTTTTCTGAAATCTACCGCAAAAAGTGCCAGAAGTGTAGGTCGCACTTTTTGGCCCAAAATATGTGACCTGGAGCTTCAGGAAGTGGGAATTAGTCCAAAAACTGCAACCTCGGTAGAAAACAGGTAAACAACTACAACCTGGACTTTTTATGGGATTTTTTCTGAAATTTTTCTGGGTTTGTCTAAGCCTCTGTTCAGGGTTTTCTGACCTCTGTCTCTGCCCATTTTGGACCTGTACTTGTTCTGTTTTTCTCAAATAAGATGGAACCTAGCCCCCTAGGGCTTCAATACCCTCCACTTTTTTTGGAAGAGTTTTTGCTATTGCAGGTTGTCTGAAATTTCAGAGTCTTCAACTATTTTTCAGATTTGATACCTCACCTTCAGATCCACTTCAAATCTGCTATTTATCTATCCACAACACCTCATTTAGTTTTTTTTAGGTTTTCCTTTAGGGTCAACTCTGTTTCCCTCTAGGACATAGCCTTTCACCACCTCATTTACAATAATCTTTCCTCTAATTTGTTGTTGTTTTCAACACCACTTTCTAGCAGATTTAACCTTTAGATCCCTATCCATCCTAAACTTAGATCTATTGGATATTTCAGTGTGTTTTGATTAGTTTTTCACCCACCTATAGACTAGTTGTTGAGAGGCCCGCCTCATTGGGTTTATATTATTGCATTATTAGATATTTTTTTCTGTTATTTCAGTCTAATATATTGCTATTTGCAGGATTATTTGCAGTTATACAACAAAATTTTTCTTTTTCTCTACAAAAGTCTGGGTTTAAAAATTAAAATTTACACACTTTACACACACACCCTAAGCGAAAAAGGGCTTGGCTAACACCACCAAGAAAAGACTCTAAAACATTGAAATGAATTGATCCTGCACCTATTTGACCTTGTTTCGACATTGTAATGAGTTGATCCTGCACCTCCCTATACTTGTTGGTCTCTTTTTCCTTTGTGCCATGTTTGTGTCATCATCATTTCACCACCAAGGCGTTTATCCTGGAGACTTCTTGGCCTTCATCGTCAGTTTCCGATAGGAATACTTACTCCTCTGTGTAGGATTTGAGTTAGTCCTCCACCGAGTCCACACTCTGACTCTTCTTATGGCTCATTGGGTTCTCCTTATCATTCTGCCCTCGGTTCTCTCCCTATCACCTTCACCATGTCTAATGTAGGACCTAATGCTGGTGGTAACCCCGGACCTAATTCTGGGAATACCACTAGTGGGACCGCAAAAGACACTACCCCAACTGCACCCTTGCTCCCCTACATGGCAGGCCTCAGCCTTCCTGATTTTGACTAGTTCATAAATGAACCTATACATCATGATGTTGGTTGGCCTGCAATACAAACCAAGCTTCCTTCCAACATCCCAAAGTTTGAAGGTCTTGCTGGTGAAGATCCTACAAATCATGTTCGATCTTTCCACATGTGGTGTTCGTCTAACTCCATTACCAATGAATTTGTCCGTCTTCGATTGTTCCAATGTACGCTTACTGGTGAAGTTTCTAAGTGGTATGTTGATCAGGCCCATTCCTCTCATACCACCTTTCCGACTCTTGCCCAATATTTTCTGTCCTACTTCCAGCTTCCCCTTCGTTATGACACTGGTATCAAACTTTTGACTTCTTTCCGTCACTCATATGCGACCCGCCTATCCAATCATGTCCAGGAATGGTAGAGAAGAAAGAGCCTATGTCAAGCCCCTACCTTTGAATATTGTGTCTACATGGACTGGTTCCTTAGAAATCTCTTGCCTCCTATCAGGAAGGATGTCACATCACATTTTCCTCAAACCGAAGAAGCTGCTCTCCAAATGGCATTGAAATATGACCTGATCTACGCTCAGTCAGGTTATGTTTATATAGTTCTACCTGATCTTCCCAAACCCGGTGATGCCAATGCACTGGGGGCACCTCATGCCACCGACAATATCATTGGAGCTCTCTCTAATTCATATTCTCAACCTCCCATGGGCTATGGTTTTCCTTGGGGGGGGGGGGGGCAACACCTCTTGCACTTTTCCCCCTCCCGGTAGCACGTATCCAGGATACAACATGCCTCCTATATTTTCCCAACCTCCTGTTTACCATAATGTTACCCAACCTCCTTATTATCCGTATCCACAGCCTGGTGCTTCAGACACTGCTGACCAGCAACAGGTTACTTAGCCCAAGCAAGACAGGCCTATTCCCACGAACCAACCTTATTCTTGTTGTGGTGTTCATGGTCATTACACACATTATTGTCCTCTTTTACAATAGATGAAGCAGATGTGGGAGTCTTAAGAAGCATTGCGAGGACAACAAGCCTCCCCTTCCATCCATCCCAATCCTGCACCTAGTCAGTCAGCTGTGTTTACTAATCCTTTCTCTCAACAAGGATTTGTGGCTACCCAACCACCTGAAGGTCAGATAGCCACTCAACCTCCTCCATCTGGTACCTCCAATTACTAGATTCTCATGGTGAACTATGACCTACTATAACCGTTGACCTCAACCTTCAGACTTGGTCCCATCAGTACAACAAGCCTCCTGCTACGTCTATCCCCGAGCCACCTTCTTCAGGTTCTACAGAGCCTCTTTCGACACAAAATGGTCCTTTGCAAATCCCTCAGCCTAAGGCGGAGGTTCATACCAATATCCCTAAGGGAACATTACGCCGAAATGCTGCTTCTGGAAAAGATGTCCATTCCTATAGTATAGTAGATGATTTAGCGCAATTTCCTGCTGCCATCTCAACGCTGGAACTCCTCCAGTCATGCCCTTCACAACGAAAAGCTCTACTATTTGCCATGGACATTGTATACCTTGCCGATGATCACTTGATCATCTTCGATGTTGACCGGTTAGAAAATCCTCCTCTTCCTGCTTCTGTCGCCTTCCAAATCCCAGTCAAAATCTGGAACGCTCACGTTTCCTCGTGTATCATTGATTAGGGTGCATCCACTTGTGTGATGTCCACTTCAGTTTTGAAGAAACTCAGATCACCTGAGTTGGCTCCTTCCACGATCACTCTCCTAGCATGGGGTGGGCACGCCTCCCAGCCCATTGGCCTGTTTCGCAATTTTCCTATTACTCTTGCGAGCAAGACTGTTTGCATTAACATAGAAGTCATTGATGCCCCCTTAGATTACAACATTCTATTGGGTCGTAGCTACACTTATGCGATGTCTGTTGTCCCATATGTGGTCCATCCTAAGATGTCCTTCCCTCATAACAGAAAGATAGTCACCATTGACCAGTTGACATCTTACGAACCAAAGTCTCAAACCTCCCCTAATTCTATGATCTCTTCGGTGGCCAATAAGTAATCCGTCTATCCTTTTACCAGTGTCTCACCCGGAGTCTACAAAGACTCCTATTTTCTTGGTACATTCCCTAGTCTTCCTCCTCCTGTCACTGATCCCATCTCATCGAATGTTTGCATGATGCAATCGTCTCAGGCTGCTCTTAAGTGGCCCGCTTCGGCTAGTCAGTAGCCTCCTCGCCCTCTGCAGCCTGCTCCTAGCCCTTCGATTCAGCCTTATGGGCCTCCTCCTCCTGGCCCTTCACCTACAAATGGTATTCATGAGCCTCTTTGTCCACCTAGAATGGTTCCTCCAGGCCTTAACCATCTTGGAGCCATCCTACCTGGCCATTACCCCTTCGGTCAGATACCATTCCTAGCTCCCCCTCCCAGAGTGTACATGGTACTTATTATGGCTACCCTCTCTCTTCCTAACCTAACCCTAGGGATTTCCATCTGGTACCTTGATCCCCCAGCCGCTACCTCGCCTGGTCAACCAAAATCTTATCTTGCTTTGACCCCAGTTCAACCTGTCCACATGAATTCCCCTGCTGCTAGAGTGCCTCATCCACCTCAACAGGAACCCTCTCCTATTTCAAAAACTTCGAGTAAGAAGGGAAAATCTCGCAAGAAGGCAACTAAAGACAAGGATGCCCCGACAAACCCTACCCCTCCTTGGCCACCAAAGCATACTATCTAGCATCCTTTGTGTGATGTTGTCAGTCATGCCACCCATACCTGTCCAGAATTTCCTCACCTCAAGCCCATGGTTAACGAAGCATTTCCAGAGTCTGATATCACTATACCTGATTCAGTCCCGAAACTCAAGTCTTTGCGCACAAATCACCCATGTACTTTGTGTGATTTCCATGGCCATTATACTTACCTTTGTCCCCGCCTCAAGGACTTCCACACCTCTCTAGCGACAGTTTTCCAATTCGAGGCCAAGCTCAACGAGTCCATCATTCCCTTATTTGCACATTTTGCTTTAGAAAAACTAGAGGACACATCCACTTCCATAGACTTTCCCCCTTCGGATGTCGAAATGACAGATTCTTCGGCCACTGTCCACTACCTGTCATCATCTATGAGATCCTCGGTGGAAGACCCCCCTGGACCTTCCTCTTATGTTTCGCTTGACCTTCCTTCAGCCATCACCTTGGGCTCAACATCGATGGATCCTTCATCTACTTTTTTTTTTGTCACCCCTTGTGACGATGCGCATGTGAACCTCTCTTCTCATGATGATGAGTCAGGTAGCTTCGCCGCGTCAGGTGGTGTTTCTTCCACCAGTCACCCCATCTTTTATTACAATGATGAAATTATGGAAGTAGTCATCACCCCTGACTTTATCTATCCCCCCTTACATCAAACCCATGCATTTGAACCACATACACCTTGTGGCCATTACATTGACACCCAATATTTGGGTAAGGGGGCACCCATATTTGAGAGACCAAGAGAAGCAAGTCTCCACAACTATCCTAGTGTATCTGGTCGTGTCAACTATAGTATCATTATTCTTCCACATTTAGAATAACCTCTAGAGTCCCATATCACTTCAGAGCACTCTAGGGATGATACCCCTCATCAGCTGTATGCCCATCAACAACCCAGTCCCTTTGACACTGTTGTTGACCAACCTGTGAGTTTTCTGGGAGAGCACCGGTTCATTATCTCCAAATCCTCTCTTTGGGATAGTGACACCATCTATGCCAATCTGGAAACTTAAATTCCATTTGATTCATATGTGCAGTACCAAAAGAGATTAGTAATCCTCCATTCCCTTTCTCAAACTGCATAACTAGAATGAAAACAAATGGCACACCACATCATTAAAATGTGTTTAGATTCCCCTTTTTCTAAATACATTTTGGCATGACCACAACATGCTTGGGGGCACCTATGCCTCTCAACCATAAAAATTCTAGATCTCAGCCAAAAGCAACACTGAAACCCCCTTTCTTTGATAGGTCGCACTTTTCAGGTCATTTCCTGGGATAGGTCGCAGTTTTCTACCCAGTACCTGCTAGCCAGGTCGCAGAACAGACCCCTAAAAGTGTGACCTGGCCTGTTCATGAGCTCTGGGGACCTAAACTGAACTTTCAATCCACTAAAATGAAATATTAGGGTTAGGCCTCTTACCTTCAACTGACGGATCGCGATTCCAACAGTCAGTTTGTCCACTACGCTCGCCGCAAGATTTAGGGCCTTATCTCCTCTCTACATTCACCACAGCTCCACATGCAAATGAGTGAATTTGGAGGGAAAATGGTATTAAAAAAAAAAACCCTAATTTTTATTTACTTTCTTTGTGTGTAGTAGCACGGTTGTCGGCAAATGCATCTTGTTGGAAAAGATCTCCTTCCAGTGTTAAGTCCCTATATTACTAGTATAGTCAATTATTGTTGTTAGTGTAACCCCCTTATTGTTATTGTTGTACCCCTGTAGCCCCAATATTGTTATTATTGTGCCCTTACATTATTATTGTTAGGTCGGCTAGGATTATAGGGTGATCCCATGGACTCATATATATAGAAAGAGGTTTTAGTCATTTGTATCATCCAAGAATTGTTCATTTATGTCTGTTAGAGTTGTTCCTCAGGTAATGTTTCTAGACGTATGAATGTCTCTTTTCTTCTCTCTTTGAAATTTGGTTACACAACATTTGGTATGGGTTTGGATTCTAGGGTTTTATTGCTCCAAAGCAGGATATTAAATTAGGTACTGCTATAAATTTTTTTTCTACGAAGCTTCAGAAGCTGAAATTTTTAGGGTGCGAAGCTGAAATCTTGAGGAAGGTTGTCTAAAAATTTCAGATCTTGGTTCGCAATATTTGAGGAGATATCATCTGTGGAAGTTAGGTATTATTTCAGGCTCATAAACAGGTCATCGTGGCATTTGCGCTATAAATTTTTTTTTACGAAGGGTCAGAGTCTGAAATTCATATGGTGCGAAGCTGAAATCCTGAGGAAATTCGTCAAAAAATTTCAGAACTTGGTTCGCAATATTTTTGGAGATATGATCTGTGGAAGGTAGTGCTTTTTCAGGCTTCTGAATTGCATCTCAAAGAGGTGATCGTGGGAAAACTTCAATAACTCTCTCTCTGGGCCTCAGATTGAAGTGCCGTAAAAAGTGGTCGCAAGTACACAGATTGAAGTTTCTGGGCTATCAATTTCAAAGACAAAGGACAAAACAGTGACACGTGGCAAGTCGTACAAGTTCGCTCTACTGAACCAGTCCAGAATTAGGTCATTGTGGGAGATTGGACACAAATTTGTCTTGGAGAATCCAAATCAGGTCAGACCTGTGGCCTTCAAAAGATAATTCAGAGGGCTACTTCAGTGCTGAATTCTAGATATTGAAAATCTGAAATAACGGAGATAATACAATTTCAATATCGAGCTCCTCAAAGCTAGTAAAAGGTGTGTATTTTTTTCCGAATTGCATAAGTCTTGTTTGAAGAATCAAGTTGAATTGATTCCAAGGGCATCTTGTAGAATAGATATCAATATTAGATTCTAAAATGGCCCCTAAAAATAATTCAACACCCATCAAGCCTTCAGAAGGCTCTACCATGACTCATGAAGATGAAGAATTGCAACATGATCTATCAAAATTACAAGAACAAGTGCAACAAATTTCACTCTTGCAAAGAGCAGCAAAAAATGAAATGGAAGTTTTGAAGAAAGGTGTGGAAGTGAAGATGGATGGTTTGAAGAAAGGCATGGAAGCTAAGATGGATGGCGTGGAAGTGAATATGGAAGGTTTGAAGAAAGGCGTGGAAGATAAGATGGATGGCATGGAAGTGGGCATGGAAGCTAAGATGGATGACATGAAAGACAACATAGAAAACATGAAGAATGATCTAAAACCATACATGGAAGGCTTGATGACAAGCTTAAAACCAGAAATGATTCCTAATGGCGGAAATATAGGAGAAGAACCTCATGATGAGAACAAAATAAATGTTAATCGTGATTTCATAAGCTCGAATGTTGGTGGGAAGAACCACCATATTCCAAAAATGGATATGAGGAAGTTTGATGGAAAGGATCCTGTAACATGGATACTACGGATGGAGCAATATTTTGATCTCCATAACGTGCAAAACACACAAAAGGTACGCATTGCAACTTTACATTTAGAACAAAATACATTTGTATGGTATCGATGGCTTTGTTCCCGTAAAAAAATTGTCACTTGGTCGATTTTTACGGAGGAAATGATAGCACATTATGAGGATACAAAGAGCAACACCTTCTTTACCCAATTGATAAATCTCAAACAAAAGGGTTTAGTGGGGCAGCACATTGAGGACTTCCAAAAATTGAGTATAAGGGTAACTGATATTTCAGAGGACCACAGGATTGATCTCTTCTTAGGCGGTTTAAAGGATAACATTCAACATGAAGTTCGTGTTCTGGAACCTGATTCATTAGAGAAGGCATTCAGGTTGGCAAGAAAAGTTGAATGTAAAATTATGGCAACAAGGAAGTCTACTAATCAATTCTATAAAGAAGGAAGTGTGGCTACATCTAGATTTCCACAACCTACAAGGTTGACACCACAACAATTGGAAGAAAAAAGAGCAAAAGGGCTTTGCTACATTTGTGATAGCAAATACACTAAAGGTCATAAGTGTGCTGAGAAGAAATTATTTTACATAGATTGTGAAGAAGAAGAAGAAAATGAACAAGAAGAGGATATACACCAGGAACCACCCCTAGGAGAGGAAGAAATGAATCCGACCATATCGTGTAATGCACTGGCAGGAATTACCACTCCTCAAACTCTCAAGATAGAAGGACATATAAAGAAGAAAAGGGTAATAGTGTTGATTGATTCGGGTAGCACCCATAATTTTATTCATTATAAGGTAGCCAAGGAATTAAATTGTTTCCTATACCCAGCACCAGAATGTCAAGTGATGGTTGCAAATGGAGGAACTATAAATTGCTCTGGAAAATGCAATAACATCAAGCTAACCATGGGGGAATATGTATTGACTAGTCCAATGCTTTCCATTCCTATGGGAGGTGCTGATGTTGTACTAGGAGTACAATGGTTACAATCTTTGGGGACGGTAGCTTTTAATTTTTAAGAACTTTTCTTGAAATTTTTTTCAGAAGGAAAGGAAGTCGAATTACGGGGTATTGAAGGGAAGCCGGGAAGGATAATAAGCTCTAATGTCATGACAAAGCTTCTAAAGAAAGAGCAACGAGGCGTAATTGCACAATTATGCTCACTAGAAGTTCCAACATCAAAATCATCTATTTCTGCAGATCTCCAACAAGTCTTGGACAATCATTCCAAGGTGTTTGAAACTCCCAAAGGACTCCCACCTATTCGTGATCATGATCATGCTATTCATTTGATTCAGGAAGTGTTCCTCCAAACATCAGGCCTTATAGATATCCTTACTTCCAAAAGAGCGAAATTGAACGTATGATTGCAGAAATGTTAGAGGCGGGTATAATTCAACCTAGTCAAAGTTCTTTCTCTACTCCTGTGGTATTGGTACACAAGAAGGATGGATCATGGCGAATGTGTCCGGATTATAGGGAGCTCAATAAGCTCACCATTAAAGATAAATTTCCCATTCCTTTGATTGATGAATTATTGGATGAATTACATGGAGCAATTTATTTTACCAAGTTGGATCTTCGTTCGGGATATCATCAAATTAGAATGAAGACTGAAGATATTCCAAAAATAGCATTTCGAACTCATGAGGGTCATTATGAATTTTTGGTCATGCCTTTTGGCCTTGCCAATGCACCTTCTAAATTTCAAGGGTTGATGAATTCCATTTTCAAACCCTTCCTTAGAAAATTTGTGCTAGTATTTTTTGATGATATACTAATCTACAGCAGGTCTTGGAAGGATCATGTTGAACATGTTGACAGAGTGCTCAAACTATTGCAGGAGAAACAATTATATGCAAAAACATCCAAATGTTTCTTTGGAGTACAAGAAGTGGAATATCTGGGTCATATTGTATCTCACGAGGGTGTTAAAGTAGACCCTAACAAAATTAAAGCCATTAAGGAATGGAAAGTCCCCACAACCATAAAGAAGTTGCGAGGATTTCTCGGGTTAACAGGGTATTATCGCAAGTTTGTTAAGAATTATGGGAGAATAACGGCACCTCTAACAACATTATTGAAGAAAGATGCATTTTCATGGACTCCTGAAGCAACTAAGGCCTTTGAACATCTTAAAGAGGCAATGTGCCTAGCACCGGTCTTAGCTACGCCGGACTTCACAAAAACCTTTATTGTGGAATGTGATGCCTCAGGAAATGGAATTGGTGCAGTTTTAATGCAGGAAGGAAGACCCATTGCTTTTGAAAATCGTCCAATCAAAGGAAAGTATTTACAGAAACCTATTTATGAGAAGGAAATGTTAGCAATACTACATGCACTAAAGAAATGGCGAACTTACCTAATGGGAAGACACTTCAAGGTAAAAACTGATCATGATAGTCTTAAACACTTTTGGAACAAAGACTATCTTCAGAAGAGCAGCAAAAATGGGTCACAAAGATGTTGGGTTATGACTTTGAAATAATCTACAAAAAAGGAAAGCTTAATGTTGTTGCGGATGCACTCTCAAGAAAGAATGAAGAGGTGGAAGCATTGCTTTGTGCCATTTCTATTATCCAACCAGATTGGATAACCGAAGAAAAAGATGAATGGAAGAAGGACAAAGATGTATGGACACTCATTCAAAAGTTGCAGCAAGATCCTAGTACATCTGATACATTTAGTTGGAAAAATGATTCCTTATGGTACAAAGATTGCTTATATCTTTGCAAGAATTCCCAACTAAAACAAAGATTCTTCTGGAATTGCACACTTCTCCTTTAGGAGGACACTCAGGATTTTTAAAAACTTACCACGGGGTGAAGAAAGAATTTTTTTGGGATGGCCTTAAATCTGATATTCAAAAGTTTGTGGCGGAATGTTTGGTTTTCCAGCAGAATAAAGTGGAGACAATTAAGACCCAGGGACTTCTACAACCTTTATCCATTCCAAGTCAACGTTGGGAGGAGATTTCAATGGATTTTATCACAGGTTTACCTAAGTCCGAAGGAAAGAATGTCATCATGGTGGTAGTTGATAGACTTACCAAGTATACACACTTTTGTGCATTATCTCATCCATTTAAAGCAAGTACAGTTGCTACTACATTTATGGATAGAATTCAAAAGCTACATGGAAGCCCAAGGGTTATTATGAGCGACGGAGATCCCATTTTTACTGGAAATTTTTGGACGGAGTTATTTTCTTGTTTGGGTACTCAATTAGCTCATAGCTCATCTTATCATCCTCAATCTAATGGTCAAACCGAGATAGTAAATAAATGTTTGGAAGGATATCTTCGTTGTTTTGTATCTGATAAACAAACACAATGGGTCAAGTGGTTACCTCTCGCTGAATGGTGGTATAACACTTCCTTCCATACTGCAGCAAAAATGACCCCATTTATGGCACTTTATGGATATCATCCACCATCGATCACATCATCTTTAAGGGAAAATTCGAAGGTTCAAGCGGTGGAAGATCACGTCGAGCATCAGCAAGAAGTTCTCCAACTCTTAAAGGATAACCTGAATTTGGCACAAAATCGAATGAAACAACAGGCAGATCAACATCGCAGCGAGAGAAGTTTTGGTATAGGAGATTGGGTATTTTTATGGCTACAACCATACAAAAAAATGTCCCTCAAGCGAGCTAAGAAGGATAATAAATTATCGCCAAAGTACTATGGTCCTTACAAGGTGTTGCAAAAGATTGGTACTATCTTGCATCCACAGATGGAGCTTCACAGCACAACCCGCGAGTACATCGATTTTCCATGTTTCATGTAAGAAGGTTATAGGTGAAAATCTTCCAGTTCAAACAATATTGCTAGAACTTGATGAGGAAGGAAAAATCATATTGGAACCTGAAGCGGTCACAGAAACCAGAACTCGACAGCTATGGAATCGATCAATTTCAGAGTATCTCGTCAAGTGGAAGAACTTACCCACTGAATATTCTACATGGGAGGATGAGAATTTTATACAGAGGCACCCATAGCTACTCAAGAGTTGAGGACAACAATTTTTTGAAGGAGAGGGCATGTTAGGTCCCTATATTACTAGTATAGTCGCTTATTGTTGTTAGTGTAACCCCCTTATTGTTATTATTGTACCCGTGTAACCCCCATATTGTTATTATTGTGCCCTTAAATTATTAATGTTAGTTCGGCTAGGATTATATTGTGGCCCCATGGACTCCTATATATATAAAGGAGGTTTTGTAATTTGTATCTTTTATCATCTGAGAATTGTTCATTCATGTAATGTATTGAGTTGCCCCCTAGTGGCTCATTTCTAAGGCGTGAATATCCTCTTTTCTTCTCTCTTTCGTGATTTACAAGATTTACACAACTTGAGCCCTTTAGCCCTCAAATGGGTATCTGTTAGTTTTTAGTGATTTGATACTTCACCAGGACACTTTTTATCCAGGAAGCATCACTTCACCCCTCCTCAAATTCAAATTTCTTCACTTGCAACACTCGTACTGGGGGCACCACTTTTCCTCCATATGTGTCCATGCCTGTGTCGATTTTCGTCGTGAGTTACCATCTTGTACTCATGTTTCTATGGTCCCCCATTGGACCTTTACTGTGTGGCAGCACCATCAAGTCGCCCTTGTTTAAAGAATCTGAGTTGAGTCATCATCGCATTTATGGAGTCTATCCCGAGTCCCTTTGTATCCCGCTATAGTCCTCCATCCTTCATTGCTTGGTCCCTCTCTTGTGTCACACATTATGGCCTCTAGTTCCACTATCCCCTATCCCTCATGATATTGTGTCAGTTGCTGCCAAGTCATCCATGCCCTTTATGCTCTAACAATGGAATTCGTCCGTCCGCTACTCAGTACCCCCCCCCCCCCATTTCATCATCACCCCTGGTGTCTATCTGTCAGTTGCTTTACTATTTTATCTCGTGCCATAGTTGAGGACCCCTTATTGCCTCACCTATGGCAGAGCTCCTTCTGTTGACATCAGATCATTTATTCCAAAAGACAGGTCTAGAGGGCGGTGTACCTTGGTTCCAGCTTCCACTCTTTTCTGGTGCCTCGGATCAAGAAAATGGACTCCTTATAGCCCTTTGACTTTATTTCTTCTCATCTCCAGCTCCTTTCAGCATGATCGAGATCCGTATACTCGATGGTTCAGTGATGCAGCAGATTGGACCGGTGATTCCTGGGTGTGTGTGATATGTCTCAGCCCTCATGAGGGGGTGGCCCTACAGGTAGCCCCCCCACATGCCTGGATGACCTCTTCCTTTCAGCCTTTGATGTAGCTCCATATATTTGATGATGTCAGCCTCAGCTGCTTGCATCTCCTTTTTTATTGCATGTATCAGTCATATTTTCAAAGCACTTTCCTGTTTACAAGGGCATCTGGGTTGTATTTTGTATCTCATATACTCAGATATTATTATACAAGTCCTGGATGTTATCCTAAACACAATATGTATGTGAGATTCATTATCATGTTCTTCATTTGGCCCATGTTTATGACAGCATGTACTATATTGTTCAGTCCCTTATTTACTGGATGCCTTATTCTTTGTACTTTGTCTTGGCGGGCATAGGTATGCCACCCCCACCGTCTATAGCACAAGTACTCACTCATAAAAAGAGACTTGTCGCACCTATAAGTATCGCCTCCTCAGGGTCTAGTCCTCTCAGTACTTTGGTCTACCTTACATTTCACTCTCTTTGACTTCCCCTTCGGTGTCTAGTGATTGAGTTCTTACAACATACTTCGGTCATACGATTAGCTCCTAACGCTCGCATGCTGAGGAGCAATATGTTACACCATTTTTTGGTCATCTAACCTATTGTTATTAGATGGACCCAAGTACACCATGTAATACCAATTTTACCCTAAGTAAAATTGCATTCACTATGAAAAATAACTTAGTAAACCACCTTTATTAAGTTGTTTATGGTCTAAGCAGGAAACCCCATGAGGAAATATTAAATAAATCTACGTTTGTTTGATTTTCCTCAAGGAATAATTCGTTAAAAAACAGCTTAATTAATATTCCTGGTTATATTTAACCCAAAACAGGGAAACTGATTAGATAAATCATTATTTATCTTATTATTTCCTAAGAATAATTATTTAAACCTTATTTAAATAATATTCTTTGTTGAATATGACTAAATCACCCATAAATAATTAAATAAATCATTATTTATTTGATTATTACTCAACCACATCCTTAAAATGATAAATAAATCATTTGTTTATTTATTATTTACAAATAAAGGGATTTGACCCAAGTCAAATTCCTTTTCCCTCCAACAAATATAATAAAATATTCCATAAAAGTTGGATCTTGATTCGGTTAATAATATTTTAATTATGCACCAATATCTAGACTAACTCAATATTTTGTTATAAATAGAAGGTGTTTTCCTTTCATTCATCACCTTTTGTTGCCTAAATATCACTATGTATCTACACGTTTGGTCTGACTTTGATCCACCATCATAGTCATATTTTGCTACCATTTTTGTCTAGGTTTTCTACACCATCAAGAGAGAGGAATTTTAGATCTGAAGTGCTGAGGACTTACAAGAACCCATCCCATTGAGGAGAACTGGTAACACCCTTCTGTGTTTTCCTCCAAGGTTCCATTAATACAAAATTCATTTAACATATTCTTGTATTGTCTATTGGATGCATGGAGTAAATCTTGTTTTTCTACTATTTAATGTCTTTTGATGCATAGATCTAGATTTTTGTAGCATTTATCTTGATCATCTAATTTCAGATCTGAGGATATTGGTAGCCATCTTTGCTGTTAGGGCTATTTTTTATGCACAGCTAAAGTGGTCTTTTTTCGTACGCTTGGAATTAAGATTCATACTAACGGGCCTATTGAAGCATCTGGCAAGATGAAACCCAGCCAAGTACAAAATTCCCATCTGAAATGTTAGGGATGTGGAGAACCCCAATATTATAAGTATTTTCCCCATTGTTCCAAACCTAAGAAGGTTGTTAATGTTCAAGGGGCGTCTACGGTTGGGGAGGTAGCTAGGAGCATGCCCAGGATCAATGTCATGCTGGAAGACCGACAAGCATATTATCAACCCACCATGATAGACTTGGAAGGTAAGTTATTTAATAAAAAAATGTCTATTTTAGTAGATCCAGGGGCCAAATTAAGCTATTTCAGTTCTAAAATTGTAGAAAAATGCCATCTTCAGGCCCAAAAATTTAAGCATCCTTGGCTAGTGCAACTAGCCACATGAATGAAAGGAAGAGTGATTGATAAGGTATTAGATTGTCTTGTGAATGTATATAATCATCCAATTAAAATTGATTTAAATAATTTACCTTTAGGATCCTATGATATGTTAATTGAGATGGATTGGCTAGAAGGACATTGGTCCTTGTTAAATTGTAAGGAGAAATTTATTAGTTATCTTACAAAATAGGGTTTCAGAAAAGAACTCCAAGGAGTTAAAAAGCCACTAAAGTTGTGTTCCATCACTACCTCTCGGCTAGGAGAATGTGAAAGGAATGGGTTTTTAATTTATGTTGTACAAGTAGGATACACCAATTCCAAGGAAAAAACAACCATGTTGGAGAACATACCAGTGATGCAATATTTTGTGGAGGTATTTCCCAAAAACATCCTAGGAATTCCCCCAAAGAGGGAGATTAATTTCACAATTGATTTGGTTCTTAGGGTAGCCCTTGTATTGAGAGCTCCCTAACACATGAGTATACCTGAGTTGACAGAGCTCAAGATGCAGCTGCAGGAACTGTTCGAAAAAGGCTACATTCGTCCTAATGTGTCACCGTGGGGAGCCTGGATTTTGTTTGTACAGAAAAGGATGGAACTTTAAGACTCTGTATTGATTATAGGAAACTTAAAAAATTGACTATTAAGAATAACCATCCTTTTCCCTGAAATGACGATCTTTTTTATCAAGTCAAGGGTGCTACAGTTTTCTCCAAGATCGATTTGTGATCTGGCTATCATCAGATTAGAGTGAATGATGAATATGTTTGTAAAATAGCCTTTAGAACGTGCTATGGACATTATGATTTTTTCATGTTTCCCTTTGTGTTGACCAATGCACCAGAAACTCTTATGAGCCTTATTCATTGTATTTTCCACCCATATTTGGATTAGTTTGTTTTAATATTTATATATGATATCCTCATTTATTCCAGGAATATTAAGGAGAAACAAGAACATCTATGGATAGTTCTGCAAGTATTGAGCGAACATCAACTGTATGTTAAATTTAGCAAGTGAAACTTTTATAAAGACTAGATCCAATATCTAGGACACATAATTTTGGTGAAAGGTATAACTCTTGATCCAGAGAAAATCCAAACTGTAATGGATTGGCCTATACCCAATAATGTCACAAGCATTCGACCCTTATGGGTATGGCAGGGAATTATCGTCACTTTATCGAGGGATTTTCCTGGATTTCCTATCTTATCACCTACCTACAAAAGAAAGGAAGAGTCTTCAGGTGGAATGAGGACTGCCAATTTATTTTTAGCATCTAAAACAATTATTGACCAATACCCACATATTATAAATTGCGGACCCTGAGAAGAATTTGTAGTTTGCACATATGCTTGTGAGGAAGGAGTTGGCATTGTGTTAATGCAGGAAGGGAAGGTGATATCCTATGAATCACGCAAGTTGAAGGAGCATGAGCAGAAATATTCCACCTATGACCTAGAACTAACCATAGTAATCTATGCACTAAAATTTTGGAGGCATTACCTGCTGGGGAATTTTTTTTCAATGATGAAAGATCATAATAGTTTGACAAGTTACTTCAAATAGCCAAATCTGAATTCTCGTAAGGACTGGTGGAGTGCATTCCTTAGCGAGTTTTAATTTGATAAAAAATAATTAAAGGGAAAATAAAATTGTGTTCTTGATGCATTAAGCAAGCGATTGCATTGCATGTATGAACTTAATTACCATCGAATAGAATTTAAATTTCGAGAAAAAATTAAGGAGACTACCCAAAGAGATCCTGAATATAAATTCCTATTGCAGCAAACCAAGCAAGTTGGTAATTCGGTAAAAAAAATCGATTATTGTATTATAGAAGATCAATTATTAACTTTTAGAGGGAGGATATAAATATATCTAACCAAATTGCAATTAAACAACTGATCATGGATGAATTTCATAGAAGCCAATATACTACACTTTTTTCCTACCAAAAAATGTTGTGAGCTATTAAAACGAGTTATTTTTGGGCAGGTATGAGAAAATATATTGCTGAATATCTAAAAAAATTTCATGAGTGTCAATTAGTAAAAGAATAACATGAACACCCTGCAGGCCTCTTACATCCATTACCCATACCTGAATGGAAGTGGGAAGTTATCGCACTTTATTTTATAATCGTATTGCCTAAATCCAAGAGGCTTAATGAATCAATTATGGTGGTTGATAAGTTGAGAAAAACAACTGATTTTATACTTATATAATCCACCTATAAAACCACCCAGATTGCTGATATTGTTATGAAAGAAGTGTTTCGATTGCATGGGATACCTAAAAGAGTAATATCAGGTAGGGATGTGAAGTTCTCTTCAACTTATTGGAAAGCTCTTTTCAAAGGGTTTGGGACTCAAGTTCAATTTAGTACTGTGTACCATCCTCAAATAGATGGACAGTCTGAACGTGTAAACCAAGTATTAGAGGATATTTTATGGATGTTTTTTATGAAACAAGCAGGTAGGTGGCAAGAATATTTACATCTGGTCGAATTTGCATATAATAATAGTTATCATAAGTTGTTAAAAAAGATCCCATTAGAGTTATTATATGGGAGGAAATGTAACACACATATTAACTGGAATAACCCTGAAGATAACTTAATACGAGGTCGGGATATGTTGATGGAGATGGAACAAACTGTCAATAAAATATGAAAAAACTTGAAAGCCACTCAGGATCAGAAGAAGGCTTATGTTTATAAAAAGAGAACTTACCAAGAATTTAAGGTTGGAGATCATGTTTATGTACATATCAAACCAAAAATAAGTACCTTAAGATGGGGTAGCTTTGTGAAACTCACCCCCTCATTTTTTTTGTCCTTTTGAGATATTGGAAATAATTGGACCAGTGGCATATCCTTTGGAAATACCCAGTCATATAAGATTCCATAATGTGTTTCATGTTTCACTACTGAAACAATATTTATATGAACCAAAACATGTTATTCACTGGTAAGATGTTCAGGTAAGTCCTTAAGGCAGTAAGTGAAGACATATATTAACGATTATATGTATATGATGAGTTGAATCAATGAATGTTTGTGTTACAGGTTGAGATAGATGAAGAGTTCCTCGTAGAACCCCAATGCATTCTCAAGCAGAGAGAAAAAATATTACAGAGGCAAGCCATCACCCAAGTTAAGGTAGAATGGAAGCACTTTGGCCCTAAGGAGGCCACTTGGGAAGATGAGCAATTTATGTTGGAAGCTTATCCTAATTTATTTAAGGGACAAGAAAAAACCTAGGATGATGTTATGCTCTAAGGGGGGAAGATGTAACACCCAAGGGACTTGTGTTTATTGTTTACTTTTACTTTTACTTTTTTCTACCTATGTTGAGTAATTATGAACCAGTAAAGATTTAGATGAATTTGAATACTTTAATTTATTTAAATTTTAATTATGTGTGGAAACACATATTCATTAAAAAAGTTTGGAAATTTTTGGGAAAAGGCCCTAGATGTATCTCTTTAATCGAAAAAAAATTATAGACAGTTGCCAAATTCTCTATTCCTCCCTAGAGATAAATCTCAGTGGGAAAGGATTGGATGGGGGAGACCTGAGTGGTACCTAAGAGAAGTGAAGGGCATGGGAGAATAATGTTATGGGAAGTTCCTAAGCTAGTAAGTATATCAATCGAAGCCTTGGGACTAATGAAGGTTGAGGCTTCTAGACTATAGCTAGAGTCCAGATGTGTGAGAACATAAGCAGAAAAGACGATTGTGTACATTGTTGAGCTGAAGGTGGGGAAGAGTGGGGGCCTATTGGACGTAATTTCCAATCTCAAGGCCGGGTGGTGTGACCTTTTGCTAATAGAATTCCCAATTGATCGAACCTAGAAAAGATAAGTAGTCTGGTGGAATTATGTTGATTAAATACTAATTTTATTAGTATCAAAAATAGCTTTTTGTTAAATTAGATTGTTACTAATAACTGGAATAGTAAATAACTAAAAAAAAATGTATATTTCTAGATAAGTGAAGTGTTTTGTGTTAGAAACTACAATTCTAAGAAAAAACGTTCAAACATTGATTGAAAACCTTAGTGGTAATACATAATGGTTATTGCAACACAGAGATACATAATGGTCGATTTTCTTACTAAGTGTAAAATGAAATATGAATTAAGTATCTCTGAATTAAATATATCTATGTCTGCCAAACATTCATGATGAGAATTGCAATCTGATAAGTATTGATGAATTAAATATATTTATTTATGATAAACTTTCATGAGTTGCGAGATATATGTATCAGGGTAGACAGTTCATAGAGAACAATAATATTAAATGTAAGAATATAAATAATTATAAATTATAGTATTGGCAGGCATCAGTTAATTTGCAAAAGGGATTCTGGAACGAGTCTGATATAAAACCTTAGTAAAACTATAAAAACCACATGGGAAGAAGGAACAAAATATAGTAACATGAGAAGGCTACCATTATTACTGTAACAACATGACATGCAGTACAACTATTTTCAAGATATACCAACTACATATAATATGTTAAAATTAAATTAAACCATGAACAACGGAGAAATAATACAAGACACCGTTGGCAGAGCAACAGAAGCCTACCCATAAAGCCATCTTAAATAAAAATCATGGAAATAGAAAATCCTCTTACATTCAACAAAATAGAGGTACCTTTCCTTGAAAATTACACATATATAATCATAGCATACTCAGTGAATACCTAGAAATTCCAAGAAAAAATAAAAATGGAAATGCATATTAACACAAAGACAGTCTAATAAATAATTCCAGAAGAGCCGAAATCACCTCGACCGAAATTGGGCTCCGCAAAACAGTATAGAAAACATCATTTTACACACATTCCATAGAATGGAATAAAATATTAAGAAAAATGCTTGAATGCGTGAACTCTCTGAGCATGTTTAACACTCTAACAAATTTTGGGTTGTCAAAAACCTTAACCATAGTATAAACGATGAAATTAAGAGCATTCAACCAAGAACCTAGAACAGTTAGCTGACTGATTGAGGATGGCTAGTGGTGTTATGGGCAATAGTCTTGTAACTTGTAATACATAAGAATAATAATCACAAGTTAGGAACATAAAACCCATTAGAGGAATTTTGAGGTCTAAAATGGGCCTCCTAATGAAATTATAAAATAATAGTGGAAATAGGAAAATAATATTAGGTTACATCATCAAATTTTAGAGGGAAAAAAGGAAAAACTATTTTTTCAACTTGTAATTTTAACTTATCTCCCTATGGGTTTACTCAAATTTTGAGCGGGAACAGTCGTTGGATGCACAATTTGATTCCTCATCAAAGGAGTACTAATTTTGCATACTTTAAATGGACTCTGTTACACAAAAAATGAGAAATATATGAAAAACATGTTTGCAATCACGTTTTTTCATGTATTTCTCATTTTTCATGTAGCAAGGTCCATCAAAAGTATGCAACATGGGTATTATTAGACGAGAAATTAATTTTTTCATCCAACGAGTACTCTCACTCAAAATTTGAGTAAAAACTTAGGGAGATAAATTGAAAATATAAGTTGAAAAAGTCAATTTATTATTTTATTATTTTTCAATATTTTCACTTTTTTACCCCAAAAATGGTGAATCATCCCCCATGGTTGACATCATCATCTTGAATCCTATTGGTTATTATAAATTTTATTTTGGTTGTACATTTTTCTTAGGAGGCCCATTTCAGACCTTAAAAGTTCTCTGATGCCAGTTCACCCGTGTAAAATTGTTGGTTGAAACTCAATGCACAAAAAAAACAAGAAAGAACTTACCAAAAGAGTATTGTGTGAAGAGACACACACTTTTTCATCGTGTCTCTCTCTCTCGACACTTGGTTCTCTGTCGAGATCACAATACAAAAGTTGGTGATGAGTACCCAACATGGTAACCAAAGGGAAATAATTGTTCAACTGTAGGTTGAATCCATTAGAAAGAAAGAAGCGAATGCCAAAGAATGAATGGGGTATTGGTTCAGGTTGGTTACACTTACCCTAGCCCACTCAAAGTCGACTGTTAGATTAGGAAAGGGAGTTCAACGACCTTCGGCATGACAAATGTCCATACGTACAATCTACATGAGGGATAGTTGGTTGACATTCTAGAAACATCTTTAGACTAGGTCCAAACCAACTAGTCGACCTTTAGGTTACTAAAAGTAGGTAAAATTGCCACACTATCACTACACTTAATGTTTTATAGTGGTAATCATATAGTCACTGTAGTGGAGTATTTTGAGACAGAATTAGCCATACAGTTGATATGGCCTAATCAATAGATTTATTAAGTTGGCCAACAAACATAGAATAGGTTGAAATGTGTATGTGTTCCAAAACATAAGCTATTTAATGTACATTAATTTATAACTTTGCAACACATTAATACATGATATCAAGGTTATGACACCAAAAATTATAATTGCACCAAATTATAATTTTATCACGTGGTTAAAACCCTCGATGAGGGAAACAGTCCACGACCTGAGCCAACACAGCCACTTCAGGCAATTTATTAATATAAAAGGAAAAGTTACATATGTTTCTCTCATTAACGGTTACCAGAAAAATGACCCTCCATGCTCTTTGAATAGAGATCATGGACCAATCGGGTGTTAAGCCATGGATCAAGTGTCGTTAATATTGAGGAGAGAGTGAACTATCAGATCACTACAAATCGTGATTGTAGGATTATAAGTTACAAATGTAAATAGTAAAGAAACACACTTTACCTAACTCTACACTAGACTAAGTTATTATTAACTATTTCCTATGTGTTGGAATATCCTAACATCCCAAATTAAGAACAGCTTGGGATAGGATTGAAGGATTTACAAAGGTGACACAAAAGGAGCCTATTTCCTATGTGTCGAAATATCCTAACATTCCCCCTTAAGAAAAAATTGGGATAGGATTGAAGGATTTACAAAAGTGACACAATAGGAGAAGGAATGAGGCATTAGAGCCTATCCTCTCTTAATGACAACTTTCCTGAACTCCAAGCATGGATCGAAGCTTGGTAAACTTTGCTTCTGTGAGAGCCTTCGTAAAGATATCGGCTACTTGATCATTGGTTGGACAGTACTGCACTTCAAGAACACGATCATGAATGAGATTTCTGATGAAGTGTATGTGGATTTCAATGTGTTTCATACGCTGATGCTGAACTAGATCTTTACATAGTTGAATGGCACTCTGATTATCACACCAAAGTGTAGTTGGATGTTTTTGTTGGAAATACTAAGAGGGGGGGGGGGGTGAATCAGTAATGAGTTACAACTCACCCTAGCACCACCCTACCACCCTATAGAAGAATAAAAGAAGAATGGACTCCTTTACCAGGAAAAATGGTCCACTTTACAATGATATAGAATGATGTAGAAGAAGAAGATATACTAGACCATAACCCCAACTTTGACACAACCACCTAATGATGATCCTAGACCTCCCAACACTGCCTCTTCAACCCTTGGCAGATAGACACTAGTACAATTTGTACAATAATGTATTTACAATGACTAAGTACAATGATACCTTTGCAATGATTATATGCAGTGCTGCCCACTTGAAGACTTCATATGATGAACTTATTGCTGCTGTTATGCACCTTGGCTGCTACTGTTCTCATGCTACCCTCTGCTACACCTTGTTTTTCTTTTCTGCCGTAGAAATTCTGGTCCTTTGCAATCCTTAACAACACATGATCTAGCTTTTTCTTGCCTTCTAGGAGCTCGATATTGAATCTGGTGTATCTCTGTTATTTCAGATCCTCAATATCTAATTTTTGGTCTTGTATTATTCCTCTAAGTATTCTTTCCAATGCCACAGGTTTGAACCAATTTTGATTCTTCAAGAGAGAGTTATACCCAATTTCTCACACTACCCTAATTATGGACTGTTTCAGTAGACTGCACTTGTACGACGTGCCACATGTCATTGTTTCTTCATTTTCCTCTGAAATTGATAGAGAGAAACCTAAAGAATATGCAATATCTACCAATTTTTATGTAATTCCAATCTGATACACAGAGAGAGAGTTATGACGATTTTACCAAGGTCACTTCTTTGAGATGAATTTTAGGAGCTTGCAAAAACCCTTACTTCCATAGCTCATATCTCCAAAAATATTGCACAAATTGATCTAAAATTTTTACTGCAGCTTCCTCCGGATTTCGAATTCACCTCATAAAAAATTCAGCTTTGAGCCTTCATAGAAAAAAATTTAGAGTGAAAATTCCACGATGACCTGTTTCAGATGGCTGAATCCCATACATAAGGAGGAAATGAAGATCACAATTTATATGAATGCTTAAGTTGAGAGGGGCTTCAAAAACTGAACGTGGGAGGAATATTAGGAGCTTGAAAATATTAATTATGAATTTTCAATGACCCATGCCCCAACCCCATGGGGTTTTAGCCCACTAACTAGGGGGCCAAACTTCAAACATGAATATCTCTCAAACCGTGAAGAATTACATGGCATGCCATATATCAACGGAAACATCTTGAAAATTAGAAACCATAAAAATAATTATTGACCCAGAATATATTAATTTGGTAGGTCAAAATTCCCATGCAATATTGGGTTAGCCCCTGGTGCTGCTTGGGTTGACATCAATGATAACTGCTGATCAACAATCTCCCCCTTTGGCATTGATGGCCACACAAGTACTCCCCCTGTGATCATGACACCTCTTCCTACAACACTATCTCCTCCTTTGACATGAATGGCAAAGGGTAACTCCCCCTGAAACAAAACCATCCTGCAGACCTGTACACACTTCCACTCACGCTGACACAAAACTGTCCTTCAGACCTGTACACACTTCCACTCCCCCTTTATATTCTGAAAAAAGGAAAATCTAATGAGAACTTGGGAGAATATCAAGCTTCTAGCAAAGATATTCCAATGCTGACGAATATTTAATATGTGATTCTTTTGGTGCTGCTTGAAATCTTGCTACTTGTCCAACTGCTTGCATAACATTTGGTCGGGAGGCTGTTACATATAGAAGACTACTAATCATAGATCTATACAACCTTTGATCCACATCCTTATATGAGTCGTCAATGCTCAATTTGCAACCAAGTAAAGACATCTCTAAATCACTTTGCACCTTTGTAGCAAAATTCTTACTTAGTCGATCATCATTGCTACCAATTATTGTATCATCCTCTTTAGCTATTAGACATTCTTTAGTTGCTTCATCCTGAACATATATGTCGTTGGAGCTCGACTTGCTATAGCCACAATTTCACCATACACGCCTTTCCTGATTTCACATTTCGTGGAGTTGAATAGTATTGTGTGTCCTTCATCACACATTTGTCCAACACTGAGCAGATTGTGATTCATGTTTTCAACCAATAGAACATTCTTGGCTAGAACATATTTGCTTCCGAGAGTGACAGTACCCAATCCTATAACATTTGAAGATCCATCATTTCCAAAGGACATGGTTCCATCCTTATTCTCTTTCAGAGATACAAATTTATTTCTATCTCCAGTCATATGTGTTGAGAATCTGCTATCAACATACCACACATCTTTGTTCTTTTGAGCCTTGAGAGCGAGAGCACAATTATCATTCTTCTTCTTCTTCCATGTTCGTTCATTCTGTGGCTTCGAAGATTGTTCTGGAGGATTTTCAAGTCTGCAGTCTTTGGTTATGTGTCCAAAGTTTCGACATTTGTAACATTCAATATTATTTATTAAATGTTCAAATCTATTGATATTTCGTTGAGCCCTGGGAAGTTCATATTTGATAGATCTCCCAGAATTGTATTTGTTCCTAGGGTATGTGTGACATTCTACAGCTTTATGACCAAATTTTCCACATGAGTAACAATAGCCATAAAAAATATGTTGGTACCTGGATGGAAATTTTCGTTGAGGAATTGTCTCCCAAGGTTGTTCTTGCGAATCTTGTCCAATGAAGTCTACATGCATGTCAGATCTCATAGGTTCATTGTATTTTGTTGTCGAAGGTCCTGCTTCTTCTTCTTTATAACTGATTCTAGTTTCGTCATTGTAAGATCATTGATTGTTTATGAGTTCTTCCGATGCCCTTGAGTTGTTGGCATATTTTTGGATAGTTTTTCCTTTCTTCACTTCCTCACGCAGCGAGACTACTTCGGCTTCTAATTCTTCCCTTTCTTGGTTGCTTTCTTCCAAATTCTTTTGAAGTGACTCTTCAATGCATTTGTGTTCTTCAACTTCACTTTTCAGACCTTGAACTTGTTCTTCAAGAGTTTTGGAACAGATCTTCTCTTCCTTGAGATCTTTTATAAGCTTGATTGCTTCCTCATAAAATTCGTCTATGGTCCATCCTTCTTCTTCGTTGTTTGATACCTCTTGCTTATTGTGCTTGGGTTTATTATGCTTGGCCATAAACAATACTCTCTCATTGGCTTCTTCTTCACTATCATTTTCTTCATCGGATGATGAGCTATCTTCTTTAGAGAGAAAGTTCCTTTTGGATCCTTGCTTGTTGAATTTCTTAAAGCCTTTCTTTCTTTTTGAGTTGCCATTACTTTTGTTTGGACATTTTGCTGCAAAATGCCCAACCTCATTACAACTGAAACATATCAATGGAAGTTTACCTTTGAATTTTCCCTTACCAATTTGTAGTTTTCTCGTGAAGTAAGCATATTCTTCATCTGAAAGACCTTCTTCATCATCTCCCTTTTCTTCACACTTGCAGGTGCATGTATTTTCAATTGAAGGTTGTTTATCCTTATTGGTTTTCTTAGATGCAACGAACGCAGTTTCTAGATGCGAAGTACCCTCCTCTTCATCAAGTCTCATTTCATATGCTATGAGAAATCCATGTAATTCCTCTTTGCTAAGTTTGTCCAGATTTGCACTGTATTCTAAGACCGATACCTTTGGGTTGAATCTCCCTGGTAACGTTCTAAGAATCTTCTGTATAATAGTCTTCTCGTCAACTAGCTCTCCCAATCCTTCCAGAGTATTGGTTATTTCATCAACATATTGAAAGTATGCAACAATGTTGCAATCTTCTTTCATTCTGAGTTGCTCAAATTTTTCTTTATAGATTTGAAGATTTGCTTCTTTGACATTTGAGTCACCTGCATATATATTCTCAAGCTTGTCCCATACATTTTTGGTGGTTTTACAACCCAACACCTTATGATAAGAAGATTCAATAAGTCCACTGATAATAATATTCTTTGCTTTTGCATCATTTACCAAATTCTTCTTACCTTGTTCATCCACAGTTGATGTAAATCCATTTTCAACAGTGTCCCATACTTCGTAACCTTGCGCCAAGAGATAGACCTCCATTCTTCCTTTCCAAAGTGCATAATTATTTTCATTGAATAGAGGTACACCATTCTTGGTATACTCCATGACCTCCTTCCAGCTGTTAAACTGCTATTGAAGGAACCAAGCTTTGATACCAATTTTTGGAAATACTAAGGAGGGGGGGGGGGGGGGTGAATCAATATTTATTTAAATTAGATCATTAGTTAATCTTCAATTATTATCAGTTTTGTACAATGATAGCAGAAAAAAAGAGGAAAAAAAATGCACACCGTTTTTAAGGTGGAAACCCACTCTGAGACAAAAACCACCTAATGCTTTTCTAATAATTCTTTTCAACTCAAATTGAAAATAAAGCTCCAACTTCCTAGAATCTAGAAAAGAATTCTTCTCCATCTCCCACTGGATGGATGCTCCAATGCCCGAGTTAGTCACTGAACGGATGCCCCAACACCCAATGAGCTACAACTCACCCTAGCACCACCCTACCACCCTATAGAAGAATAAAAGAAGAATGGACTCCCGTACCAGAAAGAATGGTCCACTTTACAATGATATAGAATGATGTAGAAGAATAAGATGTACTAGACCATAACCCCAACTTTGACACAACCACCTAATGATGATCCTAGCCCTCCCAACACTGCCTCTTCAACCCTTGGCAGATAGACACTAGTACAATTTTTACAATAATGTATTTACAATGACTAAGTATAATGATACCTTTACAACGATTGTATGTAGTGCTGCCCACTTGAAGACTTCATATGATGAACTTCTTGCTACTGTTATGTACCTTGGTTGCTGCTCTTGTCATGCTACCCTCTGTTGCACCTTGTTTTGCTTTTCTGTCATAGAAAGTCTGGTACTTTGCAATCCTTGACAACACATGATCTAGCTTTTTCTTGCCTTCTAGGAGCTCGATATTGAATCTGGTGTATCTCTGTTATTTCAGATCCTCAATATCCAATTTTTGGTTTATTAGTATTCCTCTGAGTCTTCTTTCCAATGCCATGGGTCTGACCCAATTTGGATTCTTCAAGAGAGAGTTATACCCAATTTCTCACACTGCCCTAATTATGGACTGTTTTAGCAGACCGCACTTGTACGACGTGCCACATGTCACTGTTTCTTCATTTGCCTTTGAAATTGATAAAGAGAAAACTAAAGAATATGAAATATATGCCACTTTTTATGTAATTCCAATCTGATACTCAGAGAGATATTTATGACGATTTTACCAAAGTCACTTCTTTGAGATGAATTTCAGGAGCTTGCAAAAACCATTACTTCCATAGCTCATATCTCCAAAAATGTTGTGTAACTTGATCTAAAATTTTTACTGCAGCTTCCTTGGGATTTTGGCTTCGCCTCATAAAAATTTCAGCTTCTGAGCCTTCATAGAAAAAAATTTAGAGTGAAAATTCCACGATGACCTATTTCAGATGGCCGAATCCCATACATAAGGAGGAAATGAAGATCACAATTTATATGAATGCTTAAGTTGAGAGGGGCTTCAACAAGTGAACGTGGAAGGAATCTTAGGAGCTTGAAAAATAATAATTATGACTTTTAAATGACCCATGCCCCAACCCTATGGGGTTTTAGCCCACTAACTAGGGGGCCAAACTTCAAACATGAATATCTCTCAAACCGTGAAGAATTACATGGCGTGCCATATATCAACGGAAACATCTCGACAAATAGAAACCATAAAAAGAATTATTGAACTAGAATATTTTAATTTGGTAGTTAAAAATTCCCATACATTATTGGTTTAGCCCCTGGTGTTGCTTGGGTTGACATCAATAACAACCGTTGATCAACAGTTGTTGATGAAGACCAAATTCAGACAGGATCTAATGAAGCCACATGGCTTCCTTGCTAGCTTCAACTGCACCACAATACTCTGCTTCAGCCAAAGAAAGAGAGATGGCACTTTGTTTCTTACAATACCAAGTAATAGGTCCTGAACCAAGAGTGAATACATATCCTGCAGTAGACTTTCGATCATCAGGGTCACCAGCCTAATCAGAATCAATGAAACCAATCAACAATGGAGATGCCCCTGCATTGTAATGAATATCGAACTGAATTGTACCTCAAATATATCAAAGTATTCTTTTATCTTATTTCTAGTGACTTTCATGAGGTTGGTTCATAAACCGAGCGACAAGACCAATGACAAAGGAAAGGTCAGGACGGGTATGGGTTAGATACAGAATTTTATCAACAAGTTGATGGTATAAGGTAGCATCGACTTTAGGGGTAGTACAAGTGACTGAAAGCTTGACTCCAGACTAAAAAGGAGAAGGGGTTGGCTTACATTCTTCCATGTGAAATTGGTGTAGAAGATCACAAGCATACTTGGATTGAGAGAGGGTAATAATTTCTTTTCATTGCAAGACTTGAAGACCAAGGAAATAATGTAAGTGTCCTAAGTATGTTATTTCAAACTTCTTTTTGAGGCTAGACTTCACATGGTTTATATGGTTGGGATCATTACCATTAAGGATAAGATCATCAACATAAAGAACAAGGATGGTGAAGGACTTACCCACTTTCTTGGTGTAGACAGTGTTGTCATAATGACACCTAGAAAAGCCATTATCTAATAGAAATATATCCATTTTGGCATACCAAGCCCAAGGAGCTTTTTTGAGACCATAGAGATACTTCCTAAGGCGAAAAACAAGGCTGGAGTCGTTTTGGATAAAGCCAGGGGGTTGTTCCATGTAGATTTCTTCATGCAAATCTCCATGTAAGAAGGCGGATTTAACATCCATTTGATGGGCTTCCCATTTAAAGGAGGTAGCAAGGGAAAGAACAAGGCAGATAGAATTCATTTTGGAAACAGGGGAGAAGGTTTCAGTATAGTCAATGCTTTCAACTTGTGAAAATCCTTTAGCGACAAGACGAGATTTATGTCTATCCACTTTTCCATCTGGTCCAAACTTGGTTTTGTAAACCCAACTGGATCTGAAAATTTTTCTTCCTTTTGGAAGAGGAACAAGATCCCAAGTATTGTTTTCCAATAAGGAACGATACTCTTCATTCATAGCTTCATCCCAATCTGGATGACTAGAGGCTTCTTCAAAGGTTTCTGGATCAAGATTTTCTGGAACTTGAGAAAATAAGGAAGAGACTCTTTCAAACAGAGAACGTGTACATCGTTGATCTGCGGGATCACCTGCAAGAGAACCTGCTGCATCCCGAGTAGAGCGAACCCATCTTGGAAGCTGTGGAGTAAAAGGAATAACTTCAAGAGGTGGAGGAGGATTTTCATCCTTGCTCTCATCATCTGAACTAGAAGGAATGCTATTAAAAATAGAAGAGAGAGAGAGAGAGGTGGCACATATGCCGAATCAGGCTCGCAGGCCAAAGGTGGCACACCCACCGAACAAGGCTCGCAAGCCAATATATTTTCATCAAATGTTACATCTCTTATAACGATTATATTTTTAGATTTTGGTTGAAGAAGTCTATATCCTTTGACATCTTCAGAATATCCAACAAAAATGAATTTTTCACTCTTAGGTTCTAAGGCTTTATGTTTTGCATCTGGAATATGGGCCCAAGCATCACTTTGAAAAACACGAAAGTGACTTACATCTGGTTTTATTGAGCTTGAAGTTTCTTCTGGAGTTATATTCTTTAAAACCTTAGTAGGAGTGCGATTTACTATGTAATTTTCACAGTTAATTTCTTCTGCCCAAAAATTGAGACTAAGTCCTCTAGATTGAAGCATAGAATTAGCCATTTCTTTTAAGGTGCAATTCTTCCTTTCAGCTACACCATTTTTTTGTGGAGTATATGGAATAGTATGTTGCAATTGAATGCCAATTGTATGACCTTAACTTGAGAATCTGATGTCCAGATTTTTTGTCAACAAAGGCCTTAAAGGCCAAGAACAAGTTAAAAACTTCACTCTTGATTTTTAAGAAGTATACCCAAGTGCATCTAGAAAAATCATCAACGAAAGTTAAGAATTACTTGTAACCAGAGAAAGAAACAGTAGGAAGTGGACCACATAAATCACTGTGCACAAGCTGCAAAGGGGTTGAAGTATTCCAAGAGGCACGTTTGTCAAAACTATCCCAATGATGTTTTTCAAGTACACATCTGGAGAAAACACCATCTTGGCAAGATACCATAGGAAGACCTGTCACCATATTTTCCTTACATAGAGTTTGAAGAGAGCAATAGTTTAAGTGACCAAATCACTCATGCCCAAGTTTTCTCACTTCATCATTATGAGCAACAAAAACAAAGGGAAGACATGATGACCCAAAGTTGTCAAACTTATACAACCTTGTGGAATCATCAACAATGCCAGTAACTAAAATATGTCTAGGATCTTTGAGGTCCTTGATTAGAACATCATGAGGTGAGAATTATACTATTTTCCCTTCACCTGAATGTGTTACTTGATAAACAAATAGAAGGTTGCATGACAAGGTACGAACACATAGTACATCATTAAGCTAACCATTATCTTGATGAATGGTTCCAGATCCTACAACACTAAGAGATCTATCATCACCAACATAAATATGTTTGGAGTTACAATCATTTAAGGAAGAAAACATGGATTTATTTTTGGCCATGTGGTAAGAAGCTCCAAAATCAATGAGCCACTCATGAGAATGAGAAGAAGAAGATACATTAATTGCATAACCAGATTTCGATTCTTGATAACCACAAGCAAATAGTACTATTCCTGAAGATGAAGGTGAAGAGTGCTCCAAATTGATGTTGTTCTTATTCATTGCTGCTTCTAAGGCTTCCATCTTCTTAAAACATTCAGACTCTATATGGCCATCAGGATTACAAAAGTTGCAATTTCGATCTATCTTCTTCCCTTTGTGTTTATTTGCATTATCATTTTGGTGAGTTGCTTTTTCAGTTTGCAGCTGAAATTGCTTAAGACCCTTGTTTGGTTTCGGACCATAATTTTTAGTATACTACTTCTTGGAATTCTTTTGAAATGATTGTTGTTGGGATACTAAGGCTTTCTTAGAAGCGTTTCTAAAGTGATAAGACCAAGGTGTAAGAGTTTTTCTTGTTCTCTTATTAAAGAATCGTAAAAGGCATCAAAAGAGGTGTTCTTATAGGTGGTTCCTGAAGAAATGATGGCTTCTATAGTGGAATGGAAGGTGGAAACAAATACAGAGTATGCAGGGCCAAGCTTAGCAAGAATGTGATAGATGAGGCTACCATCTTCCTTTTTGACCTTACAACCTTCTAAAAGAAGCCTAAGAGTCTTGAATTTGGACAAAAAATCTTCAATAGAGGAGAAATTATGGGGTCCAAAGTAAACAAATAATTTTAAAGTTGATGGGCCATGATTTGATTTTGAATGCCAAAGATGGTATTTAGCTTTTCCAGGGCTTCCTGAGGGGTGTCAATGTCAAGGATATGAAATCAAAGATCTTGAACAATAGACATTCCTATAAACCCTCGTGCTTGATATTTTTTATTTTCCCATTTAGCAACATTATCATCATCAGAAGGTTTAGTTTCTTGTCCTGTGGATATTCTATAAAGCCCTTTACTTGTAAGTATATCTACCATGTGAGGTAGCCATTGGAAACAATTGGTGTTGTTAAGAATAATCGGGCATGCACTTTCCATTTTTTTTTAAAAATGAAGCAGAAAAAAGATGAAAATAACTGCTCCAATGGAAAGATTTCAAAAAATTAGGTTGGTTAAAAAAAACAGCTCTAAAAACGACTTCCAGATGAAGAAGTTATGCCTTTTTGAAAGAACGAGTTGTAGATGCCGAATAGTTACGGGAACGGTTTGAAATTTGATGATGAAGTTCGATTTTTAAAAAAAATCCCGCCCCTTTAACAAAATTTTTTTTTACAAAAGAAGCTTGAGAAAGAGACTATTCTCATAAACTAACTTCTCACCAAGTGAGATAGTAAAAGGATTCTATAATTGTTTGAAAGGAGGAAGGTTTTTTTTTTTTTTTTACTCTTCGGTGTGTGTGCCTTTTCCTACACAATAAACACAAACATCTGAGAAGAAAAAAATGAAATGCAAACCTTACAGTAGAATGTTAGATTTTCGGTTAGCCTTACTGGAAACTATCAATTTTTTCACTATTTCTAATTTCCTGAGATCGTACAAAGATGCGGGGAAAGAGCATACGTAGCAAAAAAATTCCTTCCTCCTATTTCTAATTTGTCGAGACCGCACACAGCGTAGAGAAAAGAGCATACACAGAGAAGAGGGTATAGATCCAATAAATAAAAATAACTTAAAACCAAAATAAACAGAGGGAATTGAAATAAGCAGAACTATTAACAAATATAACTGCAAAACAAATACTTTATACCTCCAGATCCAAACTAACATAACTTGGGCAACTGAAAACCTTTTCGCGTGAAACGAAAGGCATTTATCACTACAACAAATGCTCTGGACACAATAGAGTAGTTCTCCAAGCCCGAAAATGTTCAGAAATAGTAGATCTAGAAAATGACAGTCACATGCAGTCAAATCGGCTTCAGATTTTGATCAACAACAGATGCAACCCTCAAAATAGCTCTGATACCATGTGGGAATTTACAGGGTAAGTTCCTTAGCTCAAAAACCAAAGGTCACTACTCAAAAAAAGATCACAAATCAGTACAACAATATTACCATGTGTTTAAAACCCTCGAATAGGGAAACAGTCCACGACCTAAGCCAACGCGACCACTTCAGGAAATTTATTAATATAAGAAAAAGTTACATATGTTTCTCTCATAAATGGTTACCAAAAAAATGACCCTCCATGCTCTTTAAATAGATATCATGGACCAAATCGTGACCGTCGGATTATAAGTTACAAATGTACATAGTAAAGAAACACACTTTACCTAACTCTACACTAAACTATGTTATTCTTAACTATTTCCTATGTGTCGAAGTATCCTAACAATTATGTTTTATAATTTATTATCTAACTTTAGCATTAATACTTCTCTTTTACTGTGTTAAATGGTTAATTGATGTAAAACTTAAAGGATAAAGGAGTGTGTGTTACAAAATATGTTCATACATGATCAAATCGATGTATAGGTACATGTTTCTATTGGTTTAGATTGGATTTCAATCTAGGAGAGGGAGGATATAGAAATTTTTCAAGAGAGAAAGACATTCTTGTAGCTCCAAGACTTTTAGCTCCAAGGAAAACCTATTTTATAGTGAAAATTTTTACTAAAAACTTTGCACAACAGATTTAATCCCTCTAGAAACCTAATAGATTTGTAATATATTAATATATATATATATATATATATATATATATATATATATATATATATATATATATATATATATATATATATATATATATATATATATATATATATATATATATTTGGATTCAATGACATCAATATTTATTTGAGAAATTGGATTTTTTAAACTACATAGCTTAAACTTGCAATTAAAACACATCTTTGGTTGATTTAAAAAAAAATCGACCAAAAATATTCTTAAAAAGTGGCCACAATGAGACTAGTTAAAATAGCCATAATATTTTTTTTCAATTTCTTTAAATATTATATATATAATTTCTTTTAATCATATAAATATATACATATTTAAATGTCTTTCTTGAAATATTTTATCTCTGGATTACATCGTCCACATTAAAATGTTTTTTTGTTATTAATATATTTTTGAATGCATTTCAATATTAATTAACCCTCTACCTTAAAATATTTTATTTATGAGCCACGTTGAATATTTTATTATTAATTATATATTTTTAAATGTTACGTTTTAATTTTATATTTAAAATTAAATAAATTACATTATCTCCTTGAACATTTTTACTTGTAGTTACTCCTCTTACAACATTGAAATATTTTATTATGATTAACATTAAAATTATTTGTCACTTACACTTTCTCCATATAGGTATGCATTAAGTTGAGATTGAAATAAATTATTGGACATGGATATTAAAAAACATTATTTGAGCCATGTACTAAAGTATTTTTAAAAATTTCTTTAAGTCATGTACTGAAATGTTTTTAAAAATTTCTTTAAGTCATGTACTGAAATATTTTTAGAAAGTATAAGAATTATACATTTTTTATAACTTGTATTGAAAAGTATAACATTTTTTTTATTAATTTTAGTTACTTTATTTCTTTATAAAATTGGTATAATATTATTAAATTTTATATCGACATTGAAATATTTGATTTATTTGAGAGTGGAGTATAACATGTATGTTCATTTTTTGAATGTTATAGCCCACATTTTTTTTATTAATTGTCAAATTTCTAACTAAAAAATTGCACAGAACAAATTTAATCTCTCTCGAAATGTAATATATATGTATGTATGTATGTATGTATAAATACATATATAAACACACACACACACACACACACACACACACACACACACACACACACAGATATATATAAACACATGTATTACATGTAATTTTGAATAATTAAATGGATTCAATGTCTTCAAACTTTATAATTATTGACTAAAAATTTTTCACTTAAGAAATTTAATCTCTCTGAAAACCTAATAGATCTGTAATTAAGATTGATACACAAACACCATGTCTAATTTTTCAATGTCTTCAAATTTTTTTTAATGTATTCAAAATGTTAAATTTCTCTCATTTTCATGGCTACCATATATATATGAATGGTATGTCAATGATCATTGATGTTTATGGGCACCTATTAAATAAAAATTGGACAAAATCTCTGGTGGCGTGGCATGCATATAGAATCTCTCAAAATATGTCCTTCATCTTCATCTTGCTAATAAAATTTGTTTGAAGTAAATAGTTTCAAATTTATTATTCATTTTCTTAAATTCTCATTTTAATATAACCTCTTTTGTTTTAACCTTGAAAATATGAATGATGGCATGCATACAGAATCTCTCAAATATGTCCTTCATCTTCATCTTGATAATAAAATTTGTTTGAAGTAAATAGTTTAAAATTTATTATTCATTTTCTAAAATTCTCATTTTAATATAATCACTTTCGTTTTAACCTTGGAAAATTGGATGCTTATTTCAATAATACATAGGTTTTAAATGTAATTGTTTATTTTTTTTTAATAATATGTCTTCAGGAATCCATTCAATTGTGTTCCAAATGATTTTTTCGAATAAACAACACCTTACTATTCCAAGAAAAGCAACAACTACTTTATCATTTCTTCATAGAAACTTAATTTTCATAGTGTACATTGAAAACAAATGTTCAGTAACAAAAAAAATGATGGAATTTGGGTTGTATTGATTTTGGAATGTGAGAGATTACCTTTTTAGAATGGATATTTTTAATTTTTTCACATATGTTGACTTAATGATGGTTAGAAGTTGAAAAGAAGGAATCAAACATCAATTACTTTAATGAGATAGAAAATTCAAAAATCTATTATGTAAATAATATTTGAAAATGACAAGTATATATTAGAAAATCAATAATTATATATAGAAAACATACATTATCAAATGGAAAAGAGAATGAGGTTCTCATGTTAATGGAAAAGATAATCAATGATACTTATTTTATTACGACCCAAATATTTCTAAACAAAAATTGTTATGGTTCCCGAAAATGAAAAAAAGAAAAGGAAAAGGAGAGCATGCAAGAGGAATTACAACTTAGAACAAATACACATACATACATGTACCATTGCATGCTAATTCTTTACTTCTTAATTAAAATTGCACTACTTTGCGAAAGACCATGTACCACTGTATGCTCAATCTCGACTTCTTCAATCAAATTATACAACTTTATGAACAAGCCTCATGCATTATATATGACTGTGAATACAGATGAAAACATGGAAGATGGTAAGAACACTATTCAATCTTTAAATAGACATGGCAATAAGACCTTTATTTTTTAAATAAAAATGAATAATTATTTTATAGCCATTTGTTCCAAAAAAAAGAACCATTTTCTCCAAATTAATCCCAATACCATGAAATACGCACGAATGAAAGAAATAACATTTTTTATACCAAATAGGGAGAGTGAAATAACTATCATAAATACCTATTCTTGTAAATTGGGGCGAATTCAATTTTGTAACTCTTAATTTCAAGGGCTAAATTTAAACTTTTTACCCTCTCCCTTAAATTAAGGTGGGAGAACCTCCATACCTAAATTTTTTTATAAAATAAATCTGGGGTGATTTGAAATAATGTATTATGATACAAAAATTCGCCCAGTAAAAATTTAAAACCCTTTAATTTTTCCCAAGGGTGAAAATTCACCCCTAAAATTTTCCATGATTTCTAAGTATGAAAAAATAAATAATATGGAAAATAAAAGGTTTTCTTAGAAATACGAAGAGTAGAAATGTAGAGATATGAAAAAAACAATTGGAAATGGAAATGGAAAAAGAAAGAAAATGGAAAGTGGAAAGGCTAAGAATAGAAGCATGGAAGTATGGAAAATTCTCTAATAATATATGGGTAGATTAAAAAAGTAAAAATAAAAAAATAATGTAAAATGGATAATGGTTGATGGTAAACGGAGAAGGTATATATGCCTTGAAAATGATAATACACTAATAATTATAGTCCACTTCAAGGGAGGAACCTCATTTTACAAGGAATACAATGTATCAAACACAATTTGTTGATCCTAAAACTAGGTCTCCTTGGTGTATGTGTGTGTGTGTGTGTAGGATACAAAGGACATAATTATAATGAAATGGTATAAGGGAAAGTTCTGGATAACATAAAAGTATTAAAAAATAAATGTAATAGCTCAATAACTAGGGATTTACAAAGGGTTTTATGGTTAACATGGATATTTTCTAGGGCTTAAAATGTGACTGCCTTTAAAACAAGTTTTGTCCTCAACACTTGACCAACTATGGGTTTCATTGCACGAAGAAATATTCTCCCCATATCGCCTCCTCCACTAGTAGGTTATTCCTTTTGATAAGGTACTAAAAAATTGTCAATTTCTCAACTATGTGTTGAAAAAAGTGTTTTCATTGATGTTAATTCTAGTCATTGATGTCAAGAGAAAAAGTGAATACAAGTTTAGGGGGAGTTTGTTGATTATTATTACTCATGAAATGTAGTCGTTCTTTGAAGGCATATTGTCTATAGCTAAATTTTTCAAAGAACATGCAAAATGTTTGGTTGGATATCCCTCTCAAAGAGCTTTCTAATGGTATATATAATTTAGTTAAAATCTCAAGGATTGATGAGAAAAAGTGTTTTAAAGTGAAGGAATTTTATGTTGGTTAGGGTATCTGGGATATTCGGTCACATCTCAGAAATCCAGGGGTTGTATTTTAGAATTGGATTCATCAGTTCTTATTGAAGTAGTGTGAAATGTATGGGCTTTCATTTTTTTTGGAACTAGATTAAAGTGAAAAGCGAGCAAGGTCAAAGTTTCAGTAAATTGTGGTTTTGTAGTGAATAATGTATCTAGGAATTCAGGCCTTTTGAGGGAATGATGAAGGAAAAGGACATAAAAGTTTCAGATACCATATTTTTCCTTTGTACTAAGTGAGGTGGTGGTAGTGATAAATGGGAGTGTTTGAGTTGTGAACACTAGAAATGAGGAAGATTAGTGGTAATGAAAAGACAAAGATATGGCATGGAAAACTAATGAAGTGACACATAGCACCACTAAGAGGATTCCATGTCGCAATATTACACCACTATGATGACAACATGATGTCAGTAGGATAGGGAGAGGAAGATATAAATAGGACCATGATGACATGGCATACCGAACGATATGGTAGTGACATGGTGGCATGTTTGGAAGAGTGACATGGAAACGCGTGTGTCAAAGTGACATGGTAGCATGTGTGACATAGTGACATGGTAGCATGCATAACAAAACATACATGGTAGCATGACATTGTAATTGCGGCCAATTGATGTGGCACTATGTTGTGTTCAGGAGACTATGAAAAATCCCAGACACCCCCACCCGCCTCCCCCTTCATTAACTATCATGCATGCAAGGGTCATCACGATGGAACTATAGTTATTCAATTGAATTTGGCATCAAAGTGCGTTCGACACACTTGGGTATGTGAGCAAGAAATTAGCTAGAGAAATGACAAATCCTCAACACCACCCCTTCGTTAACTATAAAGCATACAAAGAGCAGGGATAAATATCAATATTTGTTCAAAATAGTGCTCAAGGAGAACCAATGGAAGGTGAATGATGGTTTATAACTCTTTTCAACTAAATTCTGCAAGGTGTGGAGCTAAGCACATTTTTTTCTTAAGTTGTTGGTCCTAGTTCACTGTCATATGAGCAAGAGAGCTTAACTTTAAGGAGTAGAGAAAATGAAAATTTGGAATTTGAGTTCCAAATTTAGTTAATGCACTAAATGTTTTTATATGAAGGGACTATTGTTGTTGCATTTATAACTATATTTAAGGTAATGTGAAGTGTGGGTAATTTTAGGAGAGAAACTTTGTGTGAAAAATGATGTGAGACAAGTGTTATTTCCATGCAGAATGTGAGCATGAAATTTTTTTCTCATGGAGTCAAACAACCAATTTGATTTGTATTTGAAGAAGAGATATATGCATGCCAAAAATATCTTAGAATGAAAGTTAAATTGAAAATATCGATTCCGTCGATGAATTGGTCTAGTTTGTAGAGACTACCCATTGTTTTTTAACAATGTAGAATAAATAGGACTACAATCATAGGTAGATGAACATTGGGAACTCAAAAATATTAATCACTTACATCAAACATCCATAAAATTTACTGTGTTTCACATATCATCTATTTTACATGCTATTAACTATAGTTACAATGAAATAATATAAAATAACGTCATAACTAACATATGTACCGTTCACTAGGAGCCGAGATTGAATCTTGACTTGTAGCCACTGTTGGAATCATGATTTCCGTTAGACCAAAACCCACAGGCATTAGTCTCTGCTACAATCACCAGAGTTAGGATCCATGAGAGGCATTTAGTCTAGCTCGTGAAACACATGGGGAGCGTTGAACCTAATGTCCAATAATCTCCCCCCCAACACGAGCTGGGTGAGTTTCGAACTCGAGACCTGTTTATCTGATACCAATTGTTGGAATCGTGATTTCCATTAGACCAAAATCCGTAGGAATTAGTCTCTGCTATAATTGCTAGAGTTAGGATCCACGAGAGGCGATTAATCAATGCCCCGAAACACATGGGGAGCATTGAACCCAATGTCCAATAGCTACTTGCACTATGTTGCTGTTGTCCGCCTCCAAATATGAATGTCAACATGCTTGGACTGAATGTAGTGACCCACCAGTTGACCTCCCAACCTAATCCTTGGGTACTCTCCTTCCTCGCAGACCCCCGAACTGCAATGGGGTTGTATAATGGAGCAAATTTACTATCTAATAGATGTGAGCCATCCTTGGCTCAACAGTCCCCTCTCTAATTTCCTCCTCCTCACCAAACTCAACTATAGCTCGTAATGACTCACAATGAAAAATATCCTCCATCCAATAATAGGGGAAAAAAATATTCCCTTTTCCATGTCTTTCCCCTTCTTTTATAGATGGATTCATAGGCGACACTTGGAATTTCATGCATAATTAATTATTTTTATTAATCCAAAATTTTATTATTCACCCACCCATGTGTCACCCTCTCACCAATACTCTCCAAAATCATTTACTTAATTTCTAATTTATAATAGTATTTTCCTCACCCCAACCAGGCTTCCTATCTTTTCTCCTATTTTTCTCTTGATCCCCCCTTTTTCTACTCCTTAATTTGTGTTTATTACTGAATTTAACTAATAAGTCTCAGATTTGGTCCCCTAGCTACCTCCTAATTTAACTCAATTTTCCTCTTAGATGGATATTATTATGTTGGCTCTTACCACATGGAGGTGATCTAAATTTCTCCACTTTTAATTTATTAATATTATTTTAATTCACCTCCCTCTTCTCTTAATGAATTTTCAACTATTTTATGATTAATCTGTATAAGTTAACTCTATGTCCCTCTTTCCCCCTTTTTCCTAATTAAGTTACTTATGCACATTATCTACTTAATATTTTCAACATGGAAAGGGGTAGAGTTCTCATGGTAAAATATTTTCGTTTTTCCTATTCTTCCCTTACCCCAAGTTTTATTCTTAATTTAATTTCCTTGCTTCTAACATCATTTACCGCTTGATATGAATTAGTAGGATTTTCATATCTTGATTATATTGATTAGTTTATTTTAAATGATGATGAGGGTGTCAAGTTGGTCATTCCATTCAATAACTTCCGTTTGAAGTTCCAAGGGTGCCATGCCTAACAATTTATTTGTGATGCTAAGGGTGCCAAGTTGGTCCTGCCCTTCAATAACTTCTCTTGAAGTTCGAAGGGTGCCACACCACTTTCCCTTCAAGCATACAGTGGCTACGAGGGAAAATTATAGGTGAAATGACAGAGACCATTATCATCTCGTATGTTGTCGACTATAGTCAGACTAATGGTGTTGGGGATCAAGGAATCCACCTTGATGAGCACCCCCAGAAACTCCTCATTAGCGACCCAAATTTGGAACCTTCCCCCATGACATTTTGATCTTCAAGGCGAAGGTGGTTTAACCTTTCCAGCCTAATTCATGATGGGAGTGCCAGCGAGTGAGATAAAGGACACTTCCCCACCCCTCCCATGTTGTTCCATCCAATTGTACAACCCAATTACCCATGTGTGAGTCATTCGGCCAAGAAACTAACCTATGCCTGCAACCACTAACGTATCATCAGAATATATATATATATATTAGGTTTCATACTAGATTGAGAATTTCAAAGACAAAATATTAAAATCCATCAAACCAGATGTTTTCAACTCACCACATGCGAGCGCCTCTGGTGGTTTCCTATCATACTCAATAATCATGAGTAACAAATTTCCTAAGTGTTAGTCATTTTCATAATAGAATCATCAGCATGACCTAGTCATTCTCATCGTTGCTCATTGTGAACCAGAACTAATGTAAGTATTTTACATAAGGAACACATTCATCATGATTATCTTAATCCTAACATCAAGAGGAAACATACATATCCATCAAATCCATCATCATCATAACATCAATAGAAAACATGCATATCCATCAAAGCTATACTCATCATGATATCAATAGAGATAATAAATATCCTTTAATGTTATCATCATCATAATATAAATAGTGACCATGAAGAACCATTAATGCTATAATCATATCATCCATTAATTCTATCATCATCGTAATATCACTAGAGAACATACATAACCATTAATTGTATCATCATCATCATAGTGTAAAACCATCAAATCCACTAATAATAGAGTCATGTGTCTGGATCCTCAACTTGAGGTCCTCAAAGAATAAAGTGTGGTCCTTAGGGCTAAATAATTTTAAAATTCATATCACTGTCATTCAACTTGAGTAGGGACCTACATACATCCCCTCTTAATAATATAATTCATCTCGAAGTCCTTGGAATAGATAAGGAAAATGGTGACACATCTCCTCAGCGTCCTCCCAAGTTGTTGAACTAGGAATATAATTGTCCCACTGGACCTTAACCTGGTCCAATAACCATTTTCTAAGCTACAAATTTCACTGGTCTAGTATGCGAACTAGTTAGGCCATCACTGTGCCCTCTGTTGGTTTCACGGAGGTGGCTTATTATAATCAGCCTTAGTGCTTCTCATTTAATTGTCAACCCGAGGTAAGTCTTCTTATTTCAAGAGTGTCAGAAAAATATATGCAAGTGAGATCAACTGATAGTTACTCTATGCTGTTTATGAGAAAGGGTTATCTAATCTTCTGAACTCAATCAACTTAAAGGGGAATGTTTTGATAGATTATGACTAAATATTTTGTCTAGCTTAGAAGAGAGAAACCTATGGTTGGGTAGCATAATGATGGTTTGAACAAAAATATTGAGGAGTTGAACAACAATGAATTGAACAAAATTCTTAATGTATTGAAAAACAATCGAAATGAAAGCAATCTAACTGAAAGCAATATTAATGAAAGGAATCTAAATAAAAGCAACATTAATTAATTATATAATTTTGTAATGGAATTCTCTTTGTAAATTGACTAACTAGCATTAATCAACAACTAGACGCCTCACTATGTTGAAAGGATGATTTAATCCATAAAGACAAGTAATCATTGATTGGTAATTCTCCTATGACTTGTAAATTGATTGCAAAGGTGTTGGAAGAAAATGGAAATGTCTAATAGACATGAAGCATTATTATACAAACTAGAAGATACGAAATGTGATTATTCTGAATCAAGAAATACAAATGCTAAACTATTATGAAGGAAGAAAAACTGTAACTTTATTGAGTAGAAAAATATTTTACAACCACATCAGATAACTGAACATGGATTCTGTAACTAACGCGTAGCAAAAAATTGGCGAGGAAACTCCTAGGGGTTGGGCCCAGGCCACTAGAAGTTTTAACACGATGAAAACCTCAAAAGATAATTGTTCAAAACATCAAAAATCCAAAGATAATACAGGATTACAATATGACAGCTCTGTCTTGATGCACTAATTACAGAGGGAAAATTCTTATTCGACTCCCTATCTAGTTCGTCCCTGTCCCTTTTAAAGGAATTTCCATGTAATGAGATAGTGTTCTCCAAATGACAGTCGCTGCGCATGGCTGTCATTTGAGTCTTCAAGCTTGAATCTGTCTCTTTGCCTTCTGTCAACTCATACATTCGTGTCTGTCGGGTGTCTTCCATTTTCCATTGGTTCAGCTGCTCTGCCTTCCTGCATATGGAGATACAATAAGTCAAATTTCTGTTATAGAAACGTTCATTTTTATCGTTAGCTCAATTGCTCTGATTTTCATAAATATTTTCTTTCTTTATTGTCAAAATGAGGAAGAATTCCTAAGATTGTGCCATAATTCAAAGTAATTATAGGGTGAAAACATACCTTAATTCTGGCCCAACATACACTCCCCTGCTTACTTAATTTCATGTCCTCATGCAAACAAATGGTTGAGATGCAACTATGTTAGAGAGTAGGCGGGGTCGAGCTTTTCCTTGTATGTTTTGAAACCCTGTTTTTGTCTCATTATTGCGAATGCAGTGATTGTGTGCCCCTCTGGTAACTCATACTTATGATTATAGTCCTTAGAAGGATACTAGAGGAGAGTGCTTCTATACCTACATCCCAGCCATGCAGGCCCCATGCTAAAGACCATGTATGAGAGGAATCTAGAGGCAGCAACCTTGAAATTATTGTAGCCAAATGGTTCCCTATTCTTTATGTTGTTCGTGGAGGCCATCCACCTTTGTTTAGTTGTTGCCAAGGATTCTTCTTGAATGTCTTCAAAGTACTCCTGTCCATTTTCTATGATGTCCTTATGGATGGGTCCCAGCCGAGTCCTTACACCTTACCTTCATATAAAGTTATTGTGCTAGATAAACAGTTGTAGGGGTTTTGAAGGTTCCCCTCTAACCCACAAGTCTAGGCCATGCTCTCTCTTTTGGAAGATGTTACGGGCCTTGGCCCACTTAATCTAGTTCTTGGCAAATGAGAGGAAGGCTTGGAGCTAGACATCTCCTATAAAGGGACTATGATTTCTATTTGTGTCCTCTTCTAGAAAGAAATTGTGCATGTAAAGTTCACATAGGAGGCATTGGAATTGTTCATATTGCTCATTAAAATGGTGGAAAAATTCTTCTATAGTAATAAAAGTTGTAGACTTTCCTGCCCGGATGGCCTTGAATTTTAGCAGTAAATATTTCTCTGTTAAGAACAGGGCATAGTTGGTGGTCGGTGCTTTGCATGATAGTGCATCGTTATATAGAGAAAAAATCATGGTGATTTGATTCTTGGCTTGCTCCACCTGCTCTTGTGCCCTTTTTAGCTTTGCCTTTTCTTTTCTGAGTTGGGAAAATGTTTCGTCTTATGTAGAGGAGAGGTCTGTGAATTTCTTTAGTAGTGCTTGGTATTCTTGAGCTGGCACCACCTCCTTCCTACATTGTGCTAGCTCATGCTATGTTTGCACCAGTTCATTGAGTAATTTCTAATAAATAGCTTTCTCTACTAGGGGGGTATAGGCAAGGGCTTCCTTTGTTTGGGTCTCCTTCTCTTATGTAGTTTTTTGCTCAATTTGTGTAGAAGCTTCAATGATATTTTCTAGTTCTGTCAGAATTTTGGCCTAAGTAGTACCTACTTGGTCAGTCTGTATCCCAGTTTCAGTTGTATCGATTAAATTGGTCTGTACCTCAGCCTCTGTAGTGGCTACCAAGTCGTTTTGTACCTCAGCCTCAACAATTTCAGCCAAGTCAGTCTACATCTCGGCTTCAACAGTGTTTATCAAGTTGGCGACTAATTATGTTTGATTTCCTACGATGGTGGTTTCTTTCTTTAGCTTTCGGGCCCTTCTCTCCTCCTTTAATTGTTTCCTCAAATATTTCACCATTTTCTTTAATCTTCTGCAGACCCTGCTCAGTTTCTTAATTTTCTTTTCAGTTGAATCCTCACCTGACCTTATTTTAGCAAGTGGTGGAGGAGCAGTATTCCCATTTTCAGGGATGGTGCTGCCAACCTCAGGGTTGCCTGTGATGGTGTTTCTTATTTGATATTTAGAGTTTACTTCTGCATGAGGGTCCCGACTGGGTGGGGTAGTACTACCTCCTAGTGTCAAAGGAACTGTTTCTATTCTTATGTTTTTCTCCACAAGGACAGTGTCACCTGACTGATTTTCTAATTCTGTTCTCTCCTCCGCCTGCCCTTCACTATTCACCTCATAATTCCCAAGAGGGGATAGAGACCTGTCGTCCTGTAGTTCCTCTTAGTCGGGTAGGACTTCAGTGTGACCAGAACTGCTGGTGGTGGTAGAATTATCTATGGGTCTTGCTTGTTCTTCTGCTCCCGATGGGTTTCTAGATTCATAGACTGTTCTCAATTGTTCTAGGACTCGAGCCATTTCTTCCTCGAAGTCTTTTAAGGGTGAATTTTGAGGGTGGGATGGCCCTGCCTCTTCTATGAGGTTTGAGGTTCCTTCTAGAGTTTTGGACCGTTTTTTCCTATTTGGCTTTGAGGTTGCAGTTTGGATCCTTTTTCTTCTAGGTATGCTCACCCTGGGAAGCTCAATCTCAGTTTCACTAGGGTTTATTTCAGGTTCCTATGTAGCGAGGTTAACAAAATTGTCCCAGGCTATCTGCTGCTTATTCAACTCATGTATGATGACTAGTTTAATTAACCCGTGGTGACTGACTACTGCTTGGAGATTTTTGGCTCTTCTTAATTGAACAGCAGTATCATGCAATATGGAATTTAAGAAAGCAAGAAAATTAACTGAAATATTTTTCTTAAGTACAGCTAAGAGTTTGTAATATTCCAAATTTTTCCTTCAATAAATTAGAATATTAATTTTTTCTATTTTCACTTAGGAGTTGAATAATTGGGTGAGAAGGCCCATTCATAATAAAAACATGGATAAAATCCCTCTAGTATGAAAGGGGATCAGCCTTGGAACTAGATTTCACACCCTCATGTGTGAAAGTAGACATTTGCAAAGAGGCTAGGTCAAGTTTGACCAAGTCAAACAATGTAAAGGTATGAGGTGGAAAGCATCTTGTGGGACAAAAAAGAGAAAGAGGAGGAAAGATTACTTGAAGGAGGAAACCCTTGAGAGTGGTATCCATGGAGAGGGAGATCTCATGTGTTTAAAAGGAGGGCAAGGCAGCCATTGTTTCTCATGCATATGATTATTGATTTCTTGTCTGCTTAGACTATTTGCAGTCTCCAGTTGTTTAGCTGAGTTGTTGTGCTGCTTAGCACAAGGATTTCCTGTTTATGAATCCTTCCCCTTTCTCGAGAAGCCGCTTGAAGGAGTTTTACTGATTTTCCTCACATCCAGGCTTGAGGCCAAGCATCCTCCTCTAGTACAACGTTATTTCTGCAGTAGAGTAATGTTGTGTTGCAGGGTGTTGTAGTGAGGGATCACAACACCTCTTCCATCACTTGTTTTTCAGAGGAGGTGTCTCTCTATCCTTTGGGAGATCAGTTTGGAAGCCATTTGAGCTTACTGTAGATCTTGGAATTGTGCCAACTCATTCCCTTGCCCCTACAACACATTTTGCTTCAGTAACTGCGTTATTTTCATAGAGCATTTGCTATGGGGTTTTGCATTGTTGATTGGAGGGTGAGATTTCAAGTGAGAGGATCAACCTTCACTTGGAGAATCCCTTGGAGGAGGTCTAATTTATATTATTCATAATATTTATCCTTTTCTATTTTATTTCCAGTTTTGAGTTGTAGCGGCTACCCAACAACTCCGACATTTTTTCCATTTTGTATATTTCAGCCAATCCTTCTCAGGATTGTTGTATTATTGTTCCCAGGGGTTGAGAGCTTACTCCCCCTTATTTCTTGAGCCATATATTGTCATATATTTTTGTTATTATTTAATATGGAGCAGTGCCTCTGATAAAATGTGTCCTCTTATCCTGCAGAAATACATGTGTAGTAGTGTTCTTCTATTTTCATGTACTTGTCCCTTTGAGGCTGCATTGCTTGCTTGAGGGAATCTTTCCTCAAGGATTTGTATATCATTGCTTCTATAATACTTATTTGTTGGCTATCTGTATCTTCATATGGCCAAGTTAAATAAAATAACATTTTTATTCCAGCTCTTGCTCATTCATTGTTGCAGCCCCTTCATCGGGAACTTTCTGAAGACAACTTGGTGTGGGAGATCTATTTAACCCACCTAGAGGGATTTATTTTGAGCTTCCTCTTGGATTTTAGTCTTAGATGAATTGATATAAGGGATCCAGGTCTTGGTTTCAAATCCTGTAGCATCCATTCCTGGAAAATGTGTTTTCCAGTCATGAATTGCTAGCAGTTCCCATTTGGGGATATTACAGAGTTTAAGTTGGCGAGGTTTTACCATGTCTTAACGTCCATCACATGTAATGAACCTTTGGATGAATGTCGTCAATTCTTTCCATGTTTGGTGTAGAGAGGTAGGATTAATCCCTTTCCCTTTTCACTCCAATGGCTCCTCCGGTTCCTGATATGCTGCTACTGCCTCTCGTAAGATGAGATGTCTCTCTGTCCATCTCTCTCCTTCTGTTGGTATTCCAGAGACTCCAGAAATAATTTCCTCTGTGACTGGTATAATTCAACCCTTGAGATTGGTCTGGCCTTCTTGCAAATTTTACAGAAACTCAATTTCAATTTCCATATCAAATCCCTATAATTGGTGTATATATGTCAGCCAGTCGGCTTGGTGGAGGATGGCACTACCCATATCTAAAATTGGGAAGTTTGTAGGCTCGTTTCGAAGGGAATTTCCTCCCATAGCTGGTGTTCTTTCCTGGGTCTCTTTTTCTACTTGTATTCTCTCTTGGATTTGTTGTTTTGACTGAATGTTGTATGCAGGTGAAAGAGAAATTGCGGTTCTGCGTAGGTAACTTCATGCCTTAATTGCAGTATTCCTCTGGTCTTATCATTGTATCTAACGGGATTTGTGTAAAATTTTTGCATGCTTGCCAATTTAAAACTAATTACACCCCCTCCATCAAAAAAAGGGCGCCCACATTCTCAAGTACAAAAGGGATTTGACCAATCATGAATGTGAATAGGGGAATGTCGGGATTTGGTAATAATGACCTGTACGTGAAGGAGAAGGTTGTGGATTTCAAGCTTCAGGGGTTTGAGTAATTACTAGCATACGCAGTGTAAAGGTCAGATTTGGATTTTTTTCCATAATTGCATCTTGTGTGGAAGTGACTGAAAAGGGAGAGGGAATAGTATAACTATTATTACGATATGATGTCTTTCTTCAATGAAAATTTATAATGGAAATGAGACTGAGCCAGGTGACGATTGGTGCTATCATCCCGGGGTCCAAATATGTAAGCATATCTCTGTTAGTTATTCATGTGGTAGATTATAATTATCACTAATTCGAGTAATATCTTATGGAAGAATAATGGGAGATCAAGTATATCTAAGAGTAATTGGCTATTTGATGAAACATAATTTCATACCATAAGTAGAGTCACTGTTGCCAACATGCATTCATAGCCTCGACAGGGTTGCTATTTTAATCCAAAATAATGAGCCAGAATCCTTATGTGAAAATAGTTATTCTACCAATTTTGTGGGGAGATCACCATGCTGTTATGATATCCAGATAACCATAGTGCCACTCACCAGGGTTGTAGCAAGGTGATCGGGCTAGCTCGTGATGAGACCTCTTGTCCTTCAAACATATAAGAAGGTCATTACCCTGGTGTGGTGGCCATTATGGGCATCTCACTTGCTAAGCTCTTATGAATGTGGTAGGCTGGTTCGTGATGATACCCCCTATCCTCTCTTAAAAATTTGCGCGTAAGCATAATACTTCTTTTTGAATCATAGCATTTTGATTTATAAGGAGGTCACTGTGCTGGTGTGATAGCCAGATAGTCACAATGCTATTCACTAGGATTTTAACAAAGTGATTAGGCCGGCTCGTGATGAGACCTCCTATATTTCAAGCGGATGAGAAGGTCATTACCCTGGTGTGGTGGCCATTGTGGGCATGTCACTTATTAAATCCTTATGATCATGGTAGACTGGCTCGTGATGATACCCCTTATCCTCTTTTAAAATTTTGCATGAATGCATATGGTTTCTTATTTATAAATGGAGGGAGGCTCATTAACTCCTTAAGAGTTAGGGATGGTGAGAAAAGTGAAAGAATGGAAATACAATTAATACCCCTTATTCCCATTTCTTCTTATTAGAAAAAAAATATTACTTGAATAGTGCAGAAAGATATACCATCATAAGGTCATGTATTGTATCATAACATATTTGAACTGGGGATGACTTAGCCTTTCATTTCATGTATGTACAATGTCAGCTCCCTATTTAAGGGTTATAGTGCCAAAGAATGATCATATTGGTAATTTTACTATTTCCCTCTCTTTCTTCAATGGCCATTCACTGCTCAGAGATGCCTTTATAGCTCAATTGTATATTAGGGAAGGGGTGCCGGATAACGGGAATAATAGGATGTAAAAACAATGTTATTCAATTTGAACAACAACTGTTAAATTGTATTGAACAATGGCTTTTTGGAAAGATTGAATGGTAGGGAGAAAAACACAAAACTTGGTTGTTCAACTCGGTTGAACAACAACCATTCAAGAATTGAACAATAGTCGTTCCAGAATTGAACAGTGAAAAAAAAACGCAAAAACACGGTTGTTCAATCCTATTGAAAAATAGCCGTTCGACGATTTGAACAATAGTCGTTCGAGAATTGAATAACGGGAAAAATAAAAATGCAAAAAACACGGCTGTTCAATCCAGTTGAACAACAACTGTTCAACAATTGAACAGCAGCCGTTCGAGAATTGAATAGCGAGAAAAATAAAAATTCAAAAACACGACTGTTGAATTCGGTTAAATAGTAGCCGTTCAACAATTGAACAACAATCGTTTGAGAATTGAACAACGAGAAAGAAAAAAATGCAAAAACAAAGTTGTTCAATCCGATTGAACAATAGCTGTTCGAGAATTGAACAACAGTCGTTCTAGAATTGAACAACGGGAAAGAGAAAAATAAATTAATAAATAAATGCAAAGACACGGCTATTAAATCTGTTTGAATAGTAAACATTCAAAGATTGAACAACAACCGTTCAAGGATTGAACAACGAAAAAATGCAACTCACGGTTGTTCAATCTGATTAAACAATAGTTGTTCAATTGGATTGAACTTCAATCCTTCGATGATTGAACAACGAGAAAAATTAAAGCGCAAACATACAGTTGTTCAATCTGATTGAACAACAGTCATTCAAGAATTGAACAACAACCGTTCCAGAATCGAACTGTGAAAATGCAAAAACATGGTTGTTTAATCCATTTGAGTAGCAACTGTTCAATTAGATTTAACAACAACCATTTAGGGATTGAACAGTAAGAGAGAAAAACACAACTCTCAAGAAGAATAGAGGAGAAAAATTGAGAGTATGAAGAATGTACAACAAAGTAAAGAACTTATATACATTATTTACAAATGATGGTAACAAACTTCTCATATACTTGAGTTTGTGGGGCTATCACCCCCTTGTGCCACAACTTGGATGGTGGGATCATTTTGTACCTATTGGAAAAAAGATTATTTTGTGAGAGGTTTGCAACACAGGTGTACTATGTGCCCGTTGACTCTAAATGTTGAACCAAACCCATCTATGGTGGTCAAGGTGAGTGTGCCATTGTTGTTTAATTCCTGAATCTCGTATGGACCGAGCGACCTTTTTTGTAATTTACCTGGAAAATCTTGGAATCTGGAGTCATAAAGGAGTGCCCAATCTCCTTTTTGAAATACCTTCTTCTTGATAAGGTTGTCATGCCACTTAGCTCGTTGTTGTTGGATGATCGTTGTGCGTTGCAGGGCTAGTAGTCGTATTTCGTCTAGTTCATTTATTTGTTGGAGTCTTCTAGCTTGGGGTTCTGTTAAGTCCAACCCTACTTCCTGGGCTGTTCTCAGAGTTTTTATTTCAAATTCAATAGGTAAGATAGTTTCTCTCCCAAATACTAGCTGATATGGTGAATATCTAGTGGTGTTTCGCCAGGTTGTATGATAATCCCATAATTCTTCTCGTAGTCTAGTGGCCCAACCCCGACGATGTGCTGCTACCGTTTTGGTAAGGATTGCCTCCAAGACCTTGTTGGTGCTTTCAACTTGCCCATTTTCCTGCAGGTGGTAAGGAGACGTAAATCTGTGGATGATATGGTGATTTCTTAGGGTGGATGTAATTTTATTACCTATGAATTATGCCCCTCCATTGGCTATCAATTCTCGTGGCAGACCGTATCGCACGAATATTTCAAAAAGAAAATTAATCACCGATTCTTCCGTGGCTCTTTTCAAGGCCACTGCTTCTACCCATTTGGTTACATAATCTGTGGAAACCAACATGTATACTTTTTGGTTTGATGGTAGGTTGAATGGTCCAAAAAACTCCAGCGCCCATCGTTTGAATGGTTCTACCACCAATTGTGGTTGTAGTTGCATTTCATCAGCTTGGCTTGGGCAACCCATTCTCTGGCAGTTTTCACAGGCCTGGACATATTTTTTTGCATCTTTGAAAATCCTAGGCCAATAATAGCCTAATTGTAACACTTTATGCCCTGTTCTGCATTTTGCAAAATGGACGCCACAAGGTTCATCGTGACAAGCTCGTAAGATGTCATAGATTTCATCTTCTCTTATGCATCTACATATGTGCATGTCAGCCCCTGTATGAAAGAGGTATCCACCAATCCAAGAGAACCTTGCGCTATGTTGTACAATGAGTTTCTGTTCTCTTGATGTTAAGTGTCTGGGCAGCTTCCCTACTTCCAGGTAATTTTCCACGTTTGCATACCATGGTGTTTTTACTGCTACAACAAACAGATGTTCATCGGCCCGGAACTGATCATCAAATGCTAGGGTGTCATCCAACTTTGGAACCTGGACAAGAAGTATGCGACTACGTTTTCTTTTCCTGGATGATATTTGATTGTTATATCGAATTCCTGCAACAACAACAACCAACGAGTTACTCTCCCATTCGTGATTGGTTTATTGGCTAAATATTTAATGGCAGAGTGATCAGTATACAGAAATACTTGATAACCAGTTATATAGTGCCTAAATTTATTACTAGCATAAATGAAAACCAGGAACTCCTTTTTTTTCACGGTATAATTTAATTCGGCAGGAGTGAGGTTTTTTCTGATATAATAAAGGGCATAAGGTTTTATGTCTTCTTCTTGGCCAAGGACTGCTCTCGTTTCTGTATCGGATGCATCTAAAGAGATGTGAAAAGGTATTTTCTAGTTAGTTCCTCGTAGAATCAGTGTTGTTGAGACCAGTTTCTTCAAATCTGCAAAAGAAGTGTCACATTTTTCAGTCCAATGGAATTCAACATTTCCAGTTAATGCATACAAAGGTGCGGCTATTTGTGAGAAATTCTTTACAAATCTGCGATAATATCCTGCATATCCCAGAAAATTGCATACCTCTGTCTGTGTACAAGGTGTGGATACTGAAAGGATTACCTCTATCTTAGCCGGATCTACCTATATTCCAATTGCAGAAATGTAGTGACCTAGGATCACCCCCTTAGTCATCATCATGTGATATTTTTCATTGTTTAGACATAACCTAGTAGTAATACATCGTTCTAACACCTTTTCTAGCGTTTCTAGAGCTTGATCAAAGTCCTCTCCATATGGTGTGAAGTCATCCATATAGATTTCCAGCCCCTCATTTATTAAGTCAGAGAAAATGGTAGAACTCTATAAGAAAAATTACCCCATGGGTAGGTAAAGGTTGTCTTATCCTGATCTTCGGGAGTTATTTGGATTTTATTGTAACCACTGAACCCATCAAGGAAGGAAAAGAACTATTTCCATGCCAATGTATCCAGGACCTAGTCAATGATGGGGAGGGGGAAGTGGTCTTTCTGCGTTGCTTTATTCAACTCTCTGTAATCTACGCAGATTCTCCATTTCCCATTCTTTTTAGGGATGACTACCAGAGGGGAGACCCATTTGCTTTTTGAAATAGGGTAAATGAAATTCACATCTAATAGCTTTTGCAGTTCCTCTTTTACAATCTCTTTTAAGTGCCATTTTAGTCATCGCTGGGGTTGCCTAATGGGACAGATTTCCTTATCGGTATAAATGTGATGGATGCATAGCTGAGGGTCTAAACCCTTCATGTCTGGGTATCCCAAGCAAATGTCCCTTGATACTTCCGAAGGAATTTTATGAGCTTTTGTTTTTGGTCATCATCCAAATTGCCATTAATATTCAAAATCTTTCCTGGCTCAATTTCAATAGGTATGTTGTTACATACAACGATTGTGGGAATATGTTGATCCTCAAAGTCTGTCACGGGATCCTTTTGAGCTTCGTCTTCGAGGACTATTTTCAACATTTTACATTTTAAATTTCCAGATGTGGGTGGCTGACTCATAAAATTATTGATTATGTCATCTTTAGTTTGATCCTTAAATTCAAGAGCTTCTACTAGTGTCAGGGGTGAACGAATATTTTGCTCCTAGTATGTACATGGGTGCTTGTGAATTTCTACCATGGGTAAGCTTGGTTTGGTAGGCAGATAAATGATGATTTTTTTTATAGAATCCCCTCTAGTGATAGTCATGTTGTTCGTTTGGCAGCCTATGTAAGAATTGACTGTGGCAAACCAAGGTCGCCCAAGAATCAATGGATGCCCGTCCATCATGTTCTTTGGATTAATAACTAAAAAATCAGCTGAATATTCCCATGAGTCCACAGAGACCAGGATGTCCTGCACTATTCCTTCAGGTATGATAATAGACCTATCAGCCAGTTCTAGTAGTGTAGTCGTAGTCCCAGTCTTTTGCAGACCCTCATAGTTAGGATGTTAATGGCTGCCCCAAAATCGACCAATGTGTTTGGAAATGAGTGAACCGAGATTTGCACAGTTACAATGGGATTTCCTGGGTCTTCATATTTCACGGGTGGTTCCTTACCTAGTAAGAAATCAGATAGCGCCCCTATCACATGAATGGTGGGCACAACCTTTGTTTTGTTTATTTTCCTTTTTCCACATAGTTCTTTAATTGTCTTTGCATATATGGGAATGCCTTGGATGGCCTAGAGGAGAGGAATTTTGATATAGAGGTTTCTTAATTCCCCTAAGATGTCAAAGTCTGGAGAGATTTTCGGTCTGGGCAGAGTTAAGCCTTTCAGGGAATGGGGGTGGAGACATCCTAAGTTCTTTAGGTCCTTGTTGGTCAATCATTTCTTTATATTTAACCTACCTCTTTCTCTGTTATATTTTCTTGGCTAGGTTCAGTTGAAGTCTCAATTTGAGACTGAGGTGTAGTTGTGGCTTCTACAGGTAAGATAGTACGTCCTGATCTCAGCCTTAGTTCGTTGCACTATTTCTGTTCAATGCCAGAATTTGGATTTTCTATGATTTGGATTAATTGAACCAATCTATTGTTGGGATTAGGATTGGGTTGGGCTGGTAATTGGGGGCGTATGACAGGCTGCGGGTTATGCTTAACTGGGTATGGAGCTGGCAGCGTAGGTTGATTTTTAGTTCCCGCCCCCATTGGTAGGTTGGTCATTCCCAGGGGTCGCTGCCAATTCTAGTTAGTGTTTTGAGGAGGAGGGTTTGGCCACTGGGCTTGATATGGAACATTTTGCCAATAAGGAAAGCTTGGCCAATTTTTCCCTGATGTTGGTTGTATAGGCTAGGATGGTATAGGAAATGACTGGTTTGGCTAAGTAGAAAAGGGGTTTTGATTCTGCCAAACTACTGTAGGGTTTTGCTGGTTAATCTGCGGAGATGAGAAGAACTGAGGCAGGTCTTGTGGCATACCTGGTCATGCTTAACATTGTTGACGCAGATTCATTAGGTAGACTGGTTTTGTTTCTTCCTCTACTTCCTTGTAAAATGCTTTCATCCCAGGAAGTGAAGGACATTGGTCTGTGGTATGATCCTTAGTGCAGATGGCACAAGTTTGAACCATGTCTAAAGGGAATTCCCTTTAACTGTGCTTCTTCTGATATAGTGGGCTAAATATGGCCATGTTTTGTTCTGCTATAGCTTGTTTCTGCTTGGCTTGTAAAATGTCAAGTTGTGTTGTCAAGGTACCGAAGATGTCAGTTTTGAAATTTTCTAACAGATTTCCAAATTATGCTTTGGTTACGTTTCCAATGGACTACTTAAGATCTTTTTTCATAGAATCACACCCAATTGGCCTATTGCATGCACTACCCCGAGAGCATCTAATACACAGGGAAAATATCTCGTCAAATCTTCCTGGTAAATATCTCCTTTCCCCATTATGTTAAGCATTTCAACCCATTCTTCCTTCATTCCTTTAATCATCGTGGCTTTTAAAACGTCCTTGGATAGCGTGGTTTATGGGGACCTTTGTAAATTGTATTTAAATCTTTCTACATACTCTTCTAATGTTTCATTGTCTTTTGCAGACATATTAAAGATTTCATCTTTTAGGTCTTGGGTTCGGAAATGGTCTTGATATTTGTTAAGGAAAATGTTCTTCATTTCGTCCTAATTATTGATGGTTCCCCCACCTAGTCCCATGAACCAGCGTAGTTCTGTTCCTTTTAAGGTAGAGGGAAATAGTTTCAGCTTCTGAGGATCAGCGGTGTAGTCATACCCCTTACATAAGACATCAAATTCAAATAGGAATGCATCAGGATCTTTTGTAGTCAAACCATGGAAGGTGGGAGTGTTGTGCAAGGGAATGGCTTTGATAGGGGCGTTTTCATCATGATCAACAATGGGGTATTTAAATTTTTATGTCTACCTCTTATTCTGATTTTGATTATTTGCCATTTGATCAAAGAGGTGCCATAAATCTTCAGGGATTTCTTCTTATAGAGGAGTGATCCAGGCGGTTTTATGAGGTGAATACAGTGGAGGCTTTACAGTGCTTCCCTGATCTGGGATCTTGAGTACCTCTGTCTCGACCACTCTTTTAGGTGATTTAGGCTCTGGAGCTTCTATTTGAATTATGCCGTTATTTTCTCCTTCCCCTTCTTGTAAATTGCAAGAACCTCCCTCTCTCGAAGGGTCAGTGCCTATATGATTGGCATTTTGAAGGCTTCGTTCCACTCCTTCTGTTTTACCATGAATCTTAGCATGGGATATAGATGGTGAGGCTGCGGCTTGAGGGAGCGTGATAGGGCTTTGAATGGAAATAGTTCTAGGTCTTATGGATGCCTGAGATTCAGCTTTATTAATTATTTTGTCTATATATGTTGTCATTCCAAGGATCACCGGTCCTTGGGATTGTGAGGAATTTTGAGAGTTATTTTGAATTGTTTCTATCTTTTTCTTCCTAGCCATAAAACAAGAGCACCTATTCTACTGGTCTTTAAACCATTTTGCTGAGAAGCGGGCTACAGAGCAAGCATTTTTCTTGTCGGCACGCAGGTTCTTACCTCTCGTTTTTAATACCCAATTCTTCACATCAATGGAGAAAGGTGAATAAAGGATATCACTCTTAACACTCTCCCTGGTAACGGCACCAAAAATGTTGTTTTCACAGAGGTGGCTTATTATAGGCAACCTTAGTGCTTCTCATTTAATTATCAACTTGAGGCAAGTCTTCTTATTTCAATATTGTCAGCACAATATATGCAAGTGAGATCAACTGATAGTTACTCTATGTTATTTATGAGAAAGGGTTATCTAATCTTCTGAACTCAATCAACTTAAAGGGGAATGGTTTGATAGATTATGACTAATTATTTTGTCTAGCTTAGAAGAGAGAAACCTATGGTTGTGCCGCATAACGATGGGTTGAACAACAATATTGAGGAACTGAACAACGATGAATTGAAAAAAATTCTTAATGTATTTAACAACAATCAAAATGAAAGAAATCTTAATGAAAGTAATCCAAATTAAAGCAATCTAAATGAAAGAAACAACAATTACTTATATAATTTTGCAATGGAATTCTCTTGTAAACTGAATAACTAGCATTAATCAACAATTGGACGCCTCACCATGTTGAAAGGACAATTTAATCCATAGAGACAAGTAATCATTGATTGGTAATGATCCTACGATTTATAAATCGATTACAAAGGTGTTGGAAGAAAATGGAAATCTCTAACAGCTATGAAGCATTATTATAGAAACTATAAGATACGAAATGCAATTATTCTAAATCAAGAAATACAAATGCTAAACTATTTTGAAGGAAGAAAAACTGTAACTTTATTGAGTAGAAAAGTATTTTAGAACCGCATCATATAACTAAACATGGATTCTATAACTAACGCACAACACAAAATAGGTGAGGAAAATCCCAGGGGTTGGGCCCAAACCACTAGAATTTTTAACGTGATGAAAACCTCAAAAGTTACTTGTTTAAAACATCAAAACTCAAAAGATAATACAGGAATAAAATATGACAGCTCTGTCTTGATGCGCTAATTACAGAGGGAAAATTCTTATTTGACTCCCTATCTAGTTCATCCCTAGCCCTTTTAAAGGAATTTCCATGTAATGAGATAGTGTTCTCCAAACAACATCAACTGCACGTGGCTATCGTTTGAGTCTTCATGCTCGAATCCATATCTTTGCCTTCTTCGGGCTCATACTTTCGTGTCTATCTGGTGTCTTCCGTTTGTCGTTGGTTCAGCTGCTCTGCCTTCCTACATACGGAGATACAATAAGTATATTTCTGTTATAGAAATGTTCCTTTTTGTCGTTAGCTCAGTTGCTCTGATTTTCATAAATCTTTTCTTTCTTTTTTGTCAAAATGGGGAAGAATTCCTAAGATTGTGCCATAACTGAAAGTAATTATAGGGTGAAAACATACCTTAATTCTGGCCCAACACCCTCATATGAAACCTGAAAATGACCTAAGTAAATAACATGTGAAGTATCTAAAATATAATAATGCAAAACAAAAACATGAAACACATCATGCACACATGATAGGGTTGGATGTAAGGAAAGCCTATATGCCACTGAACCTTTTATTTCTAAGATTTCAAAAGGTCCCAAAAGATATGGAGACAATTTTTCTCCCTTTCCAAATTTTATAGAGCTTTTTTGGGGCCTTACTCTCAGGAAAACCCTATCTCCCACTTCATAACTTAGGTCTACCTAATGAGTATCAACATAACTCTTTTCCCGATATTGTGCTTCTTTTAGCCTCCCCTTAATCATAGTCATTTGTTCTTCCGTATCTTGAACCATTTATGGTCCTATTAATACTCAGTCCTCTAGTGGGTCCCAACTGAGAGGTGTTCTACAAGGTATTCTGTACAATAAGTCAAATGTTGTCATCTTGATGGAACTTTGATAACTGTTATTGTAAGAAAATTCCACCAGGGGTAAAAACTCCCATATCTTTTGTTGGTCCATCACATACATCTGTAGCATGTCTTCAAGGATTTGATTTGTCCTCTCTGTCTGACCATCTATCTTAGGATGATATGTAGTGATGAAGTTCAACTGGGTTCCCAAGGCTTCTTGGAAACTCGCCCAAAACCTTCCTACAAACACTGCTCCCCTATTTGATATGATCTTTCTAGGAACTCCGTGTAATGTCACAATCTCATGAATAAAAAATCTCACCATCTCTCTTACCGTATATGTAGTATTAACTGGTATAAAATGGGCACTCTTGGTCAATGTGTCCACCACTACAATTATGGAATCATGTATTCTTTAGGTAATTGGTAGTCCCACAATGAATTCCATTGACATAACTTTCCATTTAGATTTTGGTATCTCATTGGGTTGCAATAACCCTGTCGGATGTTTGTGTTCAACTTTTACTCGATGACACTCTAAGCATCTTGCTACAAATTTTACAATGTCCTTCTTCATACCTTTCCAAAATAAGAGTGATTTTAGGTCTGCACTCATCTTCTTAACACCAGGATGTACCATGTATATTGTGCTATGTGCTTCATTCAAGATCATCTAGCTTATATCTTCATTCGGTGGCACATATATCCTCCCCTGAAATCGTAGCAGTCGATCACTATCAAGGGAGTATTCTTCATATTTTGGGATCATCATTTCGTCCTCCCTCAAACTCTTATAACCTCCTTGTTCTAGGTGCCCTTAAATTTTAATTCAAGCAATTTCTCCCTCAAATTTATCTTTAAGGGAGTCACTGAATATCTGAGGCCTCCTAATTAAGTCATAAACCACCCTATTTATCGTTCATTTTATGTAAGTAATATCAAAATCATATTCAATTATTAGCTTTGACCACCATATTTGTCTTGCCTTTAAGTGGTCTTAAGTGAATATGTGTTGTAGCCCACAGTGGTCAGTCCTAAGTTCAACCTTACTTCCTAGAAGGTAGTGTCTCCAAATATTTAGTGCATAAACAATTGCTGCCATTTCTATATCATGGGTTGCATAGTTCTCTTCGTGGGTTCTAACTTTTCTTAATGCATATGCTATTACTCTTCCTTCTTGCATCAATACACAACCCAACCTTTTCTTGGAGGCATCGGTGCAAACCAAAAATTCTTTTTCCATATATGGCACCTTCAAATTGGCATTGTCGTTAATAACACCTTTAATATTCAAAATGCCTCTTCACAATTTTCAGTCCAAATGAATTTCTTGTTCTTTCTTTGGAGCTCGGTAATGAGGCTTTCTACCTTCGAAAATCCTTCAAAAAACCTACGATAATACCCTTCCATTCCCATGAAACTTTTTATTTCATGAACATTAGTTTGTGTTGGACATTCCATGATGGCCTTGATCTTTGTAAGGTCTACCGCGATACCATCCCCAAAGATAATGTGCACAAGATAATGAATCTTTGATTGGTAAAAGGAACACTTTGATAACTTCCCATACAATTGGTTTTCTCTAAGACATTGTAGAACTATCCTCAAGTGTTTTTCATGCTCTTCCGGGGTATTTGAGTAAATCAAAATGTCATCGATAAAGACTTGTACAAACTTGTCTAAGAAATCCCAAAATATTACATTCATCAAACTCATGAAAACACCTGGGGCATTTATAAGTCCAAACGGTAAGAAAATAAATTCATAATGCCCAAATATAATCTTAAAGGTTTTATTCATGATATATTCTTCCTTTATTTCTCAACTGATGATATCCCGACCTCGGATCTATTTTTTAAAACATAGTTTCCCCCCTCATTTTATCAAACAAGTCATCTATCCTTGGTAAAGGGTATTGATTTTTTATCGTCACTTTGTTCAATTTTTGGTACTCAATGCACAGTCCCCAAGACTTGTACAAACTTGTCTAAGAAATCCGAAAATATTACATTCATCAAACTCATGAAAACACCTGGGGCATTTATCAGTCCAAAGGGTTAAAAAAAAATTCATAATGCCCAAATATAATCTTAAAGGTTTTATTCATGATATATTCTTCCTTGATTTCTCAACTGATGATATCCCAACCTCGGATCTATTTTTTAAAACATATTTTCCCCCCTCATTTGATCAAACAAGTCATCTATCCTTGGTAAAGGGTATTGATTTTTTATCGTCACTTTGTTCAATTTTTGGTACTCAATGCACAGTCGCCAAGACCCATCCTTCTTCTTAACGAAAATCACAGGAGCTCCCCATAGAGATATGTTGGGTAGTATGAACCCCAAGTCCAACAACTACTTTAATTGGATTTTCAATTCCAATAGCTCTAGAGCTTACATATGATAGGGTACCTTTCCAATAGGATCACTTCCTTATTTAAGGTTGACGGTGAAATCAGTTTCCCTTTTTGGGGGTAGCCCAAGTAGTTCTTTAGGAAATACACCCTTGAATTCAACAATAATTGGATGTTTATCAAGGTTTTCAGAATCACCCTTATCATTTACAGCTACCACTGGGAACATTTGACATCACTTTCATCTAAATTTCATTAGTTGCATGGAGGAGATGAACCTCAGGGACACCCCTCGGTTATTTCCCCTCAATTATTGTATTTTTCCATCGTCATTTGTGAAATGTAGTACCTTTTCTTTACACTATAGGAGCGCCTTATGTCGTTCTAACCAATCCATTCCTATAGCTACATCATAGACTCCTAATATCATAGAGTACAAGGATACATTTGTCTTACATACACCTAGATCCACCTCACAATACTTTACCATCCTTCCTACATTTCTTTTCATGCCACGTGCCATTTATACATGTCTAAAATCATGTTGTGTAATTGTTTTATGTTTAATAATTGATAATTCATTTAAAGAAATAAAAGAATCAGTAGCTCCTGGATCTATTAAAATGACAAAAATTATACCATCAATACTACCTAAGGTTTCCAACACAGTGGACTGGTGTTCGACCTGGCAATTGTTCACTGCTGCATGGATGCAATGAGCCTTCCCCAGATCCCCCACCATAGTTGTTTTCTAAGTTGAGTTGGTATTACCTATCTTCTAAGGGAAATATCTCTCGTACTAAGGACCTCCACAAGTTCAACACCCCCTCTTAGTAGCTTGGCTCCTACTACCGACTGAACTAGGAGTTGGCTTAGAACTATGTTAGAAAGAGCTAGACCTTTGGGAGTGATGATGAGGTGGTGTAGCTGGACAACTCAGGTTATGAATCCATGCGCTTTTTATTTTTCTTCCACACGCCCGTTCTCTTGGAGTCGGTATTTCGTTTTCCCTTCTTATCCCTTTTCCTAGGTGTCGTGAAAAATAGGAGGATGATTTTTTTGTTGACAAGTTTTTTGAGATACCTTGTGCGGCTGCTGAGATGGATGACTATATGGTGTTCTTTGATTTCCTATTTACCACTTTTAATGATTGAGCAGAGGACCCCTTTGAAAATTTCTATATTCCATACTATTTCCACTAGGTACTGCTGATCCTGTGGGCTTGGTTGCCTTACTAGGTCGACTATTCATGTTCTCCTCCTTTGCGATGATTGTCTACTGAAGTGCCTTGTGCAAGGTGTAAGGAATTAAGATCCTAACCTTAGCCCGAATGTTACCATTTATTTCATACAAAACTTTGTTCTCCTTGAGCCTTTCTGTGTTTAAGTGAGGGGAATAATGTAGTAATTCCATAAAACGAGCCTCATACTCCGGTACCAAGCAAATCCCCTGCTTTAATACATTGAATTCATTTAATTTACTCTCAAGTAACTCCTCTGACAAGTAGCATTCTCTAAAATTTTCTTCAAACAATTCCAAAGTTACTTATGAGTTATCCATCCCCAGTTGGGGTAATAATGTCTTCCACCAAAGTAGTGTGTTTCCCTTTAGCTGGAATATACCCATCTTGGCCTTCATGTTTGAGTTGTAATCTCTCATGGTAAAGCACATAGCCACGTTTTCTAACCATGCCTCTACATATTTACCATTAATGGACCCACAAAACTCTGGAAATTTTACCTTTTCCAAATCTCGACGTATATCATTTCTTGTAGTGTTTCGGGGTGCTATATTTTGTATGGCCGGTCCTCCATGCTCCCTTTCCAGAAGGTTTATTAATCCCCCATACATGTGCTAGAATGATCTCATTAAGTTCAAAACTTCTTCAGTTGGTATTTTTTCTTGTGTTGTGATGTTTTCCCTACCATTGGATGGGGTGGCAGGAGGTGGCTATTGTGGTGATGCCACATTGTGCCCTCTAGTTGCCCCACTCATTCTTGTAATTATTCTAACCATGGTACACCAATTAATACTGCCACAATTTAACATGATTTTCCTTATAAGATAAAACAAATCAATAAAAATTATAACCAACCTGAAAGGTTCTACTATTTATTGTTGTTATTATATACTTCCAAAGGAACAATTTATGCATTTATAAGTTCTTGATTATTTAATTCACCTATCAATTTAAAACCTTCCTATAATATTTAATCATAAGGATACAATCAATATAACTCATCATAATAGGCTTAGACTACACTATGTCATGTAAATGATAGAGGTGGTTGGTAGCATTATCATAACATAATCTGAGAGTCTCATAAATAAAGAGAGAGAGAATAAGTTTCTAATGTTTTATGATTTCAATAATGGAAGTGAAACTATAATATTAATAATAAGCATAGATAAATATTTTTTTATATAACATACGACTAGAATATGGTAATTATTAAGGAAACGATAATTATCAAATTACATGCATATCTGATAGGGATGCCAATTCCAAAAAATGGATAATTTAGGACTACATTAATAAATATTTATATATAAGTGTTTGTATAGTGAAAAGTGTGTGGTATGATAAAATTTTAAACCTTAGTATATAAAATATTTAAGATCAAGTATTAATAATGCAAGAATTTATAATAATAAATTCCATTAATTATATGAAAAATAATTAAATAATTAAATGAATGCTATGATTCTGAGAATGTTAAACTAATACAACCATCTAATTTATAAGGTTGGAATGGAATTAGTGCAGGAGTTACTTGGGACATTATTCCCTTTTGGTAAATAGGTAGATCTACCCAGAGTTATTTCTTACCATTATTTTTGCAATTCTTTACATAAATTTAGATAGAAGTGAACATGTGAATATTGTGATTTACCATGGTAATGTCTACCAAAATTTATGCAAGTTGTTGAACAAGTTTAGGTTGTAAAATTATTGAGGTAAGTTTTTCCTCTTCTTGAAGTTGTTAGTTTCCCTTTTACTCTTCTCTTAAAAAATACCTCCTTTCACTGTCCCTTTTAATGAGTCATTAGTTTTGAAAGTTTAATCGAATACAATAATGACTTGATGATATATGTCATATTTGTCTCTATTTTCAAAGTATTTATATGCGTTCCATCAATAAGTTCTTTCTTAACACTACAAATTTGTGTGTATCGACAAATTATTGCAAATTATCTTTGCTTGACTGAACGACATCACCCATATAAAAATGATGGGAATTTCATAATTCATAAAAGAATTATGAATTATAATTATTTTGAGAGATTTATTATAATCTTAAAATGTGCAATTAATTTAACTTATATCCATATAAAACAAAATTATGAGTGTTTTTTGGTGCACGTAAATATCAAATCACAGTGAATTATATCAATTAGAATTTGATTTACATCAATGCCAATTTTCAATCAAACTCCTTTTCCCTTAAAAACCAAACTCCATATGCCTTATAAAGAAATTTGAAAAAAAATAAATTATTAATTTATAATTAACAAAATGTTTTCCACAAATTTATTTCTAAATATCAAGTAACTTTGGTGATAGGCTATTGTGGAACCTGAGATAACATTTCTATAATTTCCTATAAATATTACATGAGTAGAAGATGTAAAATAAATTTTAAATGTAACCACTTTATTTTTTTGAGTAACTTGTGTGGTACGGAGATGAAATTTTCACTGCAAAGTGTTATCTAATATTGACACCGGGATTATGTGATGTCTCTTAGGCATTTTCATTTTAGTACATTGAACTGCTTAATTTTTTTAAATTTTAATATTCTTATGTTTATCCCATTAATGATTCTCGCAAATAAAACCCCCTTGGAATGGAGGTATTTGTCTCAAAATCCTCGAGCGATTTCATTAATTCGTAATGTAGAATTTCGCATGGTAAAATATCAAATCACTGATAAGTAAATATTGCATGCCCAAATGGACTATTTCACTCACCAAGTGGAGCAAATAATAGATGAGTAAGGTAAGAAAATTTGTTGAGTGGTTTAGTTTTTATTTAAAGAAAAATTATGAAAAATATAGATCGCTCATATAGAATAAATAAACATGTAGGAGCTGAATATTAGAAGAAAATTTGCAATGGTTGTAGGTCTAATTATTGCTAATCCAATAGTCTATGAGAGGAAGGAACGACCTTTGAGGAATGATGTAACTGAGAGAGATGAAACGACTGGTTAGCCTATAGATGAACACAAACTTTTTGATCATCTAAGACACATCAAATATCTAGAGCATCCGTATTTGTTAGAGAAATTAAGGGTAATTTCTAAAGATGTGATTGAGGTTGATGATGAACAAAGTCATATTAGGGTAACATTTAATCCTATAGTTGAACATTGTAGCATGGAAACAATTATTTGACTTTGTTTGCGAGTGAAAATTATGGGCTGCATGCCTTACCAATTCACCACACATTATTGTGAGTGGCTCAGTCATCACTATACAGGCTGCCACAAATACATTCCCACTATCTCTTCTTAGGGGCCGTTGCAGAAACCAGAGGTCCACTTCTGCTACAATATTTTATTACCATTTACAATATATTTGGGTGTATTATTTATAGTTACTAATTTTTCCTATGCTCTATTGCAGTGATATCCATTCAAGTGGATGTAAAAGAGGGAAAGATAACAACCAAAATCCCATGGAATTGACCTGCTTTGAACCCTATTTTCCTTAGCTTTACTATGAGCCACACAGGATTTGCTTCTCCTAAAGATGAGCCTAATAGGAGGCTTGAAATACTAACTTTTAAAATGCCAATCATAGTTACCCAAATGAATGCTAGCAATAGTAACTACTTTTCAACCAATACAAAAAGCTGGAATTGTCAGCTTCAAAATGTAACAAGAATCACCTCTAATATCAATATTAGTGGATAGAACAACAGAACTTGGTTGTGTATCCCAGAAGGTGTGGAACAACACAACAATCCAGTGGAAGTTATGAGAAGCTAGTACTTCTGCTTAAAATTTTAGGAAAAATTTTGATTTTGTGGAGAGTATTATGGATGGATTTTTCTAAGTATGGGTAAATCTATTAGTATCTAAGACCCAATGGCACTATTAGAGATAGTAGATAATCAGGATAATCCAAAATTTTGTACACACATTAGTACTTGAACTTGAAGGTAAAATGAGGTTTTAATCCACCAGTCTCTAATATATATATGTATATATATATATAATGTTATGTTTTTTTCAAGAAAAACACACTATTTCTCCAGAAAATAATTAGAGTGATATCAATATCTAGTGTTGGAAATCAAGTTATAAATTAAAAATCGATTGTCATTGCCTTATTAACTAAACAAATATTTAGAATAATTTAAAATAAATAAAATGGATTTTTGTTTTGTTATCATATAATAATTTTTACTTTAGAGAAGGTGTTAAGGGTTTGTAGGCCATTTGTGTGAACCTAGGGCTATGATACCAGGTGTAGAGACTACCCATTTTTTTTTTAACAATGCAGAATAACTAGGACTACAATCATATGTAGATGAATATTGGGAACTCAGAAATACTAAGCACTTACATCTAACATCCGTAAAAGTTACCACATTTCAAATATCATCTATTTTACATGCTATTAACTATAGGTACAACATAATCATATAAAATAACATCATAACTAACATACGTATCGTTCACCAGGAGACGATGTTAAATCTTTACTTGTAGCTACTTGCACTTTGTTGCTATTGTCTGCCTCCAAATGTGAATGTCGATGTGCTTGGAATGAATGTAGTGACCCACTGATTGACCTCCCAACCTACTCCTTGGGTACTCTCCTTCCCCGCATACCCCTGAGCTACAATGGGGTTGTACAATGGAGCACGTTTAATAGCTAATAGAGGTGTGCCTTCCGTGGCTGAAGAGACCCATATCTAATGTCCTCTACCTCACCAAACTGAACTATGGCTCGTAACCACTCACAATGACATTATACCCTCCATGGAACAATAGGGTAAGAAAAAATTCCCTTTCCCATGTCTTGCCCATTCTTTTATAAGAGGATTCATAGGTGACACTTGGCATTTCATGCATAATTAATTATTTTTATTAATCCAAAATTTTATTATTCACCCACCCGTGTTTCACCCTCTCACCAGGACTCTCCAAAATCATTTACCTAATTTTAATTTAAAATAGTATTTTCCTCAACCCAACAAGGCTTCTTATTTCTTCTTCTAGATGTCTCTTGATTCCCCCTTTTTCTACTCCTTAATTTGTGTTTATTATTGAACTTAACTGATAATTCTTAGATTTTATCCCCTAAATACCTCCTAATTTAACTCAATTTTACTCTTAGATGGATATTTTTATGTTGGGCCTTGCCACATCAAGGTTCTCTAAATTTCTCCAATTTTAAGTTATTAATCTTATTTTAAATCACCACCCCCTTATCTCAATATAGTTTTAACTATTTTATGATTAATATTTATAATTAACTCTATGTCCCTCTTTCCCCCTTTTTCCTAATTAAGTTAATTATGCACATTATCTACTTAATATTTTCAACATGGAAAGGGGTGGAGTTCTCAAGGTAAAATATTTTATTTCTTCCTATTCTTCCATTACCCCAAGTTTTATTCTTGATTTAATTTCCATGGTTCTAACATCATTTACCACTTGATATGAATTAGTAGTATTTTCATATCTTGATTATATTTATTAGTTTAATTTTAATGATTTCGAGGGTGTCAAGTTGGACATGCCCTTCAAGAAATTCCCTTCGAAGTTCCAAGGGTGCCATGCCTAACAGTTTATTTGTGATGCCAAGGGCGCCAAGCTGGTCTTTCCCTTAAATAAATTCTCTTTAAGTTCGAAGGGTGCTATGCCATTTTCCCTTCAATAATCTAGTGGTTATGATGGGAAAGTATAGGTGCAACGACAGAGACCATTATTATATCTTATGTTGTCCACTATAGTTAGAATAATGGTATTTTGGATCAAGGAATCTGCCTTGATACACACCCCACAAAAACTCCTTGTGAGCGACCCAAATTTGGGGCCTGCCCCCATGACATCATGATCCTCAAGGAGAAGGTGTTTCGACCTTTCTAGCCTAAGTCATGGCAAGAGTGCTAGAAGGTGAGATTCAGGGACACTGCACCACTCTTCCCGTGTTGTTCCATCTAATTATACAACCCCATTACCCATGTGTGAGTCATTCGGCCAAGAAACTAACATGTTCCTATAGCCACTAACATATATATATATATATATATATATATATATATATATATATATATATATATATATATATATATATATATATATATATATATATATATATATATATATATATATACACACATATATATATCAAGTTTCATACTAGAATTAGAACTTCAAAGACAAAATATTAAATTCCATCAAACCAAATTTTGTCAACTCATCACATGCGAGTGCCTCTGGTGGTTTTCTGTCACACTCAATAATCATCAGTAATAAATTTCCTTAGTGTTACTGATTTTCATAATAGAATCATGAACATGACCTAGTCATTATCATCATTTTTCATTGTGAACGAACATATAATTTTATGATATATATATATATATATATATATACACACACACACACACACACACACACATATATATATATATATAGCAAGTTTCAAACTGGACTTAGAACTTCAAAGACAAAATATTAATTTCCATCAAACTAGATGTCGTCAACTCATCATATGTGAGTGCCTTTGCGAGTTTCCTATCATACTCAATAATCATCAATAAAAAAAATTCTTAGTGTTAGTCATTATCATAATAGTGTCTTCAACATGACCTGGTCATTCACATTGTTGTTCATTGTGAACCAAAACTAATGTAAGTAGCTAACATAAGGGACACATTCATCATGATTATCATAATCCTAACATCAATCGGAAACATACATATACATCAAATCCATCATCATCGTAACATCAATAGAAAACATACCTATCCATAAAAGCTATAATCATCATGATATTAATATAGATAATACATATCCTTTAATGTTATCATCGTCATAATATCAATAGAGAACTTGTAAAACCACTAATGCTACAATCATATCATCCATTAATGATATCATCATCGTAATATCAATAGAAAACATACATAATCATTAATTTTATCAACATCATCTTATCAAACCAACAAATACACTAATAATAGAGTCATGTATCCATATCCTCAACCTGAGGTCCTCAAAGAATAAAGTGCGAGCCTTAGGGCTAAATAATGTTAAAATTCATATAATTGTTAGTTAAATACAGTAGGGTACTACATAGTTGATACAGTCAAAAAGAAAATACCCAAGGGAAAAACCATGGACTGATACCCATGGTATTTCAAGGTACTAAGGCTATAAAATAATATGTAAAAGACAAAATAAGATAGGTTATCCCCAATGAATAATTACTAGGGTTGAGTTTTAATTTTTGAAAGGGATGAGAGTGTAACTAGGTTATATTGATGAAACTATAAAGGATAAGTGAGTTAAAGGGTTATAATGTGGAAATATCACATGCTTCTACAAAAAGAAACAATGAGTGTTGAGAGATTTTGAAGAGTATTGAATACAACTAATTTTAGCAAAAGAGGCCAAGACAAATATTTATGTATATCTAAGACTCGATATGATTTTGACTCGTGAAATAAATAGGCAAGAGTATATAAATGAGATATGTGATTACAAAGAATGAGTTTCCAGAATAGATCTGATAATTTGTGATTATATTTGAATGTGAGGAAAGAGTTATTGAGCATGTATGAGAAGTTGTTGGCAAAATGTTTCCTATGTCCTAATATATTGTGATGTTTTCCTTAATGGAAAATCTCTGGCAAAGGATGGAGCACATGTCTTCCTGGAGAAGCTCAACAGTCTATCAAAATAATTGTGTAATGACCAGCAAAAGATTGGATAATTTTGATATTGCAGGAACTATACGCGGGTTTGTAAAGGCCAAGTCGTGCATACACATGGATAAGTACGTTCTAAGTCACGTATTCCTTTTGCGCTCCAAAATATACCAAGTGACATTACCATGGTATTAGCCCATAGTATTGAATGCTGAGTTGTCTATTTGATTCCATCCAAGAATAACATAGGTTTTTGTGTGGTTTTGACTCATGGTATTGGTAAATTCTACATCTATATAAGGAGAAGAAGATCATAGTGCAATGTGTGAACATGTAAGGGTTGTTACTAAATATTTTCTCTAAGGTATATCTACATGGGATGAAATCCACTCTTATTGATAAATCAGAAGTTATGATGCACCCTTGGATAAGATGATGGATCAAGATCTCTAGATCTGAAATTCCTATGTACCTGCATGATTTATTGAAGAAATGATTAGATCTGTGATCAGATACATAATGAAAAATTCATATTTACAGATCTATATGCTATTTTTTCATGGTGAAAGAACGTATATACATAGCTTTGTCTTAGCAAAAGTGTGTATGGAAGTTAGGGATTTCTAAAGCTTGTTGCAAAGGTTTTCTGGTTATTTCTGCTATATTTCTGTTGTCTGTTAATGACGTCTTCTTGTAGATTTGCGTTGTTTGAATACTGTATATGCTGCTAAGTTGATTATATAAAAATATGATCAATGAGAGAATAAACATGGTTGATGGTGACTAACTAATGAAGGGATCTGCAATTCTAAAAGATATATGATTGAAAGCCTCAGATCTAGATCTGAGACTGATTAAATTTTAAAAAATAGTATTCACAAAGCTATAGATAGGTTGGTGTGAGAGAAATAGAGTATACATGCTGGTTCAATGAAGAGAAGTAGTGTATGCATTTTAAGTTGATGAATGTTCAAGTCTGAGTTTGATTCTACATACTTATTCTGAATTTTGGGTTATTTCTATGTTCTGGTTACAGTGTTCTCACTATTCTGATTGAAGTTTGGGTTAAGTTTATTATTGATGATATTTATAATGAGTTGAATTGAAGCTGTGGGATCTAGTATGAAAATTAATGAAATTTGGTTTGCAATGGTTATGAGGGCTGAAACCTTCAGTATGGAAGTAGAAGCTTCGTGCCAGTAGAATCTGGTGTTCTGATCAGGGGGTTGAAGGTCCCTTCCAATAATGGCTGGTAAACGAGTTCAGGGGGTTTTAGCTCACGTCTAGTAGCAGCTAGAAAATGAGAGAAGGTTGCAGCCTTTTTCAGGTAGATGACTGCATACTGATATGAGTCTACATTAGTACAAAATTGTAATAAATTTTTCATATAATAAATATTGAAGACAGAGATGACAGCAGTCGTGGTTTTCTCCTGAATTTGGTTTCCACCTTAAATCTTGGTGCTCATGTGTGTTGTTATTGTGTGATGTTTTATTCTGCTGTTACTGCACATATTTGCTGATCATATAACAGATGCAAGATTGATAAAATGAATTAAATATTGTTTTTATAAACAATAAAATTATATCAGTATACACTAGTTTCTTTTGGTATATGCGTGTGTGTACGCGAGTTGGGTTCATAAAATCCGAGTTTAGAATTTAGTAAAGAAAAAGTAAAATATTTCAGTAAGCTCTAAATATTGATTCAACCCCCCCCCCCCTCAGTATTTTCCTAACAATTGGTATCAGAGAAGGTCCTTCTGAATAAGCTTAATCGCTAGAAGGAAGATCAGCTAAGATGAGTAATCAAGATGGGACAGCATCTATCAAGCCTTCTCTCTTCAACAGAAACAACTTAATCTTCTAGAAAATAAGGACAAGATCCTATCTTCAGTCTCTTGGAGCATATGTATGGGTTATAGTTGAAGGAGGTTATCAATATCCAACATCAGTTCCAAAAGATGTAGCAGAAAGAAAGAGCTATGAAATCAATGCAAAGGCGGTCAATGCATTATTGGGAAGTCTGACTGAATCAGAATTTTTCAAAGTCATGCAGTTGAATACAGCAAAGGAGATATGGGAAAAAATCATTCTAAGCTATGAAGGTGGTACCAAGGTAAAAATTGCTAAACTCCAAACTCTCAAAATTCAATATGAAAATCTCAGGATGCATAATGAGGAAAGCATTGCCAGTTTCTTTTTATGTCTAGATGATATTGTAAATCATATGAGAAATCTGGGTGAAACCATAACTAACACTACTTTGGTAGAAAAGGTTTTCAGATATCTAACTCCCAAATTCAAGTCAAAAGTGTCTGCTATTGAAGAGAAGAAGGATCTACAAACTCTTACTATTGTTCATCTTCATGGTATTTTGACTGCTTGAGAAATGATAAGAGGAGGTCCATCTAAAGTCAAAGAAGTTGTCTTTAGAGCTGCTGCAAAAGGAAAAGAAGTAGAAGAATAAGAAGGATCAGGGTATGTTTTAGAAGAGGATGAGATAAATTTTGTAAAGAAGCTACAACTTGGCATTGGAAGGTTCAGAGGTAAGCTTCCTTTTAGATGTTTTTCTTGTGGAAGAGTTGGTCATTATGCTGCTAAGTGTCCCCATAAGGAAAATCATGAAAAGGGAAAGGAAGTGGCAAAAGGAAATAAGAATCGGTTTATCAATAGAAAGAGTTATTATACTCATGAAGATAGTGATGGGCTTTCAAATAGTGAAGAAGGAGAATCTGATCAAGATGTTAGACTTCTCATGGCTTTTGAAAAAATATTTAGTGAGGCTAAGGATACCTTTATGGATGCTCTAGAAGAAAATGATTTTCTTGAAGAAATAAATCAACTCAAAATATGTTTGGAAGAAAACAAAATTTCTGTAGATACTCTAAAGAAATAGCTTTTAGAAAAGGAGAAACACAATGAGAAATTAGAATGAGAAATAGTAATTCTAAGAAAGGAAATTGAGGAAGTGAAAATTTTGAATCTTAGATTTGCTAAAGGAACTGAAACCTTAGATGAAATTATTAAGGTACAACGTTCTCCTCTTATAAAGACAGGCCTTGGATATATCGGAGGATCCTCTCAGTCTTTAGCACCAAGCTATCTAAATGCAGCTAAAGCCAACCTACAACATTCCGTCACTCAGCAAGAGAACAAAGAAACTTCACAGGTAAAGCATGACTACTTCAATACAAAGACAATAGCAGAAATATCAATCAGAGAAATACCAATCAGCAGGTAAACACAAATAAAAGGTTTCATGATCGCAAAAATTTCTTCTTTAACGAGCAATGTTTCTCATTTCATAATTTTGGTCATAAATTTGTTCAATGTGTTGCATACAAAACCATCATGACCAGAAAAACAAGAAAGAAAACTAGAATAAATAAGAATACTTATAACAACTTTTCTCCTCTTCAAAAATAAATTGAATGCGCTTATTTCAATAAATTTGGTCATGAAGAATCTCAATGCAGGAGCAAACTTCAACCAAAAGAGCATATACCTTCAAATTCCAAGGTATGGAGAAAGAAGGACTTATAGGTTGAGAACTGTGGCATAGCCTTATTTCCAGAAGGGGAAGAAAATCAATGGTACATTGATAGCGGATGCTCAAAACACATGATAGGTAATGGAAATAAACTCCTTACATACAATTCTCTAGAAAGAGAAAAGAATGTTACCTTTGGAAATGATACTCCTGTTGTCATTAAATGAAAAGGTTATGTTTTTCTAAAAGAAAAGGTAAAAGCTAACAATTTTATGTATGTGGATGGATTAAAACATAACGTGTTATGTGTGAGTCAAATGTGTGATCAAGGAAATGAAGTTGTATTTAGTTCAAAAGAATGTGTGGTACATGAACTCGACATAGGAAAAACAGTAATAAAAGGAACTAGAACACCAATAGTAATAAAAGGAACTAGAACACCAAGCAATCTGTATGTGTTGAAAGGTTGCAAAGAACAATGTTACTTGGGTAAATATTCAGAAAATTGATTATGGCACAGAAGATTGGGGCATTTGATCTTCTCTCAAATCAGCAAATCTAGCAAACTCAAAGTTGTTCGTGATATTCCCAGCATCACTCTACCTGAAAGTACCATATGAAAATCTTGCCAATTCGGTAAGCAAACCAGAGTGAAATTGAATGCCAAAAAAGGATTAGAAAGTAAGCCTCTTTAACTCATACATACTGATTTATGTGGACCTATGAGGAAAAAGTCACCCCATGGAGAACAATACTATATTCTATTTATTGATGAATTTTCTAGAATGTGTTGGATTGGGTTACTAAAAGAAAAAATATGAAGCATTTGAAAAATTTCAGATCTTCAAAGCCCTGGTTGAAAATGAATTAGACCTAAAAATAAAATGTCTTAGATCTGACCGAGGAGGGGAATATATATCAGATGAATTCTTTGATTTTTGTGAACAACATGGCATAAAAAGACAGTTTTCTGTAGCTGGAACCCCACAACAAAATGGCGTGGCACAAAAAATGAATAGAACATTTCAAAAAATGGCTCGTGCTATGGTTGATGATTCCAGAACACCAGATACCTTTTGGAGAGAAGCAACACATACTATAGTAAATATTCTTAACAAGGCTCAGGTTTGTTTGAACACTGATAAAACTCCTTTTGAGCTCTGATATGGTAATCTTCCAACTGTAAAGAATTTTAGAGTTTTTGGAAGTAAATGTTTTATCAAGAATAATGATGAAAAACTTGGTAAGTTTGAACCTAGAGAAGATGAAGGAAAATTTCTTGGCTATTATTCAAGAAGTAAAAATATAAATGTTACAATTAAAGGCTTTAGAAAATTGTTGAATTTATTGATGTTGTAATTGATGAGTCTCTCTCAGCTCCTAAAAGGGAAATAACAACAAAAAATGAAGATGATGATGATATATATTTTCCCTGATCAAATAGAAACAATATAGAAGGTGAACCCAATGAAGCTCTAGAAGAAGATCTATCTGAAAAGGCTCCATCCAAGTATGTTCAAAAGAATCATCCAAAATCTCAAATTTTGGGAGAAAAAGGATTAGGTGTCCAAACAAGAAGAACTCTTGTAGGATCCTGCTAGCTATCTAGAATTCTTATCCACTATTGAACTACAAAATGTAAATCAAGCTAGTAAAGATGAATGTTGGATTCAAGCCATGAATGAAGAACTTGATCAGATTGAAAAGAATCATACTTGGGAATTGGTTCCAAGACCTCATGATAAAAATGTTATTGGAACAAAATGGATATTTAAAAACAAGTTAAATGAAAATGGAGATGTTATTAGAAAGAAAGCTAGATTTTTTGTAAAGGGTATGATCAACAAGAAGGTATAGACTTTGAAGAAACGTTTTCTCCTATAGCTATAATTTAAGCCATAAGAATGTGTCTTGCCTTTTCAATCTTTCAACAATTCAAATTTTATCAAATGGATGTTAAATCTGCTTTCCTTAATGGTGATCTGGAAGAAGAAGTTTATATAGAACAACCAGAAGGATTCATTTTGGGAAATGATGAAAAACTTGTTTGCAAACTTAAAAAGGCTTTATATGGTCTCAAACAAGCTCCAAGGGCAGGGTACTATCGTCTTGAAAAGTATCTTCATCAACAAGGTTTTTCAAAGGGATCTGCTGATAGCAACTTATACACAAAAATTGAAAATGATAAACTATTGATTGTAGTTGTATATATTGATGACATCATTTTTGGGAGTAATGAAGAGTCCATGAGTCATAAATTTTCTTCTGTTATGAAGCAAGAATTTGAAATGTCTTTACTTTGGGAACTAACATTTTTTCTTGGCTTACAAGTGCAACAAGCAACAGATGGCATAATTTTATCACAATAAAAAATATCTTAAGAAAATTCTGAAGAAGTATGGGATGGAAGACTGCAAACATGTAAGTACACCAGTGGTAACTGGGTGTAACCTCAGTTCTCATGATGATTCTCCCACGGTGAATCAACCAGAATACAGATTCATGATTGGAAGTCTGCTTTATCTAATAGGGACAAGACCTAACATTATGCATGTAGTTGAGATTGTTGGATGATTCCAAGCTAATCCAAGAGAGTCACACCTTCAGGCTATAAAAATAATATTCAAATATCTACAAGGGACTCGAGACTTTGGCCTATGGTATCCAAAGAATGTTGATCTCACTCTTCATGCTTACACAAATGCGGATTGGGCTGGAAATGTTGATGATCGAAAAAGCACTAATGGTGGTGCATTCTATAGGGGGCCCCGATTAGTATCTTGGTTCAACAAGAAACAAAGTTCTATTTCCTTATCTACAGCAGAAGTAGAATATGTGGTTGCAACATCATGTTGCACACAACATCTATGGATGATGGAGACTCTACAAGACATTCAAATCAAATGTTCACCTCCTGTCTCCTTCTTATGTGATAATACAAGTGCCATTAGTATCCCAAAGCATCATGTTATGCATTCCAAGACCAAGCACATTCCTATCAAGTATCACTTCCTACGTGAACAAGTGCTTGACCAAAAGGTTAAGTTGGAGTATGTTCCCTCCAAAGAACAAGTTGCTGATATATTTACTAAACCTCTTCCCAGGGAAGCGTTCAAATATCTCATAAAGAAGATGAGAGTTGTATTTCCCTCTCTAATCAATTTTGATTAATTTCAAAAGATTAAATTTCGGTACGCGGGTTTTATAAAGGCGAATCGCATATATACGCAAGTTACTGTGCATAGAACTGCGTATGAGTTTTTGTTGACAAAAATTATCTGGGTCAGCATTAAGAACATATATGGGGCTGTTGGGTAGTCCATTTTTTGATTCAGTATTCATCCTTCTGTATCATTCTCTAATATTTATCGCCTTGATGAAGTTGCTTTGATGAATTGGTTGTTGAAGATGTTCAAGATGCACAAGCTTAGGGGGAGCACATGCCTTGTTGAAAAGGATGCATTGTTGGCATTGTGATTGGTTTTTGTTATGATCTCCTACTTGAGATTCTTTGAGTTATATCTGTAATTTTCTGAAAAGCTCATGTTGAGACCAATGATGTAAAATTGTTATATTCATTCATGTAAGGACTTGTTCCAATTTTTAAACCCACTTGGTTAGGTATTTGAGTCTATTATGTAATTCCACTTGGTTGGATCATTGTTGTAAGTATGAGTCCTTGGTGATAGAGGTTATTGAGTCATGTACTTCACTAAAAATATGTCTGAAGATTCAACATGCACTCAGGGGGAGCATGGTCAATTCAGTGCACATCAAAACTGCAAAGAAAGAAAAACTTTGTTTTGATATTTGATCTGCCCTTTTCCCTTGATGTCAAAGGGGGAGAGTATTTTGGTGTTTGAATAAAGGTTATGCATAATGTATCTATCTAATTGCGACGATCAAACACCATAATGGATGCCATCAAGTCCAAAGGGGGAGATTGTTGGCAAAATGTTTCCTATGTCCTAATATATTGTAATGTTTTCCTTGATGGCAACTCTGTGGCAAAGGATGGAGTACATGTCTTCCTGGAGAAGCTCAAAAATCTATCAAAAGAATTGTGTAATTACCAGCAGAATATTGGATAATTTTGATAATGCAGGAACTATACGTGGGTTTGTAAAGGCCAAGGCGCATATACATGCAGATAAGTACGTTCCAAGTTGTGTATGGCTTTTGCACTCCAAAAGGTTTGATACCAAGGGGAATTACCATGGTATTAGCCCACAGCATTGAACACTGAGTTGTCTATTTTATTCTGTCCAAGAATACCATAGACCGTTGTGTGGCTTTGACTCATGGTATTGGTAAAAGTTACATCTATATAAGGAGAAGAAGATCATAGTGCAATGTGTGCACATGTAAGGGTTGTTACTAAATATTTTATCTGAGGTATATCTACATGGGATGAACTCTGTTCTTATTGATAAATTAGAAGTTATGAAGCACCCTTGGATAAGATGATGGATCAAGATCTCTAGATCTGAAATGCCTATGTACCTGCATGATTTATTGAAGAAATGATTAGATCTGTAATCTGGTGCATTCTTGCTGAAGTAAAGTGAAGAAATATGGGTAAGTCCTATAGATCTGATACATTCTACAAAATTCATATTTATAGATCTATACGATAGTTCGTCATGGTGAAAGCGCATATATACGTGGCTTTGTATTAGCAAAAGTGCGTAAGGAAGTTAGGGTTTTCAGAAGCTTTTTGCAGAAGTTTTCTGGTTATTTCTGCTATATTTCTGTTGTCTGTCAATGAAGTCTTCTTGTAGATCTGTGTTGTGAAACCAACTCCAAAAATAGAAGAAAAGAGATATCAACGCCTTAGAAATAAGCCACTTCGAGGGAGAAACCTCCAATAGATTACATGAATGAAAAATTCTTGGATGATACAAATGAAAAAACCTCCTTTCTATATATAAGAGTCCATGGGGCCACAATGTAATCCTACTGGGTCCACAATGTAATCCTAGCCAATCTAACAATAATAATGTAAGGGCACAATAATAAAAATATGGGGGTTACAGGTTACAGGTGTACAACAATAACAATAAGGGGGGCTACACTAACATAATAAGGGACTACACTATTAATATAGGGACTTAACATGCCCCTCTCCTTCAAACAAGTGTTGTCCTCAATGCTTGATTATTTCTTGATGCTTCTGTATAAAATTCTCATCCTCCCATGTGGAATCTTCTACAGGAAAGTTCTTCCACTTGCTGAGATACTCTGAAATTAATTTTACTTGTCGAGTTCTTGTTTCTATGACTGCTTCAGAACTTATTTCAATGCGATGTTGTTCTTCCTGTTGTTTCATTAGATTTTGCAACAAAGTTAGGTTATCCTTTGAGAGTTGGAGAACTTTTTGTTGATGCTTGATGTGATATTCCACTAATTTATCATCCATATTAGCTATTATTTCATCCTTCAAACCATCCAACTTAGCCTCCATTTCTGATTTTAAACCATCTATGTCATCTTTGGTTACTCTTCATAAGATCGAAATTTGTTTCACTTGGTACCTTAATTTTGATATCTCATACTCCACTCTAAAAATTTCAGCTTCTGAACCTTCGTAGAAAAAACGTTATAGCGAAAATTCCACGATGAATTTTTTAAGTGAAATTTAGGAGCTTGCAAAAAGACCTAACTTCCACAGATCATATCTCTGAAAATATTGCGATCCAAGCTCTGAAATTTTGTGACAATGTTCCTCAGGATTTCGGCTTCGCACTCTAAAAATTTCAGCTTCTGAACCTTCGTAGAAAAAACGCTATAGCGTAAATGCGACGATGACCTGTTTGGAGTAGCGAAACCCTAGAATCCAAAGCTTTGATACCAAATGTTGTGAAACCAACTCCAAAAATAGAAGAAAAGAGATATCAATGCCTTATAAATAAGCCACTTCGAGGGGGTAGCCTCCAATACATTACATGAATGAACAATTCTTGGATGATACAAATGAAAAAACCTCCTTTCTATATATAGGAGTCCATGGGGCCACAATGTAATCCTAGATGACCTAACAATAATAATGTAAGGGCACCATAATAACAATATGGAAGTTATAGGGGTATAAAAATAACAATAAAGGGGGCTACAGTAACATAATAAGGGACTACACTATTAATATAGGGACTTAACAATCTACATTGTTTGAATACTGTATATGCTGCTAAGTTGATTATATACAAATCTGATCAATGAGAGAATAAAAATGGTTGATGGTGACTAGCTGATGAAGGGAAAAAAATTTCTCAGTTCTAGAGGCCGGAAAGTAGTCCCAGAGGGCCAGAGAGATAATTTCCTCAGTATCCAAAGGTACAATGACTTCATGAGAGCCCAACACGAGGGAATTCGTTCAACTAGTTATGAAGAGTAGCATAGAGGCCGACACAAAGCTCCAAGAGACCGAGTTTTGGTAGGCAGGTCAAGCCAAAAAATTCTTATGGGAGAAGGGTAATTTCCCCTTCAGTATTTTGTCCATATTTTCTTATTGTTTGGATTTATAGTTGGTGATCCATAGATGTACTCAGATTTCATGGTTGCATAGTAATAAAACCCTCAACTACTACACTAGTTTCCTGCATTGGGATTTTCTGAGGAATTTTGTCCAAAAATAACTATGTTATTTTATGTGTGTGTGCTATAATTTATTCCAACATTTCTTCTTCTATAGTTTCTATTTGTGAGGGTTACAATGCATTTATTTTGATATTTTTCGTAGCAGATAAATTCTTAATTAGTTAATAGTTACAATAAATAATATCAGTATCTGTAATAGGATTCCAGTTTTGGAATTTTCACATGGTATCAGAGCGTAATTGAACAATCAGATAGCTCAAAGGAGAAGAAGAGGGAATTTTGTTGCTCAATTTGGGTAGTAGGCCAAAATTCCCAATGGTAGTGTAGTCGCTTTTCCAAGAGGTCGAGTTACTTGAGGATATTTGATTTTTTTGAGAGGAAAACAAATTCGATTTTTCTTGATCAAGTGATTCCAAAAGTAGAGGGAGAATCACAATATTTTTTTGTTGGGAAGATCTATAGCTAGACGCATAGGGTTTCTCTAGTAGTTGCTAGATAATAACCTGCATTGAGTGGACAGAGAGAAAACACACAGGGAAAATTTCTCTCAGGGAACTTATAGTCTTAGAAGTTTGAATTTCGAGTTGCAGATAGATAGTAGTAGCTAGCAGGGCGATGCATTATAGGAGGGAGTGCGAGTAGAAGATAAGCAACCAAGCACAGGGGAAGAGGGATTTTTCAACAATTTTTTTTTCAAAGATGGCCACTACATCGATGAGAGATTGAGACATGTTGGATGGTGCTTCCAACAATGTCATTTGGAAGGAAAGGATCTCCTTCCTTCTAGATGAATTTTTCCTGAAGGAATATATCGATAATGTGGCGGTGGTTCCCACAGATGTAGATCAGCTGAAGGAGTACATAAAGGAGATGGCATGAGTGAAGCATTTTATCCTAAATGGAGTCACAGATAATGTAGTCTCACATATAGATGGAAAGGATACTACCGAGCAGATGTGGGAATTTCTCACCACATTGTATTAATGTACTTACAAGAAGCGGAGGATGTACCTCAAGGAGAAGTTGAGATGCATCTAGATGTAGAAAAAGGAAGGCATAAACCCATTAGTTACCAGATTTTAGGAGGTTTGGGATTATTTTTCGGTTGTTGGGGTAAGGACTCAAGCTTTAGAACTAGTGCGGTTGGCACTCAATAACGTCTGAGAGGATTGGCAGGTTTTCATCCAAATTATATTGGGCAGAGACATGCTACCAATATGGGAGAGGATGTGGTATAAATTTCAGCAGGAGGAGATGAGACAGGCTCTTTTGAAGAGCTCCATCAGTGGTAAAAGTAGCAGATAAAAGCAGGTAAAGGAGGAGGAGAATGTGGCCAGGGTCCCAGTCAGGGAGAGGGGGAGAAAGAAGAAGAAGCACCTGTCAAAGGTCAAATGCTTCAGATGTGGTGAGCTTGGTCACTACAATACCTAGTTTCCTCTCAGGAATAAGGACAAGTAGAAGAAGTAATACTACCAGCTAGCTTCTTTAGAGATCGACAATTTTTCCTCCAGGATGGAGGGAGACCTTTCTATGTTCTTTGATATGCCTCCAGGAGTGCGGTGGGGTGACCTAGTTTTTCATCCCTGGAGCACTACAGATGGGTAGGATCCTTGAGGAGTCCACCTCTTGGATCAATAGCTAGGTACAGGGGCCCACAGTATTCAGTAGTATGATGGACTAGGGGTAGTTGGTGAATTTAGATGCCAAAGTGATAGTTGCAGAGATAGTAGCAATCAGATTTTGGGAAGCATAGTGTTCACAGTAGTGTAGATGGCACATTGTAGAGTTAGCAACCTCACATATTCCAAGTGATAGTGCACATTCTAGTAGCAGTCAACACTCAAGTGAAAGATGCATCATACTAAACACACTTGGTTCATTTTTGGATGTGTTTTAGTTGCATATGTTGTAGTAGCAGCAACAACAGAGTTGTAGTGCAGATGTAGTCTTGGGAATAATTCAGAAAGGTTAGCAAAAAAATAGATGCATCACATATCAGATTTGTGCAATGGTTGGTAGGAAACAATAGCCAAACATCAGTAGCATGACATGAGATGATACAGAAACAAGGTGTTGTGGCAGCAAGTGGAGCACTAGAACACATTCCTCACTAAGAGGGAGTGTTAGTTTTTATTGCAACAGATGTGTTATAGCCACGAAATTTTTTTGAAAGGCTAGAATACATGAGATCTCCAAAACCTAGAAATCATTTCTATAAATTCTGCCTAGAAGTGGCTTAGTTATATTATTAACCAGTTTTTTAAATATTTCCTAAGTCTAAACTTAGGGAATATGGTTAATTAATCATAATTAATTATTTCAAGGCAAGAATAGTCTAGAAACTCACATGGAACAACTCCAATATGATCATATTGATTGATTAAGTTTTAATCTTGGTCGTTGCTGCTCCAACAAAGGATTATAAGAGGAGGCCGATATGGTGATGGAGAACACACTTGCAGATTTTGATCTCATTAGCATATTGATTTATAGAGTAGCAACAATCAGATTCCATAGATAGAGTTAGAGAGATCGAAGTAGTGTGAGGGTCAAGGACAATGATCTAGAGGAAATATTTCCAGATTCGAAGATGCACCAACAAGAGGGTTGAGTTATCCCAAAGATACGGCACAGAGGCTCTGCGCAGTAGCTTCAGCCAGGCAATTCGATTTGGAGAACGAAATATTTGTTCTTAGTTCCAGAGGTTGGAAAGTAGTCCCAAAGGGCCAAAGAGACAATTTCCTCAGCATCCAAAGGCATAACGACTTCATCATGTCCCAGTACAAGGCAGGACATCCATCTAGCAATGAAGAGAAGTAGAGGTTGACGCAAAGCTTCAGGAGACCGCGTTTTGGTAGGAAATTCATGCTAGAAATTTCTTATGGGAGAAGGGTAGTTTTCCCTTTTGTATTTTGCCCATTTTTTTTTTTTTTTGGATCTCCATTTGGTAATCCATATATGTAATCATATTTAATTGCTTCATAATAATAAAAGCATTAGCTACCACATTGGCTTTCTCGCATTGCATTTTTCTAGGGACTTTTGTCCAAAAATAAATTCTCTATTTTATGTGTGTGTGGTAGCATTTATTCTCCCGTAGTTTTTATTTTTAAAGGTTGCAATGTATTTATTTTGATATTTTTTTTAGTAGATAAATTTTTAATTAATTAAAAATTATGAGAAATAATATTAGTTGTTGCAATATGATTCTGGTTTTGGAATTTTCACAATAATAGATGTATGTCTAGTATAGATGAAGGAGATCAAATTTAAATATACCCTGGATGTGAACTTTCTAGATCCTCTGATGAGATTGATGAAGAATAATATATTGATAATAAAATATCCTTTAGAGGAAAATTTATCTCATCTTTATAAGAGATTAAGAGGCTTACAACAAAAAATATAAATCAAATAGTATCGACTACAAGAATATGAAGACAAGGAAATTCACAATGATGATATGATAGAAACTATCATTATCATGAAGATTGAGTTAGAAGAAGATGACATAGTTGAAAAAAGTCTCCTAAAATGGTTAAAAGAGAAAGAGAAAGAATGTGAGAGAATAGAAGAAGAAATAATGTCCAATAGAAAGTAACTAGAAAATACCAAGGCTTAGTTGAATCAAAATTTTAAGTTAATTAAAGGATTTGAAAAATTAGAAGAAATTCTAAGTATTCAAATATATTGCATTAATAATTGTCTTGGCTATCAAGAATAATCAAGCTATGAGAAATCTAGAGTTAGAGAGTTAGTCAACCATGTTGAAGAATTCAACAGTAGTGAAGGAAATTTCATGGTAGCAATTAAAATAGGTACAAAAAACGAATGAAGAACCAATAGAGGGCTTATCTCCTTGAAAGGAAAAGCCTTCAAATATTCATAAGCTTACCTTATCAAAGAAAAAATACTTTCATATATTAAAGCTTTTTCAACGGTTTTTGTTTTTCTTGTAATAATTTTGGACACAGAAATAGATTGTAGATATTATGCAAGAAATTATAATATTTTGAGTAACAAAAACAAGAGAGCATATACGATCTCAAGGAATTGAAATGTGATCAATAATATAGTATATGATGAGAATATTGCTACAAATCACAACTCCAATTCCCCTTTCTTAGAACTTATTGAGTTCTATAAATGTAAAAATTATGGTCACAAAGAAGTGTTGACCGAAAAAGTTTCACTCTATTAAATATTCTATACTTCGCAAAAATTTATTATGTAAAAATAAGCTCACATTTTTTTCTCTGCACACATTCCTCCTTTCACATAATTTCTCTTGCAAATACTTCCCCTTCCACATACACCTTCCATAGCACACATCACCTCTTTCACACTTCTCTATCCCACACATCATTTCCCTCTACAGAATTCTCTCCCCTCACACACATGTTACTTTGAACAATTGTTTCCCCACAATTTTTCCTTTTCACACATTTCCCACTCATTGTTATTAACTACTTGTACATGACATGTCATGATCACATAAAATATATTGTACAATATTTAAGTGACTTCACTTAATTTCCTTGTCATTTATGGTACTGATATAAAGGATATTTAAAGTGCAATAAGCTCTGAAGTAAATAAATGATATGGTTTTAGAATTTCTAGATTTATTTCTAATATCTCCAAGAAACAATGGCCTTAATATGTTAATTTTTTATTCATCAAGAATGTCTTACTTAACATAGCTTGCATGTGAGGGAGTAACAACTTGTGATTATATAGTAAAATGATGAATTTACAACCAAGTGGCATTAAGAACATCAATGATTAACCATGTATTTATAATTACAAATGGGATATGGATGGAAAAGGAAGGAAATAAGCTATTTGTGGTGATACTATTAACTGACTTTCCCATATCGATAATAATTTTCACTGCTCAATTTAGTATCGGTGGTATATGAACCTACCAACAAAGAAAATGAACAACACCAAAATTTGGACAAGTGGATTGGTGAATAGTACATGTGTTCCAAAGGTTTTTTATTTCAAGGAAAATGTTTATCTTTGTGAAAATAAATTTCATCCAAGAACAAGAAAAATAATGTTATGAATGAAGAAGAACCCAATTCCTTTCACTCCAAGGCATTCAGAAGCATATTTAAGCTACTCGAGCCGAATAAGTCACTAAATATTTCAAAACAAGATACTTTTCTAGACGCACAAGCAGGAGGGGTGAACATCATTCAAGAATTCATTCCACTAAATTCTTAGGTTCCTTCGGATATTTCCTTTGTAGATGTTTCTTTGGTTTTTTTTAACCATAAAAATTATATTATATATATATATATATATATATATTGAAACATGCCCACTTGCATGAAAAATTCAGGATTTTACAAAAAAATTCTGGGTATTTCCTTGGCCACAGATGATACTTTTAGGTCAACTCGTTTTCGAGTGGTTTTTCCAGCCATTCCACAGTTAGAATTTATATCTATTTGTCTACTTATAAATACCTTGTAGAATTGTAGTAACATTTATATACACATATTTTTCGACATAATAATAAAAAAAGGGTAAAATATGAGGAGATTCCTATTCCTCCATTGGGGCTAGATTGTTGAGGTCAAGGGTCTTGCGCTCCTCTTCCTCCTTCTTGCTACTTTAAGCTAGCTTGAGTTTCAGCCCTTCAATCTCCTACCTTAGTTCTTCTACTTCGTTCTCCAGCCTTTGTATACATTCTCTTTTCTCCACCTGTCACTCTTCCATACCAATTTGATCTTTATGGTGTTGGTGTATACCCATATGCAAAATTACGATCTCATTCCTAAATTCTTTGTGTTCCTGAGCACATAGTCCATATTTGGTCTTATTGTCTCGTGCCAAATTTTCACTTGCACCCCCTAATATGGGTCTTTGAAGACCCCAAGAACTCGATCTAGAGCTCTCTGTGACCGAGATTCCTTTCCCTCTTATGCTGACAAACACCCACTCTTCCCGGGGAAGCCAAACAGACGCAAGGTGATTAATAGAACAAGGATGTCGAGCAGACCCAAAAGACCAGCAGCAGGCCAAACAAGCACACTGACCAATACCCAGAGCATCCCATGTAGTAGAAATCCAGGTAAACAAAAAAATTCCCAAACCCTCAGGGCCAATTCCCCAATTCTTTATCTCGACCGACTACCCTAGAGCCCTCATAGCATAACTATAATCCCCCAGAGCACCCCAATAGCCTAGAAAAGCATAATTTCACCACTGCAATTAAACGCCATCCACGACCACAAGGGCGGAGTAGATGAATCCTTAGTCGTACCAACCATAGGCTTCATAGTTTTAAACATACTATTATTCATTATATAGCCTTCCATAGTACTCCAACTTATGCAAAGTCATGTCACAATACCACCCATGCTTGCATCCCAATACTGATTCATAATTTCCCTTCCCTTCACTGTGTCTCGTAAATCGATCTCCAGTTTCTTCTCACGCTCAGCCTACGAACTCCGGAGCATGGGGAGTAAATGAATATCCCAAGAACTCAACATTCTCATGAGCCAAATGTTAAATCGTTAATGTCTGGAAGTGAAGACGAGAAAAGGTATATATGGAAACACGCCAAAGAAGCTGCAGGTACCAAGTGTAGGATGACCATGGTGAATTATAGAATGTCGTAACATGATCACAATATATTGTATGCCATGGGTAGTTAAGGAAAAAAAATAGGAATAAATACCGATTATACAGTGGCTCAAATGTAATTCAAATGGTAGGCTAAGACGTGGCCACATAATGGATGTTAAGAGGATGTGACAGTGAGGATTGTCAGAAGGGATTCATGGAAGGCGGAAGGAGGGAGGGGGTAAGGGAGAATGTAGGGGTAGGGGGATGGGGGAAGGTAGATAAGGAAGCAAGGGATGGGGGAGGGGGATTTGGGGGGAGGTAAAGAAGCAATGGATGAGAAGAGGTGGGGGGAGGAGCAAGCCACCAAGGGGGTGGGGGGTGGGGGGGAGTGAGGGGAGAGAAGGCTAAGGGAGGGCCTAGTAGAATGGATGGCGGGGGAGGGGGAGGGGTAAGGGAGAAATAGGCATACCTCCACTCCAATTATTCCTATACCATTATTCTTATTCCAATCGACTAGATCAGAGTTTATCTCAACATTAGGCTTTGTAGTCATGCTTATGGGATGCATAGGTTTCCTTCAATGCCATTTAATACTGTTGCTTCATCTTTCATCCTGCAAGCTAGGTTGGCTTGTTTTTCTTCCTCCTTATTTTTTCCTCTTACTATATGGTAGAATGTAACTTTGTCCAAGAGGGGGGTCATTCCTTGGGCTATCTTGATGACTTGATTTAGGATAGTGTTATAAGCTTGAGTATTATTCCTCATATGTTTTACTATTAGCATGGAGTTTGCAAGGATTTTGAGCTACTTAATGCCTTTAGTGATTACCATATTCATCCTTAAGAGTAACCCATATGCCTCTTATTGATTGTTTGTTCTCCTGCCTAGACTCCAAGCATAACTATCTTCGATGTTTCCTTTGAGATTTATGAGAATCCCTCCCCCTCTTGCCACCCCATGTTTCTTTGTTAACAAATCCCTTTAGATACTATTTTTGGATTTCCCCCCAGGTGATGCGGCGAGAAACTACAAAAAATGTCCCACAATCCATAATTTATGTTCTCTACTACTCTTACAAAAGCTATTATTTATTCCACTGGGATGACGTCATTTCGAATGAGTTGGATTTTTAGCTAGTCAATTTATAAAAGACCCATTGATTCTTTATGATAGCCTATTTGATAATAATTGTTGTTTTCAACCATGTATTTCACAACCAAACCCATAAATATCATTTCAAACTATATAAGGAACCAATGCATTTCTGGTATCCAATATCATGGAATCTTTAAAATCCTTTTCATTTATTCCAAGTCAAATATTTTTTTGCGAAGAAAGTAAGTTACATCATGATTCAATGAGAGCCCATAATAATATAAAAACAAGACCAAAATTTCCTATAGGGAAAAGGTTTCCATGACTAAAGAGAGTAATATTGTGATTTGAATATATGGATTTCAAGAAAATACACTAATGCTACCCATTTATTTTATAGATAAGTATTTTGTTGTTTAAGTTTGTAGACAATAGCAACCCTTATTGATCCTATTTGAATGGAAGATGAAAAATAACTTCATTTATTTACCATTTATTGTCATAGACGCTACTATAAATAATGCGACCCAACTAGTAGAGTTTCTCTAGTATTTAAATTATTTTAAGTTAAGTTAAGTATAATTCATTCGGGGCTTTGATCTAGAAAGTATATTTTCCAAGAACCTAACTACAATTAGATATGGAAATATATTTACAAAAGTTTCAAAGGAAAGTGAAGAAAGTCACACTAGCCCATCTAGAGATAAATATTTTCTAAGATATATCGAAAAACTTCTTGAATAAAAAAGTAAAAGTATGGGAGGAAGATACAATCAAAAAGGAAAAAAGGTTAAAGAGCCACCTCCAACCTCAAGGCCCCAGATTTGCTTAAGTTCATCCTCCACTCAAAGGAAGAAAAATTATAACTCAAGTGGAAGACAAAGTAATTATAGGCTTCTTGCACATGTTTTTTCAAAGTTCCAAGGAAAAAAATGTGCTAGATTTTTTCAGAGGATCGAAGTCTTCAACCATCAGTTTTTGAATCATTGTAAACCCATTTTGAATTTTTTTTAATGTAAATGATTCTAGTATGACCATATATGTATTTAACAACCTAGGTAATCCTATTATTTTGGTGAGAGTTTCATCCTAGGAGGTTTTTCATCTCACTGATTCATTTTTGTTTCTAAACACGAATGAGCGCTTTTCCCTCCAACATTGCCCAAAAGCTAGGGTGGAATTTATCATCAAAGTATTAGGTGATTCCTAGTGTTTTAGTTGATTTTTTGTAAAAGTGATCTATGAATTAAGCTAATTGTCTAAATTATTTTATTAAAAATCATTTGGTCTACTAGATCATATTGTGTGGCATAATTGGGTAAGAATCTTTAGGGTCTATAACAAATGGGTGTTCCCCCTTTCAGGGTTGAATGTAATGATCTTATGTAGAAAGTATTTTAGTGCATGGTACCTCATACTTATACACCATGGTTAAAATATTATAGGGTGCATAAATAGTTGTTCCCCTCAAGTGTCAATTAATCAATTTTTTCTAGAAAAAATAAAATTAATCCTAAGCCATAAAATAATTAATTAGAGTCAAAAATTAAATTTCTAGGGAAATTAAATTCTCCAAGTGGAAAAATTCACGGGTCTCAAAGAAATTAATTTTTCGAGGTTCCCCACCAAATTTCAAGGAAAATTAGACCCTTGGGCCTTGGTGGTTAAGTGAAATCCAACTTTTTGGGGAAATTAGCTCAAAATAATTAGTTTTAGCTAATAAAAATGGACTAAACGATAAATTCAAAAATTTCTCAAAAATAATTATTTCAATTGGGAAGATTAAAAGGTCATGAAATATTTATCAATAACCAAGATTACTTTGATAGGGATCAAGCCAAATAGCCCTTATTTTCCACTTGGGGGATTTATCTATAAATTAAGATCCATTTGTGTCTCAATCCATCTGGTTTTGGCTAATGTGTATTTTAAAAGCTTATGTAAAATACTATCTTGATGGGAATACTTGAATAATCGTAATAAACACTTTGGGGTGTAGTTCATGGTGTCAATGATCTGATGATTTGTAGTATGTGTTATGTACGAGCACTCCAATATTGTGGTTTATAATTGTTATTATTCGTTATTTCATTGTAGGTGATAGAAACATTTTATTGGTAATTTGTGGGATTATCTTAGGTGATTTGAATCATTGTGTGTTCTACCAATTTATTTTTCAAAAAATATATAGTGTTTGCAGGATCTCCATCCCTTGGACTCCAAGTTCATGAACTTTGGACAAAGGTGGACTATGTTTGGATTCTAAATTTTTAATGGTTTTATAAGTTTGCTAAGGTTATGGATTTTGCATCTATCTTTAGAAAATACATTTAGCCATTACCAATGATTTACAAAAATTTAATTTCTGAAAATTCTCTCAAACATTGTACACATGTCTATTTTGTAAATATTTATTAAATAGTTTTTTTGTAAATAAATTATTTTCTAACCCTTTTTTATAGCTAGGGTTTTTTTGGTTTAAAATTATTTTGAAATTTTGTATATATTGGGGTTTTGGGCTATTGTGAATTCATTTTTGTAGGTGATATTAGAGGAAAATAGTTGCAATATAACTATATATAGGAACTTGATGGTAATATATAGCCTCTAATTTTTTTTCAGGTCCATCTACTACAAAATTTTGGGAAATTGAAGAGTTGAAGAAAAATAATTTTTTTGGAGCAAGGGTTTCAAGTTTTCATGGCTCCTAATCTCGACTTTATCCTCCAAACCCTCATCATCACCCCTCTGGCCATCTGTGTTACCCTTTCCAGCCTCCCTACGGTTGGCCCTAAGCCCTATAGGGCCTTCCCTTGCCCTCTGTCCCCTTTGTCCTCTCCTCTACCCCCCTTCATCTCGTTTCCCATCCATCCTCCAAGATGTATCCCCTAAGGACATGCAGAAGGAATTTAAGGCCTCATCTCCCTAAGTTGTAGCATTTTTAGGGCCTAAAATAGCCCCTTGTGTGTCTCTCCTCCCTTTCGATAGGCCTATTAGGCCTCCATTCCCTTGACTGAAGGTCTATTTTGCCTTTTACATTTTTCTGCTAGGCCTATAAGGATTTCCCTCCCATATGCTACCCCTACTTGGCTTAGCGTTGGCCTTCCTTGGCCCTATTTGGCCTCTTCTTCACCCATGCTTGGCCTGTGAAATTTTGGACTAACTATTGGTGGGTTTTGCATGGATAAATTGGCTCAAAATTCATGTTTTTAGGTGGCATAATCATTAGAAAATTTTGGAAAGTTAGGAAAGTTATTTTCAAGGCTTTGAGCCTTGGGTTTGCTCTCTAAACCCTCATTCTTTGTCACTGTTTTCTATAGGTGTCATATTCATTTCAAAAAAATGATAATATTCATGTCTAAATTATCTAAACTTCACTCCCAAATTACCTAAATACACTAAGGAATTCATAGTATAATTTTTCTAAGCATTGGATAAATTGGGCATAGATATAACTTGTTTAGTTTATAAATATCTTAGCATAACCACTATATCAGATCTGATATAATTCTGAAATAACATCTTAAGAGGGCTAAAATTTGAAAATTTTGTATTGGAAAACTCGTCTTTGGTATTCAAAAAAAATTGAGCACCTTTCGGCACACACTCTCACATTGATAGCTCGTTGTTTTCATGATTTTATTACTATTTCCATAAGTGATTTAAAATATTATATAGCACTAAATAATTCATCATAAAAGGGTTAATTATCTGATATAATCTCTTGGAATGTTACTTAAGTATTTCTCATGGATTCATGCTCTAGTTAGTTCATGGTGATTTATGCTCTAACATTTAATTGTCTTGTGTTGGTTATAAGATCATTGAAGAAGCACTAAAATAGCTCAATAAGAACTCTAATATTGAATCACTTAGTATTGAATGATTCCAATTTATTTGATCATCCTGATTTAGTTATCTCTCTTGGTTTGTATCAAGTAACATTAGCATAAGATAATTAATAATCATGTCGTAAAATCATCTTTGCAATATATCGAGTAATAGTGATTGGCACCCTTAGTTGATAATTATTAAACAATTTCTCTAAGTTAAACACATAATATTTTTCTCCTCTATAATCTTAAGAATCTTTGGTAATTTTATTTTTTTATCTTAAGCATTGGAATCTTGAGTTATCATTTTAAATAAGCATCTCTTGGTATCTCTCATTTTACTTTGGAAGATATCAAAGAGTTATAGTTTTATATCATTGGCTAAACATCTTGTGGATTTATCTATTGTGCAAAACATTGGCACTAAATAAATTGGTATTTTCGTGGTGATATTATTGTCCTTTCATTTGTTGTTAAGAATTGTTTCCATAGAAGGTTAATTGTAACTAAAGTGCTTGAATCACATAATAAATATTAAACTAAGATTTCACGCACACATCTGTCATAAGAATCTTAATTCTAGTTTCATTAATAATTACCTCCAAACATAAGCTTACTTCATATACATTTAGGGTCACCCATGCACACAAACAGTTCAACATGCAATTCTATAACAAAATTTCCATGATTAAGATTTGATCCAATAAAATTGGAACCAACTATCTAAATATTACTTGATTGCCTCATTTTATCAACACATTCTTGAGCAACAACTCTGACTATGACATGAAATGGCCCCCATGGTTACTTGGACGCACATAAATGGTTATACGATCCCCTTTTTTTTATTGGCCCATATCTTACTTAAATGAAGAACAGTTACCCTTTTTAATGCTAGGTTTGGGCCATATTTAACAATTTTATACCAGCTTCATATTTCCATGTGCGAGATTAATTTTTCCTTTAAACGCATGCAAGATGGATTAAATGAATAATAGGAATTAAGAACATCAAACCAAATCATTATGTTCCATTGATGACCAAATCCATCAAGGTAACACATTTTTAATTTAAAATTGACCCAATCTGATAAAGGAATTCCAATACAGTTATGATGATCAAAATAATCCACTATTTCAACCAATATGCATTCACACTCATGGATTAATTTTTCAATGTGCACTAGATGTTGGGAAAAATAATGATAGGGGGGCGGGTGAATTAGTATTTGCAATCATCACAATATTTTTCTTTTTCCCTTTACTGGTTTCTATACGCGACTTTTATTAGCACAACTAGCGTATGTATGTGACTTTCCAAATAGAAACTAGTGTATACACAAATATCTTTACTATTTAGGTAAACAGTTAGAAGCAATATTTAACCTAGACCATCAGTTATGCATCAAATAGTCAACTAGTAAATAAGTGCAGTAATAACAGAATAAATCATCACACATGAACACCAATATTTAACGTGGAAACCCAATTCTAGAGAAAACCACCATTGATATCGTCTCTGTCTTCAATATTTATTATATGGAAAACTACTTACAATATTGTACTAATGCATACTCATATCAGTGCATAGACATCTACCTACAGAAGGTTGTAACCTTCCCTTGTTCTCCAACTACTACTGGAAGGGAGCTCCAACCCCCTAATATTGTTTACCAGCCTCTACTGGAAGGGAGCTACAACCCCCTGATCAGAACACCAGCTTCTACTAACAGGAAGCTTCTACTTCCATGTTGAAGGCTTCTACCCTCAGACCCATAATAGACCATGTTTCATAAATTTTCATATTAGATCACACAGCTTCAACACAACTCAACATAAAGATCAACACCAATAATCTTAACCCAAATTCAATCAGAACAGTGAGATCACTGTAACTTGAACACAATAATAAACCCATATTTTAGAATCAGCATGTAGAATCAATCTCAACCTTGATCATTCATTATCTAGAAATGCATATGCTACTTCGCTTTACTGAACCTGCATGTATATGCACTTTCCTTCACACCAACCTGCGTATAGATCTGAGAATACTAAATTTCTTGACAATGATTAGTCTCAAAACTATATCTGAGGCTTTCAGTAAGATATCTTTTCAGATTTGCAGAACCCTTATTCAGTCAGCATCATTAATCATATTTAATCACTCATTGATCATATTTGTACATACTCAACTTAGCAGCATATATAGTATTCAAACAACCCAAATCTACATGAAGACTTCATTTATAGACAAAAAATATATAGCAACAATAAACAGATAACCTCTCCAGCAAGCATCATAAAACCCTGACTTCCATAAGTGATTTAGCTGAGACAAAGCCATGTATATATACGCTTTCACCGAGATGAACTAGAGTATAGGTATCTAAATATTAATTTTGCAGAAATTTTCAGATCTATAAACTTACCCATATTTCTTCACTTCACTTCAGAAAAAAAGCGCCAGGTCACTAATCCAATCATCTCATCAATAGATCAAATACATAGTCATTTCAGGTCTAGAGATCCTGATCCATCATTGTATCAAAGGGTGCATCATAGTTTTAGATCTACTAACAAATAGATTCCATCCCATGCAGATATACTTCAGAGAGAATTATTTAATAACAACCCTTACCCATGCATAATTTATCACTATGATCTTCTTCTCCTTATATAGACTTAGCCTCTACTGATACCATGAGCTAAAACTACAGAAGTGTCGATGGTATTCTTGGATGAAATCAAATAGATGACACAACGCTCAATACTGTGGGCTAAAACCATGGTAATGCCCCTGGTATCATAATTTTAGAGTGCAAAAGGCATACGCGACTTGGCTTCTTCGTACCTACATGTATACATGACTTCTCTTCATAAAAACTGCATATATAATAAATCTGGATGTATATATGGGTTGCCTATATACCAACCTACATATGTACATGGGTTTCCTTCATCAAACCTGCATATACATTGTGAAATATTACCTTTTTCATTTTTGTAGCACTTACTGCAATTCCTTTCTCTCTCACATCTGAAATGACCTGTAGAAACATCATTTTTACATCTTTAACAAATAGGTTGCTATCAAAAGGAAACACATCAAGTAGTTTGCCATCAAGGACAACATATTATGTCATAAGAATAATATTTCCATCAATCTCCGCCTTTGGAATTGATGGAAACAATGATGGAGTTTGATCACCACATCCTGTAGATACATAAAAATTATTCAAACACCAAACATTCACGCCCTTTGACATTAAGAGCAAAGGGAGGATGATTGCTCCCCCTGAGCACATGCGGATAGAATTTCAATGAAATATATGACTCTTTAACTCAACAGAGTATGACCTTTCCTATCACCAAGGACATCACAATTGCATCAAAGATCCAACCAATAGGATTTACATATTGACTCAATTACCCAACCAAGTGGGTTTACAAATTTGAACAATTCATTACACATGACTGAATATGACAAATTTACATCATAGGTCTCAACACGACCTTTTCATCAAATAACATATATGACTCTGTATAACAAAAGAATCTCAAACAAGAGATCGTGACACAACAACCAATCATAATGCCAACAATTCATCCTCTTCAGCAAGGAAAAATCTCCCCCTAAACTTGTGCATATTGAACACATTCAAAAACCAATTCATCAAAGAATCCTCATGAAGGAGACAAATATCAAAGAAAGGTGTGTAAGATGAATACCAGAACAACAGAGTTTACCAAAAAACACCACAGACTATTTTGAAAGCTAACCCATAGAATTTATGTCAGCAAAAACCATACATTGTTGGGCATGTGTTATATTCTTTCCATGACTAGTCATGCGCGGGGCGGGGGGTGGGGTCATAGGGGGGGCGAAAGCTCCCCCTTTACGTTGGTGGAAAACTAGACAAAGAAGAAGATAAAGGTGCTAAGGACGGATAATGGTGGGGAGTTCTGTAATAAAATTTGAAGAGTTTTGTAAGAAGTGTGGTATAGCACGACAAAAGACTACTCCATACACACCTCGACAAAACGGAGTTGTAAAAAGAATTAACAGAATGCTGATGAAAAATTAAAGAAGCATGATCAGTGGTACCAGGTTAGGACAAGAATTTTGGGCAGAGGCAATGGAGACTGCATGTTACTTGGTTAACAGATCACCTTCATCAGCGTTGGAGAATACGAATCCACATGAGGTATGGACTGGTAAGAAACCCTCTCTTTCACATCTGAGGGTATTTGGATTTGATTCATGTGTGCATGTTCCAAAGGAGAAAAGGAGCAAGTTGGATAATAAATCTGAAAGGTGCGTCTTTATTAAGTATAAGGATGGTTTAAAGGGTTACAAGCTTTGGAACCCGAAAACAAGGAAGGTTGTGTACAACTGATATGTGGTGTTTAGAGAGGTAAAATATGTTGTTAAACATGAAGTCTTACAAAAGGAACATGAAAAGACAGAGTTTGAGCTAAAGGAGGATGAATCAGACTCTACAACAGAAGAAGACTCAGAAGGGGAAAAGCCACAAACTCTAGCTGTGAGAAGATCAGTTCGAGAAATAAGACAACCAAAAAGGTATAGTCCATCTTCTTTCTGTTCAAATTTTTCTTTAAATATAACTGATGATCTCTCAGAACCTTCAGAAAGCCCTTAGATTCCGTATGTGGGATGGAAATCGACACAGGCTAGCTTACAAAATAATCAGTGGATTCTTTCCATGCATATACAAGCATGCGCCTCAACTTTTTCTCAATACACGGCAATTTCATCATCTATATGAAAGCTTCTTTGTTACAAACAACAATGGTTATGAAACCATTATTAATACACACCATCCCAAACTTTCATCATAACTATCATTCCAACTCACATACTTTCATCATACCTCATTCTCATTTCATAGAGCTTTTATAAAACCCAAATCTCAAATCTTAAAGATAACTTTATACAAAAGTTCAACCATTCAGTTACAAAGCCAAATCTTTACATACACCCTTTTAAAATCGGACTTCATAATCAAAATCAAATGCGCCCTTGGGTTCATCACCATTTCTCTATGATTAATCATTCGGAAGCAAACAATCCAATAACTCTCATTATAGATTGCGCCCTTACTTTATATTCAATCTGGCAACTTATATAATTATAACCCCAGTGCTTAATTCTCATTTTCTTGTCAACTAACATTAAACACATTCCATTTGGTTTAAATCTCAAACAACAATTGCTCGCAGCTTTCATTTCATCCCACCTGCATATATGGGTTTTCAATACGGATTTTCAAACTTCATAAACAAAGTGCCCGTATGTTGAAACTGTGCCTGGCAATCATATATCACTTTCATTCATTATAACTTATGCAACCCTAACATATCTTACCCATTCTGGACCGCCTTTAATTTCTGGACTGTGTCTTTTTGAAAACACGAGCTTTCTCTTCGGCAACAGCTTCTATCTTCCTTACAACTTCATGCACCACATCTGCAATACGATTGCAAGCATCTTGAGGTGCTATCACCCTTCTCTTTTAGGATCGGTGTAGCTACAGTTTTCATTTGCGCTATAGCAATGTAGTCAGATATCTGTTTCATCAAAAGTAGTTGTAAAGTCAAAACCTGCTTAAACCTGTGCCTAACACACAGGCCTGTTTGACCTGTTGACTACCCCTCATCAGCCTCGAATCACTTGAATCGCCAAAGTTTCTCCAGATGTTCAAAACATATATTTGCCACTATGGACCACTTCCTCGTGGTCAGACACTGTGCACATGCAGAATCGCAAATTCATGGCTGATTTCAGATGGAAGGCACCAGAATTCAGCCCTGTACCTGTCGCGCCATCCCCAAATAAAAATAACAATAATGTTTGACCTGCTCCTCGCTGCAACTAACTGCACTAATAAAAGCCACTCCAGTTTGTAATTAAGTTATATTTCAAATTAAAGTAACCAGCGTTCCATGCGTTCATTCAAAATTGTGAAGATCATTCCTATCAATGACAGCGTACTGCATTTTCAGAGACGGGTAAACAAAAACATTCCAGATAGCGCCCTCTTTCAAACATTCACTGGCAATTTACTTATACAGAATTCTGTCTCCTTGAAATCGATCCATTGTGATCGATTTGTTAACTCCACGATTTCAATTAAGGCGCAGTCTAATTTGTTAACTCCACGATTTCACACATTAATTAATCAACATTGAAATCGTTTTCCATTTTTATTGATACCACTGAAAGGTTATCGATTCATTATCGATTCTACAGGTTTTTGATACTGCTTACCGCATTCACTGGATTCAACACTGAAACCACGGACCCAATACATTGAAAATTAACCATTCACATAGGATTTTATGCCTTTCTACGTTCAATAATCACAACTTTTCAACTTCACTGATTACTATTGTCTCCACGATCCACACACTTCATATAAACAAACAATCATTCACACCGCATTCGATTCGATGTTTTCACAACCAAATTATATGAAACGTGTAGTCAACTTAAAATCTAGTTACAAAAAATATCCACCACTTAATGAATCGAACCCCACAATTCTGAAAACACACTGTTTTTACATTAACAAATGCAAATAAACACTTACAATATTTCTTCGTGGCCAAATATTCAACAGTCGTGGCCCTTACAATTGTCGAAGGCCATGCCTTGCTGTTCAAACCTCCTCTCAATCTCACACTCTCTCCCAATCTCAATGTGTTTTTCTCTCAAAACCCCCTCCTATTTATACAATTTTAAAAGTAATCTAATTTAATGCTTTATCCCTTCAATTCCTCAACAAACCCCTAAATCTCTCAACATCCCTAAAATATAGATTCTTATCCCTAAGACTTAGAAACTAATTCCAACTTAGGCTCCATCATTAATTCTAAATAATCTAGAAACTAATTTCTCTCACATTTACAAATTCTCACAAATAATTAATTAAAATATAATTAATCACTCAAAATTTAATATTTCTTCAAAACATGAAACCCCCTAGCTTAGATAAAATACAAGGTGTTTTTCGGAGCTAATGCTCCTGCATCAGACTCCCCATGTAAGAAAATTCATGACCACCTGGTCATAAGTCTGGATAATTATTTCCTCCTGGATCCCAAATTTTATTTTGTAATCTTTCCTTGCTTGTCAATTGCTTTACTGCTGTTGCTATCTGCTGTTGTCCTCCAGGTTTCCATATTTTGTGTTGTAGTGCTCCACTTGCTCTGCCTTCCAAGTCTGCTACAGTCTTTCTCTTGTTGTCTCTCCTTTTCTTTCTTTCGGCTGTCTTTCTCTGGGATGTTTTTATCATTAACCTCCTTATCAACTCAATTTCTCTGTCCAGTATGTCCTCTGTCTGCTGATTGTTTCCATCTCTTGATTGCTGAACTCTCATTCTTGCTTGTTCTTCACTTGTTTTGATCACTTCCTTTTCACCCTTACTGCTGTTTTGCACCTTTTCTGCTGCTGCTACATTGTCTTTTAGAACAATTTCTTGCCTCTGTTTTCTGCATCTGTCAATTTCTTCTTGATTATTATTTATGACAACTGCTTTGTCATCCTTCTTCAGCAATCTATCCTGGAAATTCATCCTATGCTCTTCTAATTTCTTCCTTTGAAAGTCTAATTCTCTATATAACTCAATGATTTTACTTGGAGTGGACTTTGGAAATTTTACACGATCTTCCATTTCCTCATTTGTTATTGTCTCATTATCACATGGTCTTTCTTCTGCTAAATCTTCCTTAACATCCTTCAGTAGATGTTCTTCCTCTTCTTCCAAACCTGCAATCATACACAAATCATTAGTTTTAAAATCACAAGACCTTACGGTCTTATTTTATGCTTCAGTCATCAAGTCTTCGGGCTGCTTCGAATCATTCATATGATTCAACTCCTCTAGCTCTTCATCACTTTCAAAAAGTAATGGTCCCCTTTCTGGGTAACATATCGAAACTTCAACATCTTCTTTAGCATCTTCCTTTTGTTGTAGCTCAATTCTTTCGAGCTTCTCTATCCTCTGTTTGGCATCTATAACCTGTTCAAGTTCCCTTAGTTCCTTTATCAACTGCATATTCACCAGATGATTCCTCTTCTCTTGTAGCCTCTGCCACTTCAGCTTCTTTCTCATGACATAACCATGCTTCTGGTCTTCCTCATTTATTTGCAACATCTCCATTAACACCTCAAGCTGAACTACTATCTCAGCCTTCTCCCTCTCATATTTTTATTTTCTTAACTGTCTCTGTATGCCAATTGCCTTGGCATCCTTCTTCTTTTGTCCTCTGCTGTGGTTTATTTCAGAACCTTTGTTACGACTGTCACTAGTCATCATCCTTTCCATCTCTATGAGTTTCTCACTCACTTTACTATGAGTTGCACTAAAGCCTCTTCAGCAGCAAGTCCTGTCCTGCCGCCACTTACCTCACCAAGCTCTCCTCACTCAGTCTTTTGGCAAGCAATTGGTTCTCTATCTACGGAACCTCCTTTGAGCACTTCTCTTTGCTCTTCCTGGGCTTCAACTCATCTGCCTGTTCACAACTGTCCTCCTTATCCAATCTCTTATTGGAATTCCTCAAGGTTCTGCCACATCTATGTTTTCACTTAGAAACTTTCACCAACTTCCTTTATCTGTTAGCAATTCTAATCACATTGCCTTTTGGGAGTTGCAATAATACTTCAATGCAAAGACTACAATATTCTATTCTTCAAATCCAAATAAAACCATATCATCTTACCTCCAAGATCTCGTCTGATCTTGTCCTTCCATTCACCTGTACTTCAATTACCTTCAGAATCTCACCACTCCTGCAAATCTGTTTCAGCAAATCTTTATGCTTCCTTTGCACAATTTCTCGATATTCATCTACTTTCAATCAGATTTTAAAATCTGATCCTCTCTTCCAATCTTCTGGCTTTATCTGGCAAACTTTAGCTGTCAGCAACAATTCCTTCTTTGTTGAGTTTCTTCCACTCAGAAATCATTAACAGCTTCTTTCATTACTATCCCTTGATCTCCTTTTGCTGAGATACTTCATTGCTGCATTCATCAATCCTCAATCCATTTCTTGTCAGTAAAACTCAAATCAAAATTAACCAAACAAAATACCTGCACGCTCCAAGTGAATTTCCATTTCCCAACATCGTTGTGGATTCTTTCTGTCTCTGCAATTCTGCGTTACCTGCCTCTAAGAACTTAATTGTTCTTCTCCATTCTCCCAGCTATACTCAGGTTGCTTGACTGTCAGATTAGAATCTGACCTCCCTTACCTGCATACACATCTCTTCACACATGATTTGATATAAATTTAAATTCAGTCTTCAACGCTTTTCAAGAAACTTTCATTCAGAGCCAAGCTCTGATACCAAAAATGATGCAGGGCTAGCCTGCAAATAACCAGGATCTTTTCCACTCATGCATATACAAGCATGCGCCTCAACTTTTTCTCTATACACACAATTTCATCATCTATATGAAAGCTTCTTTGTTACAAACAACCATGGTTATGAAACCATTATTAATACACACCATCCCAAACTTTCATCATAACTATCATTCCAACTCACATAATTTCATCATGCCTCATTCTCATTTCATAGAGCTTTTATAAAACCCAAATCTCAAATCTTAAAACATAACTTTATACAAAAGTTCAACCATTCAGTTACAAAGCCAAATCTTTACATACACCCTTTTAAGATCGGACTTCATAATCAAAATCAAATGTGCCCTTGGGTTCATCACCATTTCTCTATGATTAATCATTCGGAAGCAAACAATCCAATAACTCTTATTATAGATTGCGCCCTTACTTTATATTCAATCTGGCAACTTATATAATTATAACACCAGTGCTTAATTCTCATTTGCTTGTCAACTAACATTAAACACATTCCATTTGGTTTAAATCTCAAACAACAACTGCTCGCAACTTTCATTTCATCCCACCTGCATATATGGGTTTTCAATACGGATTTTCAAACTTCATAAACAAAGCGCCTGTATGTTGAAACTGTGCCTGGCAATCATATATCACTTTCATTCATTATAACTTATGCAACCCTATCATATCTTACCCGTTCTGGACCGCCTTTAATTTATGGACTGTGTCTTTTTGAAAACACGAGCTTTCTCTTCGGAAACAACTTCCATCTTCCTTACAACTTCATGCACCACATCTGCAATACGATTGCAAGCATCTTGAGGTGCTATCACCCTTCTCTTTTAGGATCGGTGTAGCTACAATTTTCATTTGCGCTATAGCAATGCAGTCAGATATCTGTTTCATCAAAAGCAGTTGTAAAGTCAAAACCTGCTTAAACCTGTACCTAACACACAGGCCTATTTGACCTGTTGACTACCCCTCATCAGCCTCGAATCACTTGAATCGCCAAATTTTCTCCAAATGTTCAAAACATATATTTGCCACTATGGACCGCTTCCTCGTGGTCAGACGCTGTGCACATGCAGAATCGCAAATTCATGGCTGATTTCGGATGGAAGGCACCAGAATTCAGCCCTGTACCTGTCTCGCCATCCCCAAATAAAAATAACAGTAATATCTGACCGGCTCCTCACTGCAACTAACTGCACTAATAGAAGCCACTCCAGTTTGCAATTAAGTTATATTTCAAATTAAGTAACCAGCGTTCCATGCGTTCATTCAAAATTGTGAATATCATTCCTATCAATGACAGTGTACTGCATTTTCAGAGACGGGTAAACAAAAACATTCCAGATAGCGCCCTCTTTCAAACATTCACTGGCAATTTACTTATACAGAATTCTATCTCCTTGAAATCGATCCATTGTGATCGATTTGTTAACTCCACGATTTCAATTAAGGCGCAGTCTAATTTGTTAACTCCACGATTTCACACATTAATTAATCAACATTGAAATCGTTTGCCATTTTTATTGATACCACTGAAAGGTTATCGATTCATTATCGATTCTACAGGTTTTTGATACTGCTTACTGCATTCACTGGATTCAACACTGAAACCACGGACCCAATACATTGAAAATTAACCATTCACACAGGATTTAATGCCTTCTACGTTCAACAATCACAGTTTTCAACTTTACCGATTACCATTAGTGTTCCACGATCCACACAATTTCATATAAAACAAACATTCATTCACACCACGTTCGATTCGATGTCTTCACAACCAAATTATATGAAATGTGTATTCAGCTTAAAACTTAGTTACAAAAAATATCCACCACTTAATGAATCGAACCACACAATTCTGAAAACACACTGTTTTTACATTAACAATGCAAATAAATACTTACAAACTTTCTTCGTGGCCAAATATTCAACAGCCGTGGCCCTTACAATTTGCTGAAGGCTTACAACCTTGCTGTTCAAGCCTCCTCTCAATCTCACACTCTCTTCCAATCTCAATGTCTTTTTCTCTCAAAACCCCCTCCTATTTATACAATTTTAAAAGTAATCTAATTTAATGCTTTATCCCTTCAATTCCTCAACAAACCCCTAAATCTCTCAACATCCCTAAAAGATAGATTCTTATCCCTAAGACTTAGAAACTAATTCCAACTTAGGCTCCATCATTAATTCTAAATAATCTAGAAACTAATTTCTCTCACATTTACAAATTCTCACAAATAATTAATTAAAATATAATTAATCACTCAAAATTTAATATTTCTTCAAAACATGAAACCCCCTAGCTTAGATAAAATACAAGGTGAATTTTCGGAGCTGATGCTCCTGCATCAAAAAATCTAGAAGGAGGCCATGGTTGATGAAATGGCATCCTTGCATAAAAATGAGGCATGGGATCTGGTGGAGTTTCCGGCTGGAAGGAAGCCCATCGGGAGAAAATGGGTGTTTAAGAAGAAGATGAATATAGAAGGCAAGGTGGAGAAATACAAAGCTTGGTTAGTAGAAAAAGGTTATTCCCAGGTGTAGGGAATTGATTTTGGTGATATTTTTTCTCCTATTGCCAAAGTTACTTCTATTAGATTACTTTTATTTGTTGCTGCTACATTTGATTTTGAGGTAGAAAAGATGGATGTGAAGCCAACATTTCTTCATAGAGATTTGGAAGAGGAGATCTACATGAAACAACCTAAAGGATTTATGGTGAAGGGGAAGAAAGAACTGGTATGTAGGTTAAAGAAGTCTCTATATGGGTTAAAATAGTCACCAAGGATGTGGTATCAGAAATTTGATCCCTATATATGAGGACTTGGCTTCACTAGAAGCAAGGAGGATCACTGTGTTTATTTTAAATTAATTGGTGACCGTGTTATTTATTTGGTTTTGTATGTGGATGATATGTGGTTGATTGGAAATGACAAAGAAATTATCCAAGATTTGAAGACCCAACTGTTCTCGAAATTCGGCATGAAGGATAATGGTGCTGCAAACTATATTTTGGGCATGGAAATTAAGAGAGATCAGGAAAAGAGGAAGCTTTGGTTAAACCAGAGGAAGTATTTCGAGACTATATTAGAGATGTTCAATATGTAAGATAGTAAACCAGTGAATGTTCTTATTCCTATAGGTACAAAGCTGTCTGCTGGACAGTGTCCCAAGACACAAGAAGAAGAGGAGGATATGTCCTGTGTTCCATATGCAAGTGCAGTGGGTAGCCTGATGTAAGCAATGGTCTGTACTAGACCAGACATTGCACATGTAGTGGAAGTATTGAGCAGGTTTATGTCAAAAACAGGGAAGGAGAATTGGACAATAGTGAAGCAAGTTTTCAGATATTTGTGTGGCACTAGTGATTATAGCTTGTGCTACCAAGGAAGACTAGGATTGGAAAGAGAATTGGACATTCATGGTTTTGTTGATGCAGAATGGGCTGGAGATCTGGACCAAAGAAGATCTACAGGTGGGTATGTGTTTAGCCTATTTCGAGGTGTAGTCAGTTGGATGAGTAAAAGTCAGTTGATAGTGGCTCTTTCAACTACAAAGGCAGAATACATACCAACCACTCATGCAAGAAAAGAAGCAGTTTGGTTGAAGAGATTGTGTTCAAGTATGGGGTTGGTGCAACAAGCTATAAGGATAGAATGTGATAGCCAAAGTGCAATTTTCTTGGCTAAGAACCCTACTTATCATTCAAAGACAAAGCACATTGATGTTCAATATCACTTTGTGAGAGATATGGTTGAGGCTAAAAGGGTGTTGCTGGTAAAGGTGGACACCTTGAATAATGTTGCAGATGCATTAACGAAGTCTATGAGCACTCAGAAGTTCTCTTGGTGTAGAGAAACAATGGGTGTTGCAAAGATGGGCTAATGACTAAGCTCTCATGTGGCCCCCTGTGGAAATAAAACAACAAGTGGGAGAATTTTGGGTATGTGTTACATTCTTTCCACGACTAGTCACGCGTGCGGGGTCACCCGGGGGGGTGATAGCCCCCCTGTACATTGTTCGGGTTCTGGGGCAACGCCCTGAGAAAAAAAATTTGGTCCTTATTTTTCACTGGGCGGACCCGCCCATGGTTTTGTTCATGGGTTTGCACATGGTTTTTGGGCATGATGGTTTTCGGCCCCTGGTATTTTGTAGATCTGGTCAAGGGAACTACGGTTATGTTCTAATCCAGGGTTAATGGATTGGGGTTGATGTATGCTTCAGCATGTATATATATGTTTTGTAACACTAAAATGAATATAATGAAAAATCAAGTTGTTCGTCCCAATTTGGGATCCAGGGGAAAATCTCTGTGTATATCTATTTTATGTTTTATGCTCTCGCTATTGTTTATTTTCTATTTTTAAGATTCATTTGCAGATAATTTTTGTACAAGGTTAAAACCTACATACATGATTCACCTACACGCAACCAATGTATTGAATTTAATCTTCTGATATTAAGTAGATTTGATAAGAGAGGTAGAGACAACTCCCAACTTCTGTCTAAGATATTCGAATGCTTCCCTGGGAAGAGATTTAGTAAATATATCATAAATTTGTTCTTTGGAGGGAACATACTCCAATTTAACCTTTTTCTCAAGAACTTGTTCATGTAAGAAGTGATACTTGATAGGAATCTGCTTGGTCTTGGAATGCATAACAGGGTTTTTTGAGATACTGATGGCACTTGTATTATCACATAAGATGGAGATGGGAAGAGAACATTTGATTTGAATATCTTGTAGTGTCTGAATCATCCAAATAAGTTGTGTGCAACATGATGTGACAACCACATATTCTACTTATGTTTTAGATAAGGCAATAGAACTTTGTTTCTTGTTGAACCAAGATACTAATTGAGGGCCCATATAGAATTCACCACCACTAGTGCTTTTTTTATCATCAACATTTCCAGCCCAGTCTACATCTGTGTAAGCATGAAGAGTGAGATCAACATTCTTTTTATACCATAGACCAAAGTCTTGAGTCCCTTGTAGATATTTAAATATTCTTTTTACAGCTTGAAGGTGTGACTCTTTTGGATTAGCTTGGAATTGTCCAACAAACCCAATAACATGTATAATATCTTGTCTTGTCCTGGTTAGATAAAGCAGACTTCCAATCATAGATCTATACTCTGGTTGATTCACCATGGGAGAATCATCATGAGAACTAAGGTTACATCTAGTTACCATTGGAGTACTTAAAGGTTTTCAGTCTTCCATCCCATACTTCTTTAGGATTTTCTTGAGATATTTTTCTTATGATAGAAATATGCCATCTGTTTCTTGTTTCACTTGTAAGCCAAAAAAATATGTTAGTTCCCCAAGTAATGAAATTTCAAATTCTTGCTACATAATGGAAGCAAATTTCTTACTCATGGAATCTTCATTACTCCCAGAAATGATGTCATCAGCATACACACCAATAATTAACAGTTTATCATTCTCAATTTTTGTGTATAAGTTATTGTCAGTAGATCCTTTTGTGAAAATTTGTTGTTGAAGATATTTGTCAAGACGATAGTACCATGCCCGAGAAGCCTGTTTGAGACCATATAGAGCCTTTTTAATTTTGAAAACAAGTTTTTCATCATTTCCTAGAATGAATCCTTCTAGTTTTTCTATATACAGTTCTTCTTCTAGATCATCGTTGAGGAAAGCAGCTTTTACATCCATTTGATAAACTTTGAATTGTTGAAAACTTGAAAAAGCAAGAAACATTCTTATGGATTCAAGTCTGGCTATAGGTGCAAATGTTTCTTCAAATTCTATACATTCTTTTTGAGCATATCCTTTACAAACAAGTCTAGCTTTGATTCTAATAACATCTCCATTTTAATTTAACTTGTTTTTTAATATCTATTTTGTTCCAATAACATTTTTATCATGAGGTCTTGGAACCAATTCCCTAGTATGATTCTTTTCAATCTGATCAAGTTCTTCATTCATGGCTTGAATCCAACATTCATCTTTACTAGCTTGATTTACATTCTTTGGTTCAATAGTGGATAATAATTCTAGTTAGTTAGGGGATCCTACAAGAGTTCTTCTTGTTTGGACACATGATCCATTTTCTCCCAATATTTGAGATTCTCAATGATTTTTTTGAACATACCTGAATGGGGCCTTTTATGATATATCTTCTTCCTGTGCTTCATTGGGTTCTCCTTCTATATTTTTGCTATTTGATGAGGGAAAGTATACATCATCATCATATTCATTCATTTTTGTTATTTCCATTTTAGGAGTTGTGAGAGACTCATCAATTACAACATCAATACATTCAATAGTCTTCCGAAGTCTTTTATTGTAACATTTATATGCTTTACTTCTAGAAGAGTAACCAAGAAATATTCCTTCATCTACTCTAGGCTCAAACTGATCGAGTTTTTCATCATTGTTCTTGATAAAACATTTGCTTCCAAAAACTCTAAAATGCTTCACACTAGGAAGAGTACCATACCAGAGCTCATAAGGAGTTTTATCACTGTTCACACGAACATGTTCCTTGTTGAGAATATTTACGGCAATATGCGCTGCCTCTCCCCAAAAGGTAATGGGATTTCCAGATTCATCAAGAATAGAACGAGCCATCTGCTAGACTATTCTATTCATTATTTTTGCAACGCCATTTTGTTGTGGAGTTCCAGCTACAGAAAACTGTCTTTTTATGCCATATTTTTCAAAGAAATTAAAGAATTCATTTGATATGTATTCCCCTCCTCAGTCAGAGCTAAGATATTTGACTTTTTAACTAATTCATTTTCAACCAAAGCTTTGAATATCTTAAACTTTTCAAACGCTTCATCTTTATGTTTCAATAAACTAATCCAACGCATTCTAGAAAATTCATCAGTAAATAGAATATAGTATTTTTCTCCATGAGGTGACTTTATCCTTACGGGACCACATAGATCATTACGTATAAGTTCAAGAGGCTTACTTCCTGATCCTTCTTTGGGATTGAATTGCACCCTGGTTTCCTTACCAAATTGGCATTATTTTCATATGGTACTTTCAGGCAGAGTGATGTTTGGTAGATCACGAACAACTTTGAGTCTACTAGATTTGATTATTTGAGAGAAGCTCAAATGTCCCAATCTTCTTTGCCATAACCAATTTTCTATAGATTTACCTAAATATCATTTCTCTTGGCCACCTTTCAAATATATAGATTTCTTGGTGTTCTATTTCCTTTTATTATGGTTTTTCCTGTGTCAAGTTCACAAGCTACACATTCTTTTGAACTAAAGACAACGTCATTTTCTTGATCACACATTTGAATCACACTAAAAAAGTAGGCTTTAATCCATCCACATACATAACATTGTTATCTTTTACCTTTTATTTTAGAAAAATAGAACCTTTACCCTTAATGGCAGCAGGAGTGTCATTTCCAAAAGTAACATTCTTTTCCTTCTCTAATGCATTGTATGAAAGGAGTTTATTTTTATCACTTGTCATGTGTTTTGAGCATCCACTATCAATGTACCATTGATTTTATTCCCCTTCTACAAATAAAGTTATGCCACATCTTTTAACCTGTAAGTCCTTCTCTCTCCATACCTTGGAGTTTAAGGGTATATGCTCTTTTGGCTGAAGTTTTCTCCTACATTCAGATTCTTCATGTCCAAAGTTATTGCAATAATAACATTCAATTTCATCTTGAAGAAGAGAATAGTTTTTTTAAGTATTCTTCTTTATTCCAGTCTCATTTTTTTCTTTCTTTCATCTCTGGTCATGATGGTTTTGTAAGCAACACATTGAGCAACTTTATGACCAAAGTTATGACATTAGAAACATTGTCCATTAAAGAAGAAATTTATGTGATCATGGAAAATTTTCTTGTTGTTTACTTATTGATTGATACTTCTGTTATTGTTCACCCTTGAATTGAAGTGGTCATGATTTACCTGGGTATTCTCTTTGTTCTTTTGCTGAGTGATGAAATGTTGTTGGTTAGCTTTAACTGCATTTAGATAGCTTGGTGTTGAAGATTGAGAATATTCTCTGATATATCCAAGACCTCTCTTTACAAGAGGAAAGCATTGAACCTTGATAATTCCATCTAAGTTTTCAGATCCTTTAGAAAATCTAAGATTTAAGGTTTTCACTTTCTCAATTTACTTTCTTAGACTTACTATTTCACATTCTAATATCTCATTGTGCTTCTCCTTTTCTGTAAGTTGATTCTTTAGAGTACCTATGGCTATTTTATTTTCTTCCAGACATATTTTGAGTTCAGAGTGCAAGCTTCTGTGATCCATAACATTTTAATTATAAATCTTCTGGGAAATCACATAAGAAATTTAGGGAGGCGATTGAGATTGAGAAGAGGCCCTGTACGTTGAACATGGATGATGGATGGAAAGTTAGCAGTTGTTGGATTCCATCTCTTCACTCCCTGTAAGGGTCTTCCCTTTTTTTTTTCTTTTTTTTCTTTCTTTCTATGATTTGTTCTTAATATTATTATTCCTTGATTTTATTTATTTTATTTTAGTATTTTATTTATTAAAATAAAATAAAAATTATTTATTTTTATTATTATTTTTATTTGTATTTTAAATCTAGTTTTAATTTTATTTATTTATGTTTTTACTTATTTATTTATTGATTAAATCCTTTATTTTTATTATTTTTATTTTATTTTTATGTGTATTTTAATTCTAGTTTTTAATTTTATTTATTTATCAATGTATTTTTATTGACTAAATCCTTTTTATTTTTATTTTATTATGTAATTATTTATATTTTTTGTTTTAGGTATAATTTAAATATAAATAATTTATTTTATTTTTATTTTTATTTTATTTTTAATTGTATTTTAATTCTAGTTTTTAATTGTATTTATTTATTTATGTATTTATTTATTAATTTATTTATACATTAAATCCTTTATTTTTATTTTTATTTTGATTTTATTTTTATTTTTATTTGTATTTTAATTCTGAAAATATATTAATATATATATTTATTTATTGATTAGATCCTTTATTTTTATTTTATTCTATTATTTTATTTATATTTTTTATTTAGTTATAGTTTTTGATTTTGACTTTTTGACTTTTTACTTGTTTCATCCTGTTTTTTGAAAGGGGTGTTAATTTAGTTCTGATTTTATATTTTAACTTGTGTTTTTAAGGTGAGGGTAGTTAGGTGTTTGGTTCTTTTTATATTTTTATTTTATTTTTTGTTGACCATTTTTAATTTTTACAATTTTAAGGTTGGGTTAAATTTATTTTTGTTTTTATTTTTAATCTTAATTTTGGACCGTTGGGTTTTGACAGTTGCTTCTCTCCTCTTGGTATAAATGTGTATGTCAAATCAACCAATTTTCATTATCTTGATGATGAACTACAGTTGGTAGTTCGAAACGCGTCTTTTGGTCCCTAAATTTTTTCTGTGATTTCCCGGAAGATTTATAATTAAAATATTTTGAGTTCATTGATTTCTTCAAGAAAATCATTTTCTCCTAAAGCATCCATAAATGTATCTTTAGTCTCACTAGTGTTTTTTTCAAATGCCATTAGATGTCTAATATCTTGATCAGATTCTTCTTATTCACTATTGAATAGACCATCACTATCTTCATGAGTATAATAGATTTTTCTATTGATGAAACGTTTCTTATTTCCTTTTTCCAATTCCTTTCCCTTTTCATGATTATGTTTATGAGGACATTTATCACCATAATGACCAACTCTTCCACAAGAAAAACATTTGAAAGGAAGGCTACCTCTGAACCTCCCAGTGTCAAGTTGTAGTTTCTTTACAAAATTTATCTCATCTTCTAAAACACACCTTGATCCTTCTTGTTCTTCCTTTTCCTTTCCTTTTGAAGCAGCTCTAAAAACAACTTCTTTGACTTTAGATTGACCTCCTTTTATCATTTCAAACGCAGTTAGGATCCCATAAAATTGAACAACAGTAATAATTTATAGATCCTACTTCTCTTAAATAGCATATACTTTTGACTCGAATTTAGGAGTTAGATATCTTAGAAATTTTTTTACAAGAGCGGTGTCAGTTATGGTTTTACCAATATTTCTCATACGATTTACAATGTCATCTAGATGTAAAAAGAAACTAGTAATGCTTTCATCATTATGCATTCTGAGTTTTTCGTATTGAATTCTGAGAGTTTGGAGTTTAGCGCTTTTTACCTTGGCATCACCTTCATAGCTCAAAATGATTTCGTCCCATATCTCCTTTGTTGTACTTAACTACATAAATTTGATAAATTCTGATTTAGTCAGACTCCCCAATAAAGCATTGACAACTTTTGCATTGGTTACATAATTTTTCCTTGTTGCTGGATCTGCTGGAACTGAGGTTGGATATTGGTAACCACATTCAACTATAACCCATACATCTACTCGAAGAGACTGAAGATAGGATCTTGTCCTGGTATTCCAAAAGACGAAATTGTTTCCATTGAAGAATGGAGGTCTGATAGATGATGTCCCATACTTATTTCTCATTTTAGATGATCTTCCTTCTAGTGATTAAGCTTCTACAGAAGAACCTAGCTACGATACCAATTTTTGGGAAAAATATTGAGAAGGGGGGGGGGGTGAATCAGTGTTTTTAATAATCATAATATTTTTATTTTTTCCTCTGCTGATTTCTATACATGAATTTTATTAGCACAAAAAATGTATGTATGTGACTTTCCAAACATAAACTAGCATATCCACAGATATCTTTACTGCTTAGGTTAAAGTTTGCTTTTAAATGTTTACCTAGCATTAAAGATATCTGTGGATATGCTAGTTTATGTTTGGAAAGTCACATACATAAATTTATTGTGCTAATAAAATTCGTGTATAGAAATCAGTAAAGGAAAAAATAAAAATATTATGATTATTAAAAACACTGATTCACCCCCCCCCCCTCTCAATATTTTTCCCAAAAATTGGTATCGTAGCTAGGTTCTTCTGTAGAAGCTTAATCACTAGAAGGAAGATCATCTAAAATGAGCAATAAATATTGGTGTTCATCACACAAGAGCATCACACATGAAAACCAATATTTAAGGTGGAAAACCAATTCAGGAGAAAACCACCACTGTTGTCGTCTTTGTCTTCAATATTTATTATATGGAAAATTGCTTACAATATTGTATTGATGCAGACTCATATTAGTACGCAGAAATCTACCTGCAGAAGGCTACAACCTTTTATTATTCTCCAGCTACTACTAGAAGGGAGCTCCAACCCCCTGATCTCGTTTACTAGCCTCTACTAGAAGGGAGCTACAAACCCCTAATTAGAACACCAGCTTCTACTAGCAGGAAGCTTCTACTTCCATAATGAAGGCTTCAACCCTCAGTCCCACTCCAGACCATGTTTCATAAATTTTCACACTGGATCCCACAGCTTCAACACAACTCATCATAAATATCAACACCAATAAAATTAACCCAAAATTCAATTAGAACAGTGAGATCACTGTAACCAGAACACAGTAATAAACACAAATATCAGAATCAACATGCAGAATCAATCTCAACACTGATCATTCACTATCTTAAAAATTCATACGCTACTTCACTTTACTAAACCCGCATGTATACGCGCTTTCCTTCACACCATCCTACGTATAGATCTGAGAATATTGAATTTCTAGAATATGATCAGTCTAAGAACCAGATCTGAGGTTTTCAGTCAGATATCTTTTCATATTTGCAGGACCCTTATTCAATCAACATCATTAATAATATTTAATCACTCATTGATCAGATTTGTACATATTCAACTTAGCAACATATACAATATTCAAACAACCCAGATCTACATGAAGACTTCATTAACAAACAACTGAAATATAGCAACAATAAACAGATAACCTCTCAGCAAGCTTCAAAAAACCCTGACTTCCATGCGTGATTTAGCTGAGACAAAGTTGTGTATATACGTGCTTTCACCAAGATGAACTAGCATATAGATCTGTAAATATTATTTTTTTAGAAAGTTTCAAATCTATAAACTTGCCCAGATTTATTCACTTCACTTCAGCAAACATGCACTAGGTCATCAATCCAATCATCTCATCAATAGATAAAATACATAGTCATTTCAAGTCTATAGATCTTGATCCATCATTGTATCCAAGGGTGCATCATAGTTTTAGATATACTAATAAACATATTCCATCCCATGCAGATATACTTCAGAGAGAAGTATTTAATAAGAACCCTTACCCATGCACAATTTTCCACTATGATCTTCTTCTCCGTATATATATTTAGCCTTTACCCATACCATGAGCCAAAGTTACACAAGTGTCAATGGTATTCTTGGACGGAATTAAATAGACGACACAACACTCAATATTGTGGGCTAAAACCATGGTAATGCCCCTTGATATCATAATTTTAGAGCGCAAAATGCATACATGACTTGGTTTCTTCGTACCCACGTGTATACATGACTTCTCTTCATAAAAAATGCATATATACTATATCTGGATGCATACATAGGTTGCCTGTATACCAACCTGCGTATGTACGTGGGTTTCCCTCATCAAAACTGCGTATACATTGTGATATATTACCTTTTTCATTTCTCTGGAACTTAATGGAATTCATTTCTCTGTCACATCTGAACTGACCTATAGAAATGTCATTTTTACATCCTTAACAAATAGGTTGTTATCAAAAGGCAACACATCAAATAGGTTTCCATAAAGGACAACATATTAATACATAAGAATCATATTTCCAACACTAGATTCAATAATTTTCACATGCATCTCCAACACTAATGCCATCGAATTCCATTAAAGCGTTCACATTGAAAATCAATTCAAATAATAGAGCTCAATGGTCCAAACATTTTCCTGTTAGATGTGAACGATGAATTCTTATTGTATGGTATTCGTTTTATCCTCGAACATGAGATGCAAGCCAATATTAATTTTATAAATAATAAATCAGTATGTCATTGCTCCATCGCTCTAACCCTTTTATTCCATCGTTGTAGATACAAAAACACATAGCATTAATAGATTGCAAATTTGAATTAATGTATGTAGACTACACAAGCTTCAATGCTCCTAAAAAATTTCACAATACAAACTCTACTTTTGTTATTTAGTTAGTGCGTATAATTTCCATCTAATGCACAGTCCAAAATAATGGAGTATCAAACAAGAAGATCCACTACATCAACTAGTTTATATTCACCATATCAATTTTATCATTGAAGACTATCTCAATTTTTTTTTTAAAGCATTCAGGAAATTGATGACCATATAAACAACTTCAACGATCACAATCGCTTAGTATGCTCTTGAACAAATATAGTGCTAAAGATAAAATAATTTTTGAACAGTAAATGTGTTCTCAAAATATGTGGACCAAACATTTACTAAGGCCGTAACCAAAATTTCCAGTGCTCAAACCAATGAATCAAAACAAGTCATTATAAAACTCCAGTATCTAGATAATCATTCCTTTGGACCAAAATACTATTTCAATGCATTCGGGTACTAGATTAATCATTATTGAGTGCAACATTTGGTTGAATCAACCTATTTATAGCTATATTCCCTTAAATCATGTGCATTATTCCCTTCTTAATCATTAATTTTTATTTGAGAATGTATTTCCTCAACATGTGCAGTTTAAAGAAAATGTTGAACCAAATGCGCATTAATTTTATTTCCTTTTATTCTTAATATTCAAAGTATAAAAATTGATTTTTTGTTTGGTGCAAGTGATTCAATCAAAATTTTTGTAGGATTTAAATTGTGTGCACATGTGTGTTGATTTTATTCAATATAAAGTGTTACATTTTCAGAAAGCATGCTAACCAAACCTTTTATTTTTGACAGATGCACATCATAAGTGGCCATCGTAGCTAAACCATTTCCAATTTCACAATATTTGTGTTGTAGGAGATGAGGGCTTAAAAAAAATCAAAGGGAACATACCAACGATAAACTTACTCTGTTGATAACCACAAAAGGTTTCCATAGAAAAATCCCTAAACGTGTGCTTTATTTCTTGGAGGAGCCTTTCCTAAAACTATACATTTTCTCTTTCATGCTCCCTCTCAGATTGGGATGTCCTTAGTTCTTATTTGATGGCACTCGTTGCTCCATCTATTTAGCAATTTTAACTCTTTCTTCTGACAATTTTTTTCTTTTCCATATTACTTTGGAGCTCACTTGTAGGTTTCTTTGATGCATGTTGGAAATATTTGTATCAGTATTCCTTTACTTCCATCCAGACTCCATGAGGGTCAACAGAAGCTTTCAGTCATTAGCCTTATGACTGATATTATTATAATTAAAATGTCTTATGTGCCAAAGAAATGGTGGAAATTTGGGCTCAAGTATTTTTTTAGTATTCCTTTTACTACATGTGCCACAAAACCTACAATCAACATATTGATTCCCTAAGTCATTACATGAAAAATATTAGCCATCAAATTAATTGTTGTACCCTATGAATGGTGAGCTTGCATGATGTGTATTTTTGTTTTATTTCTTCTTTTGTTGCATGCTTCTGTATTTTTCATCAATTAACCAAATTTTTTGACAACTAAATCACTTAATTGATATTAACGATGTAAATGATCTATCTAGTACAAAATAATGTTGTTGGTTTTTTAAACGTTGTTTATGAACTTGTTTCTCCCTTATGCAGGCTAGGATTTGGAGAATTTTGGCTATTCTTCAGTTGGGTGGCTTTCTCTTTTAAATTACTTCTCAATCCAACTACTTTTGTTTCCAATATTTCACATTGATCTTCTTTTTCTTCATATTTATTTCTCATTCCTTCTTCAACCTGCCTTCCTTCATCCAACTAATTTTTCAGATCATAAATTTCTTCCTTGAATGCATACTCTCTTTCCTCAAGAATTTGGAGAAATTTCTTCAGATATTTATTTTATAATGTGAGCTTCTTTATCAACCTTTCTTGAGCTTTATTTTTTCCTTCAAGGATGACTAGTCTCTTAAGCTTTTGATCTTCGTATTCCTACACTGGAAATACACCTTCCTCACCTCTCGAGGAATCAAATTCAAAACACTAATCATAAAATTCTCCAATGACCCCAAAATCACCATCACTAAATAGGAAATAAAAACGTCCAAGACTAAAAATATTGTTTTCAATACCTTTTACTAGCATAGGTTCTTTGAAATTGGAAATATTCTTCACCTATTTACTGTTATTCCTTTTCAGAGATTGCTTCCACTTATTCTAGGTCATGGCCCATGATATGCTCTCAAGCGTTCAAGCTTCACCGAGAGAACCATGCTCTAATACTGATTTTTCAGAATGATAATACTACTGAGAAGGGGGGGGGGGGGGGGGAGGGTGAATTAGTCATGACTATGATTTGTAACTTTTAATTATTTTTACCAAAACAATGAATGATTAGTGAGACAACATAAAAAAATAATAATAATAACATGTACAATCATTATAGAAACAAAATTAAAAACACCATGAATAATAAGAAATAACCATTCACATAAGAGGAAACAACGTTTCTGGTGGAAAACCCTCTCCAGGGAAAAATACCACCCGTTGTTTTTGCTACTCAAATCTTCTATTAAGTCTTAATTTTTTTTTACATAGAGGAGATAGCACCAACTAGCTGGAACACTTCAATACTATGATAGTTTGCTAACAACATCACTTAGAAATACTCTTCTCTCACGAATCTATGAACATACATTCGCTGAAATCCACCAAAACCAATGAGCCCCACCCAATTCTATTAGAATTTGGAGAAAATACTTCCTGTACTGATTTATTTTCTAGAAGGATCCCACCTTATATGCACACTTCCTGTTATGAATCCCAAACATGTTCAACACCTCAATACGAACCATGTTTCATGCATTTTCAATTTGGTCTCTCAAACCTACTCAACATGGGCAACCCAACAACCCCACTAATATGAATATGAAAATGATAAGTTGATCTCCACAAAATAGTCAACACTTCTTGAGATATAAATATGCTAGATAAAAAAATGTAGCACCCTCTCACTCCATTTAAAAAGAAACTAAAAAATTCTTACACAAGTATATGCCAAATGATCTTCAATAATCTCCAAACCAATACTAATGGAAAATACCATGGTTATGCCAATACCTAGGACACCTATACCATGATGATCCCCAAACCAATACCACGGGAAAATACCATGGTTTTGACAATACCTAGGACACATGCACCATGGTAATCTCCAAACCAATACCACGTTCGAACCTAATCCATGCACATTCCAATAACATGGTAATGTCAATACGAAGGAAAAATACCAAGGTATTGTTGTATTCATACTCAATGCCAGGGGAAAAAACAAGTCTTAATTAAACCTACAACTGCACACACAAATAATCGATAACTCAGATTCAACCACACTCATAAGACTACATATGTGTAGCTAAAAGTATACAATTACACACATGAAATTTGCTCAATGAGGTTATGTCAGAGTATAGGAAAAACAAGGAAACTTCACTCAAAAGCTCAGCCAACCTTCTCCACAACTATCCCAAAACCTACACAACTATCAAGCCAAACCATCTTCCATAGAAACATAACATAACATCTGACATAAGCCAAATCTAACACCTACAACAGAAATGTATTCAATAGATCCAAATACACCAAACATTATCTAATGTTTGCACTAACACCTAAAAGTAATCATGCAATCAAGAAAACACCTATACCGAGCCAAGTGTATGCATCCACATACAGTGAGCTACATCTCATGCTATCAATTTGACATCAATGCCAACCAACAATACTACAATACAACACCAATGCCAACATATTATACAAGTCAAGAATTAATATTTTATACTTACTAGTATTATTATTATTATTACTATTATTATTTATAAAATAGTCTAAAGTCATTCACCTTTAATGGATTTATAAAAATGAATTCTCAATAGTCTCATGGAATAAGTCAATTAAATTGAGAATCTCTTACTTGGAAAACCAAACCTCTCTCTTGGAATAAAATAGTAACTCTACACTTAATATAATGTAACTCTCCCTCACTAATTCGATGTATGGAAAAAGTGTAACTCCTCCTCATTAAATGAACTTGTAACTGCCTCATTCAATTTTATTTATATCTCTCACCAAATATTCTTTCATATCTAAATGCAACTCCCTCTCTCTCCATAATTCAAATTGCAACTCCTCAAGGCAACTGTACCTCTCTCTCTATTATTGGGATGAGTTACACTTCTCCTCGAGTAACACCTACCTCATGGAATTTGGTTCTCCTATTGTTGGCTCAAGGAATGAATTCATTTTGTAACACCCCTACTTTCTTATCTATTTAAGCAAGAGAAAGTGAGAGTTGAGTGTAGCATTTCCATTGTGAAGAAGGAGGGAAAGTGTTGAGTGTGTGCAAGAGAAGTGTGAGAGCAAGTGAAGAGCAAGAGCAAGGGAAGAGCTGAAAAAAGTGATCTTCAAGAAAAGAGAAAGAGCACTCCATTTGCAACTTGATCAGACATTGGTGACTCTATTAGTTTTCATTCTCTCTCTCTCTCTCTCTCTCTCTCTCTCTCTCTCTCTCTCTCTCTACTCTATTGAATAATCAAAGAAGTCTAATAGAAGAAGAATCATTTTGGTTTTCCCCTTTGATGTGTTTTTCCCTAGTCATTGGACCTAAATCTATATTTCTCATATTTGTGCTTGGATTTCTTCATATGATACTTATGTTTATGTTCTATCTACAGTTGTTGATTTGAATTTTTTTGAATATGAAATATGAATTATAGGTAATTATAACATAGAAAATTCAGTTTTCCATAAAGTAAATTCAATTTTCTGCAGAGAACATTCAATTTTCTACAAAGTACATTCAACTTTCTATAAAATACATTCAATTTTATGCAATGTACATTTAGTTTTCTTCAATGAACATTTAGGTTTTTTCAAAGTACATTTAGCTTTCTACAAAGTACATTCAATTTTCTACAAAGTACATCTATTTTGCTACATAGAAATTTCAAATTTCTACAAAAAAAGTTTAAGTTTCAGCATAGAAATTTCATATTTTTAACAAGACTTATTTTCCCTAGAGCGAATCCATATACTTCTAGACTTTAACCACCAATATTATTATTCATTCTTGTTGAGGATTTTCATCTACTTACTTAACTATTTTTTCTTTGAAGTGAAACTCAACAATGTGTTTAGAATCCATCAGGGATTGATGGGCTTCCAAGTGCTTGATAATTTCAAGTTTCTACTTACCTGGGGGCATATAATTATTTTTGACCTATATTCTTAAAGACTACTTAACCATTTTCAATTGGGAATCCCATGCAAAATATGTTGATCCTCTTACAAGAGTCCCCCAAGTTTGTTTAACTAATTATGACACATCATTTTTTTCAAGCCACCCCGGGTTGTAACGGAACAAAATTGGTCTGAGATATTTAGGAGGGTTGACAGAGAATGAGATAGGTTGGTGATATGATTCCCCCTATCCCAAGATTGATGACACATAATTGATTCCTTTGATCAACAAATATTTGTGAATTATAAAGCTACCAAAATGAACCATTATATGCTCACAACGACACCTCTGATTGAACTAGGTATAACTCCTTTTTTTGGAGGGACATCTAACAAATCCCATTCTCTGAGAAAATCTTCAACTATTCATGAATGAGATCTATGAAAACACTCCCCCCTCACTTTTTTGTAGAGTATAACACAATGTTAAAGTCTCCTTCAACAATTTTTTTGATATATCATTGTTGTTCTTTTAACTTGATGAGAGAATCCCAAAACTCTCCCTTCTCATTGCATATCACTAGTGCGTATACATTAACAATAGAAAAAATTTCTTTTTTATTTTGGTCTTCTATTCTAGCCACCACACAAAATCTTATCTGGAGAAAAATTTTAGCACATAATGTGTGTTAGTATGAATCTTTCGTCGTAAAAGATCACTTTAGCTACGCATAAAAAATATCCCTAACATCGATTATGGCTGCCAAATATCTTCAAAACTGTAATTAGGTGATCTAAATAATGATGCACAAATCTAGATCTAAGCATAAAAGATATTAAGCAGATAAAGTAAAATGTGGCTCCATGCATCCAATAGACAAGACAAGAACAATGTATTTGAAAGAATTTTTATATTATATTGAAAAGGGGAACCTGAGAGGAAAACAAGAAAGGTGTTTTCCAGTTCTCCTCAATGGGATGGGTTCTTAGAAGTCCTTAGCATTTCAGATCTAGAATCTCTCTCTTGTTAGTGTAAAAAACCTAGACAAACGTAGAACTCAAAGGGAGCTCACAGGGCAAAAATAGAGAATGTGACCAAGTATAGATGCAGAGTGATCTAATGCAATGGAGGTGACTAATGAATGGGGAAAACCCTTCTATTTATAACAAAATATTGGGGTGTTCTAGAATTTGGTGCATGAATAAAATATTATTAATCGAATTCTAAAATCACCCTTTAGGAATATTTTATTATATTTGTTGGAGGGAAAAGGATTTTTGAATTTGGTCAATTCCTTTATTTATAAATAAAAAATAAATAAATGATTTATTTATTATTTTAGGGAAATGATGGGAATATAATTAAATAAATAATGGTTTATTTAATTATTTAAAAATGGTTTAGTCAAATTTAACTAGGAATATTATTTAAATAATGATTTAAATAACTTATTCCTAGGAAATAATCAAATAAATAATGATTTAATTTCCTTGTTTTGGGTTAAATATGACCAGGAAATATAGCCAAATGTTATTTCACATGGCGAAAGAAATTTTACTTAGGGTAAAATTGGTCTTACATGGTGTACTTGGGTTCATCTAATGATAATAGGTTAGATGACCAAAAAAATAGGTTATAGGTTGGTCAAAGTTCATCATGAGGATCTGGTAATCAGAGGTGCCAGATGGAGGAGGTTGAGTGGTTACCGGTCCATGAGGCGGTTGGGTAGCCATGAAGCGTTGCTGCGGGAAAGGATTGGTCGTGCTCTGCTGTGCATACTCCTGCCCTTGAGGGGGTGGTGGCTGCTGTTGCGGGGATTCAGAAGACAAGGGAGGCGGGGATGCTAATGCTGGAGGAGGTTGAGCACTAGGCTGTGGATATGGATGATAATGAGGTTGGGTAACAGGGGGTTGGGAAGAAAGAGGAGGCATGCCAGATCCTGGATGTGGGCTACCGGGAGGGGGAGAAGGGTAAGAAGTGGTGCCCCCTCCCCCAGGAAAACCATAGCTCATGGGAGGTTGAGTGGATGGATGAGAGATAGCTCCAACGATATTGTCGGCGACATGAGGTGCCCCCGGTGCATGGGCATTACCGGGTCTGGGGAGATTAGGTAGAACAGTATAAACATAACCCGTCTGAGCGTAGATCAGGTCATATTTTAACACCATTTGGAGGGCAGCTTCTTTGGTTTGAGGAAAATGCGATGCGACATCTTTCCCGATAGGTGGTAAGAGAGATCTAAGGAACCAGTCCATGTAGACATGGTCTTCGAAGGTAGGATATTGACATAAGCTATTTCTTCTCCGCCATTCCTGGACATGATCGGATAGGCTGGTCGCAGATGATTGACAGAAAGAATTCAAAAGTTCGATACCATTGTCATAACAAAGGGGGAGCTGGAAGTAAGATAAAAAAGCCCAGGCAAGAGTCGAAAAGGTGGTATGAGAGGAAGTGGGCTGATCAACATACCACTTAGAAGCTTCGCCGGTAAGCGTGTGTTGGAACAATCTAAGACGAATGGAATCATCAGTAATGGAATGGGATGAACACCACATGTGGAAATATCAGATATGGTTGCAGGGATCCTCTCCAGCAAGGCCTTTGAACTTGGGAATGTTGGAGGGGAGCTTGGTTGGCATAGCAGGCCAACCAACATCGTGGCGGATAGGATCATTGATTAATTGATTGAAATCGGGGAGACTGAGGCCTGACATGAAGGGGAGTAAGGAAGCAGTCGGGGTAGTTCCTGTGGTGGCTCCTCTAGTAACAGTCCCAGCATTAGGGCCGGGGTGGCTGCTAGAGTTAGGTCTGGAACTAGACATGGTGAAGGTAAGAGGAGGAGAACCAAAATGAGGGGGAGAGCCCGAACAATCAGAAAAAGAGGCAGAGTGCGGACTCGGGGGAGGAATTACTTGATGATGACGGGAAGGAGGAAATCGACCAACCGGAAACTGAGGGTGAAGGCCAAGAATTCGCCGGGACAAACGCCTTGGGGGTGCAATGATGACAGGAAGAAGAAAAACTGACAAGGGCAGGGAGGTGAAAAATCAAGTGAGGTCAATGTCGAAATAAGGGTAGAGAGGTGCAGTGTCAAGTGATTTTAAAATCTTTGCCAGGCGGCGTTAACCAGGCTCTTCTTCGGTTAGGGTCAGTGTGTGGCGTGCGTTAATTTTAATTTTTTAAACCCAGACGTTTTGAGAGTAAAAGAAAAAATGTGTTACGTAACTGAAAATAAATCTGTAGTAAATAAGATTGAAAGAACAAAAAATTAACAACTAATAATGCATCAATCTAACCCAAGAAGGTGGGTCTCTCAAAAGTAGTCTATAAGAGGGAAAAAATTTAATCAAAGCACGCTAAAAGAGGCCAATAGATCTAAGTTCGGGAGGGATAGGGATCTAAAGGAGAAATTTGCTAAAAAGAGGTGCAGAAAACAACAAATAGGCAGAGGCAAGGTTGCTGTTACACAAGAGGGGATCAGCTAAAGGTAGGAGGGTCAAAGAGGTGACCCTAGAAATAAACCCAAAAAAAACTATATGAGGTGTTTTGAAAGGGAAAAGAGCGGATCTGTAGGGATCTGAAAATGAGGTATCAGATATGGCTGAAACTCTAAAAATTTAGACACTTACAGTAGCTAAAACTCTTCCACAAATAGTGGAGGGTACGGAAGCCCTAGGGGGCTAGATTCCCACTTAGTTGAGTAAAAAAAAGCAAGAATAGGTCTAAATGGGCAAAGACGGAGGTCAGACAACCCTGATAAAGGTTCAGACAAAACCCAAAAAAATTTCAGAAAAATTGCAGAAAAAAGTCCATGTCGCAGTTTTTGACCTGCTGTTCACTCAGGTCACAATTTTTGGGCTGTTTTCTGCGACATGAAGCTCAAGGACGCAATTTTTGGGCCAAAAAGTGCGACCTGCACTTCCGGCACTCTCGGCGGCAGATTTCAAAAAAAAATGTCGTCTCAGCTGCGGCTGATGTCTGTCACCTGCGCAATAAGGCCAGAAACACACGAAAGTTAAAAATTTTAATTTTTGAGGGTTTTAGAGGTGAAAGGCACCATAAAAATAGGAAAAATAAAAAGCTGAAAAGAAACCCTAGGGTCTGAAGTAGCTGGATATGCAGGAATATGAAAAACGACAGCGGTCGTAATTGAAAACCCGTGTGGAGTCGCCAATTGTTAGCATGAATTTTCATCGTAAATATCACTTTGAAGCATGACAACAAATAGCTCAACATCATTATGGTCGCCAGAATTACCCTAACCTATACCTTTAGGTGATTCAATCACAAGATGTTTAAATCTAGATTCACATAAAAGATATACAAGACAGTAAATGTGGCTCCATGCATCCAATAGACAAGACAAGAACAATGTATTTGAAAGAATTTTTATATTATATTGAAAAGGGGCACCTGAGAGGAAAACAAGAAAGGTGTTTTCCAGTTCTCCTCAATGGGATGGGTTCTTGAAAGTCCTCAGCATTTCAGATCTAAAATTTCTCTCTCTTGTTGGTGTAGAAAACCCAGACAAACATAGAACTCAAAGGGAGCTCACAAGGCAAAAATGGAGAATGTGACCAAGTATAGATCCAGAGTGATCTAATTCAATGGAAGGTGACTAATGGATGGGAAAACTCTTCTATTTATAACAAAATATTAGGGCGGTCTAGAACTTGGTGCATGAATAAAATATTATTAATCAAATTCTAGAACCACCCTTTAGGAATATTTTATTATATTTGTTGGAGGGAAAAGGATTTTTGACTTAGGTCAATTCCTTTATTTATAAATAATAAATAAATAAATGATTTATTTATTATTTTAGGGGAATGGTGGGAATATAATTAAATAAATAATGATTTATTTAATTATTTAAAAATGATTTAGTCAAATTTAACTAGGAATATTATTTAAATAATGATTTAAATAACTTATTCCTAGGAAATAATCAAATAAAAAATGATTTATTTAATTAATTTCCTTGTTTTGGGTTAAATATGACCAGGAAATATAGCCAAATGTTATTTCACATGGTGAAAGAAATTTTACTTAGGGTAAAATTGGTCTTACATGGTGTACTTGGGTTCATCTAATGATAATAGGTTAGATGACCAAAAAAATTGTGTAACAATGTGAATCAAGCCAAAAGGTACCTATACCTATTGAAGCACCGCATGATCCTCACGTAACACCAGAATTAATTCTCTAGAATTTCCTTAACATCGATAGGACCTCATCTTCTGCCAACTTGGTTTCTTGCAAAAAAAAATATGTACAAATTATCTTCTAAATAAGTCTCTTACAGCCTAGGATTTTATGGTTTTCCATTCCCCAACTATTCCATGAGACAACTTTCATCTAAACCTATAAGAGATTGAGTTACCTCTTGTAGTCTTTGCACTTCCATGTTCTTTGTTACTCACAATTTTTAGAATTTACGTAACTTGGAACTGATTACCTTGCTTAATGTTCTGCTCAACTTCGAATTCCCATGTTTCCTTTTTCGTTGGCATTCCACCTTTTTTTTTGGTTTTCTAGTTCTTCACTTAAGAATTTAGTTCCCTAGTTTATCCTTTTCTTGGTGCTTCTTGTTAACATCTTTCCCGTTCCTTCCATAGATCTTGGAGGGTTTGGAGACACCATTTCTACTTATTTTTCCCTCATTTCAACACTTTTTGGGGTGGATAAAATGAGTTGGGGCTGAGTATGAGAAAAATTATCAATGGGAGCTTATTTTATCAGAATTCCTTCACTATTTTATCCTTATAGTCATTCTATCATTTTCTTCTCTTCTTTAATCATAGTCTCCTTGTTTCCAAAAATTACTATGTTTTCATTTGGCTCCTCCTAGACAATATCATTCTGGGATTGTGTTTCAAATGGGGTGGCCAAGGAGGATGCCCCATGCTAAGCATATTAATTGGAATTCGTGGCCCCGTTTTTCCCTCTACTAGCTCCTCTCTTTTATGTATACCACTGAGATTCTTAAGCAAGAGTTTCTTCGTTCTTATTTCAAACCTGGGATTTCTTTTAGCCATGAACAAAGTTCCCATAATCATAGTAGCTCTTGCACTTAAACAATACTTGTTCATAATCCAGAGGCTGAATATCAAAATGGGAGCACTTTGATATTCAAAAAGTTAAGGCAAAAGTTTGGAAATATCAAAATAGGAGCATTTTCAACAATCGTCCATTCTCCAAATTACCCACTTTTAATGTGCATACATTAATAATATTTTTTTTAAATTGATTTTTTATTTTTAATATTGGTTTTAAATAATTATTTAATTAGTATTCTATTGAATTTAAAGTTTTAAAATTATTTTCTTAAAGTGATTTTGTATTTTTAACTTTCTAAATTCATTTTAATAAATTTATTAATAGTTTTAAAATTTTAATCAACAACCTCTAAAATATTAAAATTTTAACTTTAATCATAAAAAATTAATAATTAAAATATAAGGAAAAAATGAATAAATATAACTAAAAAAGTAATTCTCAAGAATATCTTAGTTTTTTTAATTTTTTTTATAAATTATTAAACTACATTTTAAAAGTTAATCGGAAAAAACAACTAATTTTAAAAATTAAAAATTAAAAAATTTTGATTGAAAAAAAAAATATTAAATAAATATCATATTTGCTGTAATAAACTTTTCGAAATCAAATTTAAAAATTAAAATTCTCATCAAAATTTCTTTTATAAACTTCTTCTAATAAAATATTATCAATTTTTTTTTTATAAATTTCTTTAAATGAAATATTATTTCCATAAAAAAAATTATGTCAAAGCTATTAAATACAATCATTAAACATAAAAGAATAAAAAAATTAAAATTTTCCAAAAAATATCATCATAGTTTTTCTTATAGACTTTTTAAAATTAGATGTACACTCCAATATGGATATACTGGTATTGATTGTAATCATGTAATAACACGGAATATATAAAATTATTTTCAAATATAAATTATCTGCATTGCATGTTAGTATTATTGCATTGCATCCAACATAAACTGTTATTTTTAATTTTAAACAATTTAAAGATCATTTTAATTTAGTATAAAGGAATTTATTTAAATAAACACAATAATAAAAATGATATTGAATTGTTGTATGGATAAATTATACATTTTAAACAATTAATATATATAATATTAATAAAAGATAAATATCTAAATAATTAAAAATACTTACACAAATTTATAAGTAATTAATTTTAAACAATTTAAAAATCATTTTGATTTAATATAAAGGAATTTATTTAAATAAACACAATAATAAAAATGATATTGAATTGTTGTATGGATAAATTATACATTTTAAATAATTAATATATATAATATTAATAAAAGATAAATATCTAAATAATTAAAAATACTTACACAAATTTATAAGTAATCATAAGGAATTATCATTTTACACAGTTAAAGCTTAAACCAAAATTTCAAAACCTCCGTCATTATAATTCATTATAAAGCATTGTAATAAAATATTATATAGTAAAGATGATATTTAATTGTTATATGGATAGAGTATAGATTTGTTAAGTGTTTCTTTATAAATTTTATTAAAATATAGGGAATAAAGGACACATTGCAAATACTATGTTAAGTTAATATTGTACACGTGTTTTGGGAAGGGAAGGTCATTGAGATTAAGTCATATTTAATACATTTTTATATTAAAAAATAATAAAAAAATTAATTATAAATAGTCATTGAGATTAAGGATGTGTAGTTTTTAAAAGTAAATCTATATTAAGTTATATTTAATACATTTGTATATTAGAAAATAATAAATTTTTTTATTATAAATTTTTTTATTTTTTTATTAATTTTTATTTATTAATACATTTTTCATTTACTTTATTGTATTATTAAAACATTAATTAGTAAATATTTGAGAGTGTATAATTTTTCTAAATTCCCTTTCTTTTTTGGCTTTTTAGACATCTAGATTCTCTACATAATTTGATAAATTATTAAAATTTTAAGGATAATAATTATATTAAATTTAGATGTTTTATTTGTGTTTGATACAAGAATATAATTCTATGTATTTGTGTTTGATACAAGAATATAATACTATGTATTTGTGTTTGATACAAGAATATAATACCATGTCTATTATTAATGGAGAAATGGAAAATAAGAATATTGAAGAAATAAGAAGTGTTTATGACAATGAGCTAGAAGACAAACATCAAATTAAATGTAAGAATTTATTGAAATTGAAAGGGAGTAGTTTATTATACAAAAAATGAGAGACAAAGATTTCAAAGGAATAAAATGAACAAGGAATAAAGGAAAGAACAAAGAATAAGGAATCATGAAAAAAAAGAGTCTAAATACAAAAAATGAATAAAGATTAAGGGGAAGAACAATGAAAAAAATATTCTCAGAGAAAAATATTCGAATTGCAATGAATGAATGAATGAGGATTATAGTCAAAATAGAGAACAAGCAAGAGCATGGCGATAAAGGAAACTAACTAAACCTATCTCCTCAATAGGTGCCAATCACTAAAATCATTAACCAATACAAAAATATAATGATGAATTTTAAATGAAATCTAATATATCAGTGGTTTCATATCAAGATGAAGTTATTGCTCATAAAATATTTTATGAGAGAGTTGATAAATATAGCCACATTCAAATGTATCATATGTGAGAGGAGTCATATCATGTCATTCAAGTGGTGACTATTAAGACAGGGCCAACATGTGCAAGATGTAAAAGAGAGGGTAATGGTCATAGATTTAATCAAAAAATCATATGGACCTAGGGTTGGAACCTTTGGTTCTTGCAAGTCTTACACAAGTTCAAGATATGTTTTCTTTTTTTTCTAAGTAAGTCTAAATTCTATTAATGTAACATAATCTACAAGTAGAATCGAGCCTTTTGAATTGTTGTTCTAGCCAATTCCAGAGGCCTTACACGTCAAAAATGCAAAATATTGACTGCTCCAGATGGGGAAACCAGTCATAGTATAGTTTCCCTCAGAGGGGAAACTAGATTTAGTCAACAAATAGTTATGAGCTGTGAAAATATTCCAGAAAGATAGTTTAACACAAAAAGTAAACATTGCAATAAAAAAATACTTCTCCATACTAGGTGCCATGGTGTTGGGGCAGTGGCTCCTCCACAATGAGGCACCTGTACTCGTCAGAGGAGTCGTTTGCATGTGTGGTTTGATGAGATGTTGGTTCCAAAGTAGTGGCGGTGCGGATAGCACTGGCACTGCCCTTGAAGCCTCCTTCACTCGACCATTCTGAGCTACCATTGTCACTACTGCCATTTCCCTTATTACTAGAGGAGTTGGCTCTTGGTTTGACAGGGAGGGCTCCTGATTTGAAGAGGTGCAGAGGCTATGGTGGACTTTCTTTGTCTTTTCCTGGTGTTGTGGCCAGCTTCAAGAGAAGCTTCTTCCTTGAAGCTGATGGTAATGGTAGCAATGAAGTAGGGGCAGTCCAACGCTCATTTGTAGTGAAATTGCGCTGAGTTTTCCTCAAGCAGAGAAGGTCGCGTCTCCAGATGAATGGTTTGCGAAGGCTGAGAATCTCTACCTCATCCTCTGTCGTGACCAGATGCTTGACGTTGAGTAGGTTTCTCCTCAGAATGGACCGAGAGAGGTGGACGGTAAGCATGCCCTCTTCCTCTGCCTCTGCCATGGCGAGTGGAGGGAGAAAGGGAGGAATTTTCTTCATGGGGCGGCGAATGAGGCTCAGAGCAGATAGACAGAGGGGGGAGAAAATATTGACCTCATCCACTACCTCGAAAACAATGCATTCTATGTTTTCTAGGCATGTTAGAGCCGTCAGAGTCAGTTGGGATGAAGGGGAGCAGCAAAGGAGGGACAAAGTGAGCTAAAAGCTGGGAATTCTAAAACCCAGGAGCAGAATTGAAGTTTCAGAGAAGGATTTGTGTGAAATGGAGGCTAGGAGCGAACGTGAGGTAGCAGTAGAGGTTGCACCACCTCCCTGTGTGCGTTCAAGAGCTCGGCTCAGAGACCGCAGAGGGGCAAATGCTGCGGGAGGGAAATAGCGGAATGAGGCAATGCGAATTCATTATGTGGAGGGCTAAATTGATGTGAATACTGAGCAGATTAATAGCAAAGGAGTGCAAGTAGTTGGCTGCTATTAATGCTGCTAGGCTAAGCCCATGCATGACCATGTGGCATAGCCATGTGTCATGCGCTGGGCTCACTGTCCATTTCCCAATTTTATGCACCCGCATCCGGGGAAGTTGAAGATATGTTAATAGCACGAGCTGGTCCAATTTTATAGGTAATGCACTCAATAGGTGGGTAATAGAAAATATAGAACACACAACCAATTTTCCTCAAGAGGTTAATGATGTTGCAATAAAAAAACCTAAACATATTAAAGAATTGGATTTAATTATATTTTTGTGAATGAAATGTCACCGGTGATCAAGCTATGATTTCACTATCAGAAAGTGGAAGATATTTGGTGCATTATTCTATAAGTTTGAAAATGATCGCTATTGTTTTGGTGTTGAAATAAATATCCATGCTCTTGAGTAGTTACAAAAAAATGCAATACATGTTTCACATTTTATTAATTCTATTATATTACTAGATATGGATAATGACATGGAGTTTGCATGTTGGAAGGAATTCCATGCATTGAATATTTTTTAGAAGATTATGAAACAATATCCTTTATTGTGAGGCCTCTAAATGAACCTATGTAAATTTAACATATTTGAGCTCAGATATCTAATAGAGAAGAATACCACCCATGTGGTGAATCTATAGATGTTGTTAATTTTCATACAATTATTTCATCTCTCATAGATTAATGCAATACTAAAGGGTTATTTGATATGGATTTTCCAACATTGTTCCCTTAAGGTGAAGTTGACTGGTTACAACTACATATGATAAATATGCATCTTTATGAGTATGTGAAACATATTCTAAGATATCATGATATTAGTTTTGGGAGACACGATACTTTTTACTTAATATCATTATGAGACTTTTTTCTCAAGCTTCCCTTGTAATTTTCTTTATTATGAATTAGGACGAAACTAGCTATAATAGTTGATATATTGCAAGAGAATTTACTAAACCTTCCTAATTCTAGGCTTACAAATGGATTTATCAAATTTTTTAATGTACTAAGAGGTACACATGCATATTGTACCAAATATCGTGCAAAATTATATGACTTGGTTAAATATATTGGGACTCCCACAATATTCTTCACACTAAGTGCAGAAGATATGCAATGGCCATATTTGTATAAGTTGATGCCCAATACCTACTTTATAGATCCAATGGAGGTAAGGAAATGGAGACATAAAAAAATAATCTATAATCCTCATAGTGCAACAAGTTATGTGCATTTGATAAAAACCATATTTCAATGAGTTTCTCTCGAAATTTTATCAAGATACAAATTTTTGGTGTTGTTATGGATGCAAACATCATGGATCTCTAGATGTGAATTGGATTCTTTGGTGAAAATATGTTCCAAATATGGACATAATGAATTGGAATGAACCCACTTAAGTTATTTTTTAAAAACAATATTTTGATAGATCTACCAATGTATTCAATCCATGCAATAGACGTTGGTTAAAGATATATATTCAAAAAAATGATGATGATAATGTTTGCTTAAAGAAAAATCAACATATATTTCAATATAATATAATTATGGACCATGAAGAACTCCTAAATTGTATTTAGAGTTGCTTAACATTCAATGAGAAATCTTACCTTCAAAAGAGGGGTGGAAAATTGGTGTATTGATATAAGGCACCATGGGAGCTATGCACGATGTAAAGATTTTATGTTAATGACCGGAGAAAAAATATATGAACCTAGATGAAATGATGACATATTAAATACACATAGTTGTGAAACATTGATTATGTGACATGAAAATATGGATTCGAAACTCATTCTTTCTAAGCATGTGGTCATTAACTACATAGCCAAAAATGTGGTAAAATTAGAAAAAGTATTAGAGACCTTCCTTGATATCTTGATGTATATTTTTTCTATTTAAAATCCAAATTAACCAGTATAAAAAGCATATAAAACATTTTTGTGTGATACTATTGTTGACAGGGAGATCAAAGCACAAGAAACATGCAATTTTCTTTTTGAACTTCCTCTTTGTGAATGTAGCCATTAATTTATGGTTCTAAATGTTGGGATGAATTTCTTCAAACAAGTGAAATTTGATACATATAATGACCATAAATATAATTCTCTTATTGATTAGGAGACCTATGGGTATGGAGCATCTTTGATTGATATATGCTACTATATCCTTATCATATGAAAATTTCCACCATGATGATAAACGATCACCATAAAATAATGAAACCATTCTATGAGTTTTTAATGAGTGTAATTCAACTCCTCATGTGAAAATGATAGGTTTGTGGAGTTATATTGGTATGAATTTGCATTATAAAATCCATTTCATTATTTCATATATATATACGTACTATAAACGATGGCATTGTATACAATTGGGAAAACATTCATATAATCCTTTGCATGTTTATCATAATACAATAATGCCAAAGGAGCCACCTAAATTTTAGGATGAGGATGAATATTTTCAAGGTGTAAAAAGAGATTCTAGAAAACATGAATGGGAGATTGTTTCAGGTTTATATAAAAATATGTCTATAAATTGCAATAAATTTGACATTATCGGATTTAGGGACCATGACGTTATGGAAAATTGGACCTCTAACTTTGTTGATGAAGAGACATCCAAATGTGTCGTGAACTTCATATCCATTAAGTGAAAACTGAATGTAATTTTTACTATTGAATCTTCAAAAAATATTCTTTTGAAAGTTTAGCGGAAAGAAAAAATTAACATATAGTAAAATTCTTAAACATCATAGAGGAGGTAGTCATGGAGAACCCTTGTGTATGATTATCCAAGGGACAACAAGTATAGAAAATCCTTACTTGTTTGGTCCTATTAAACAATAATTGGAAATTGACTCTCTTCCTTGTAATATCACCTTGCTAAGTTTGACCCCTATTAATATTGAAATATTTAACATGTCTGCATCAACAATACATTCTATTCTTTATATACTAGTACGGGACATGACCAATATACAAGGGTCACGTTTGATGACCATAAAAGAGGATACCCAATTATTCCTTCACATTGTTCTTATTATACCTCTTGAAAGAGGTCATGGTAGAAAATATTCTTGAGGATTTCTTGGGGATTAACAATCTATAAGTCTCAAATATTAACTAGAGAATGCAACTATTAACATTGGAAAGACAAAGTGGCAAGGTCTCACTTTTACTACAATATCTCTAGTTAAATCTTTGAGTGGTATTTGATTTCAACCTCCACTTCCATATGATTGATATGAAAATATAGGAATGTGTGTGTGTGTGTCAAAGAGAAAAGAATAAGATATATTGAGATTAATTACAATGTAATTTATTAATTTTTCAATATCTTAATTATTTAATTTTGTTGATCACTAAAGATTAATAATTTTTTTATTTTTATTCATAAGTGCCACGTTTAAATAATTAATATGTTGAAAAACAAATAAATTACAGAGTAATGGATCTCGACCTTTCTTATTCTATATATCTTTTTGACACACCTACACACTTTCCCATCTTTTCATATTGATCATATGGAAATGGAGGTTCAACTAAAATACCATCCAAAGATTTAACTTAAGATATTATAAGAAAATTGAGACATTTCCACTTTATATTAAAGAGTATAATGTATTTAAAGTAGTAATGGGATCTTATGAGGAAGAGATTCAATTTCCAGTGTATGTTTAATAACACCAATCAAGTAAGATTTTGTATTACCTATTATCCCTTGGATATATATGAAAGGGTTCATTGTATCCTCTATAATTTTCTCAAATTTTATTATATGATAATTTTTTATTTTCTAATAAACTTTCAAAATAATATTTGTTTAAATATTCAGTAGTAACAATTACATTCACTTTTCACTTATTGGATGTGAATTTAACTATGCATTTTAATGTCTCTTCATCAACAAAGTTAGAGCTCCAATTTTACATAACATCACTATCCCCAAATCCAATCATGTTGAATTCACTAGCATTTATAGATTTATTCTTATATAAACTTAAACTACTCTCCAAATCATATTGTCTAGAATATCTTTGTATACCTAGAAAATATTTATATTCATCTTGATATTGAGGTGGATACTTTGGAGCTATTGGATTACGATCAACATTCTAGGGATTGTAATGAAATGTTTCCCAATTTTGTATGATTTCATCATTTGTAGCATATATATCTATATGAAAATCACGAAATTACATATACAATACCAACTAAGACCAAAATCTATCAGACAAAAAAATGTCAATTTTTTTAGAGGTAGTTGCATTAAGCTTAGGAAAAACTAATATAATGATTGAATTATTTTGTGGTGACAATTTATCATCATGGTGTCATTTTTCGTATGTCTAGGATCTAGCAAAATATATCAATGGAAGGTGATCGATACTCATAGGTCTCTTAGCATATGCATCAATAATATAATTATCATTATGATCATTATATGTATCATCTTGTTCGAAGAACATCATCCCAATATTTAGAACTATGAATCGATGACTACATCCACAAACAGGAAGTTCCAAAATAAAATGACATGTTTCTTGTGCTCATATGTCCCTATCAATGATAGTCTCACATAAATATATTATATATGCACATGGTGCTAGTTCATTTGGATTTTGAATAGAAGAAATATGCATCAATATATCATTTAACTTCTCTACTACTTTTTCTACATATTTTTCTTTGTAGTTAATAACCATATGTGTAGAAAGAATGAGTTTTCAATCCATATTTTCATGCCATATCATCAATGTTCCATGATAGTGTATATTTAATATATCATCAATTCATCTAGGTTTATATTATTTTTCTATTTTCGTCAACATAAATTCAACATATTGCATAGCATCCATGGTTCCTTATATCAACACACTAATGTTTCACCATTATTTTGATGGAAATCTCTCTCATTACATGTTATGTGACACTCAACACAATTTAAAATTTCTTCATAGTTCATCATTATATCTGATTGAAATATTTGTTGAGAGTCCTTGAAGTAGGTATCATCATCATCATTTTACTAAATAAGGGTATTTAATTGATGTTCGTTGTGCGGATTGAATGCATGGAAAAAACTATCAAATATTCCTTTGCAAATATAATTTGAGTGGGATCATTTCAATTCAATGTGTCCATATTGGGAGCATATTTTAGCCAAATAAACCCATTCACATGTAGATATCCACAATGTTTCCATCTATAATGACACCAAAAATCTGTAGCATGATGAAATTTTGAGAGAATCTCATGTCAAACTAGTTTTTCTCAAATGGCATAACTTTCTACAATATTAGGATTATCATTTACATTTTGAAGTCTTCATTTCCTCACCTCCTTATATTTTTTCGGGTAGGTGCCAAGTATCAATTTATGAAAATATTGCCATTAAATATCTACTACACAATGTGAAGAATATTGTGATAATCTCAATCTGTTGAACCAAGTCACATAATTCTACATGAAATTTTGTCCAATATGCATGTAATTCTCAATACACTATCCCTCAAATTTGTTTGTTATTTTTTTACTTTTGTTCTAAGTGTTAGAATCTAATTACACATTGTTCATGATAATAAGAATGCCATAAGGTGTATTTGTATCAATTAATTCATCATGAACTCACTAATCATATCATCACACTTCATACTAACAAATTATGATGTATATATTAATTGATTTTATAATTTCTTTCCTCTTCTCCCATTAGTGTATTATTACTATTTCTAAGTTTATATAAATCTCTATTATAAACTCATTATAAATCTATCATACCTAAGGATCAATATATATTTATAGTACATCTTCATCTGATCTAATTTTCATTTGATTTTAAAAAGGAAGAAAAACATATATACTATATAACTAAGTTTCATAAGTAGCACATACTTCACATTATAAATTGAAAGAATAAAAGCAGAATATTGAGATATTCTATTGCCAATATTTACATTTAAGTTTACCACAAATTTACAATAATTATAGATGTATGTTTATATGAAAAACTATTACGCTATATTAATAAATGTTTATTGTTCCCATATTCCTGTGATATAAAAATTTAAAGGTAAACTTATATTCATGATTAATATCTAAACTATTCTATCACATTGTAAAATCATCTAAAAAATCACAACATTATTTAGAATTGCATACTAGATTTATGTATATATTCATAAAAATTATTGAACTTAGGTAGGGACTAGATACAAAAATTATGAATTCCTAAGGTTTCCCCTTTATAATTATATATTCAAAGTAATTAATATAAATAGATATATATTAAATGCAAATTAATCAATATAAATCGATATATATTATTATAATCATAATCAATAATACACATACTGTGTATTTTTCTTGTACAATTATTTGATGTATATATTCATATATAACATTGTAACCATGCCTAATATCTATGGGGTCACATGTTCAAAACTAGAGGGGGATAGAGTATGTATACCTTTGTAGCCTTAGTAGTGAAATTGTTGCACAGAGGTGGGTCGCTTGCCCCACAAACAAGGGGGTCTCACACACGAGTTTTGTATCTAGCTTGGTCGTGAAATTAAAATTATATTTTATATGTGTGTACGTGACTTCATTGTGAAGATAATTAAGGTTAAACAATCATTAGAGGATATGATATATCAATCAATAATTTGTATTACTTCTTTGACCAGTTGAGTGAATAATGGATATTTATTTATTTATATCAATAGTGGAGATATATATATATATACATATCACACTATATTCCTACTTATTTATTTTATACTAGAATGAAATCTTGGTTTTCACACATCTTAAACTAACCATACCTTTCCTATAAGGTTGTGATTCAGGGATGGTCTTAAGATGTAATATTGAGTTACATCATAGTTATCCATGTTATTTGTTGGGCATATTGCAATCAATTTTCTCCCATATAAAAATCAGGTTAGGACTTATTGTTCAAATACATGAGTATATGTGTTGCATAGTTATAAAATAGTTAGTTATGATTTTGTTAACATAGTCTTATTTTATATATTAGACATGAGAATTGAACTCACCGTTCTATAAGATATTAGTGGGATTTTTTAATTCTCAGTAAAGGTTAACACCTAACTATTAGTACAAATTATGCAAGGATACAAATTCGAAATCAGGGCTTAGTATCATGACTTATCGATGTTGCGAAGATAACATAGATCACTTATGAACCAATAATATAGCAATGAAAATGGTGGAGAATCATCCTAGTTCCTTTTTTTAGCACAAAGAAATATCTTTCAATAAATATAAGCCTTCAACATATCAACATGTCATTTAAGTAATTCCAATCACTAGTGAAAACTACCAATTAGCAACAATTATTAGCTCATATAATTTTTGGTTGATGGGGATACTTAACAGTATACCACTACTAAAAATATGTAATACAATTCATTGTAATATATTATCTGAAGTCTAGAAGTAAATTATACTTCAAGGGATAAATAAATTACAACTATCAAAATTCATTATTCAATTTATTAATTTATCAGTTGTGTATGTTTTAACCATGAACAGAAATTATCTACAAACGAATATTAAAATAGAAAATAAACAATAGCGAGAGCATAAAACATAAAACAGATATACACAGAGATTTTCCCCTAGATCCCAAATCGAGACGACTAGCTTGATTTTTCATTACATTCCTTTTAGTGTTACAACACATATATATACATGCCGAAGCATACATAAACCCAAATTCATTAACACTAGATTAGAAAATAATCGTAGTTCCCTTGACTGGATCTAAAAAATACCAGGGGCCGAAAACCATCATGCCCCAAAACCATGTGCAAACCCATGCACAAAACCATGGGTGGGTCTGCCCACCAGAAAATAAGAACCATTTTTTTTTTCCCGGGGCATTTTCGCCCCCCCTGTGACCCCCCTGCTGCACCCGACGCAACGTACAAGGGGGGTTGTCACCCCCCTTGTGACCCCCTCGTGCGTGAATAATCATGGAAATAATATGACACATGCCCAACATTTTCCCACTTGTTGTTTTGTTTCCGCAGGGGGCCACGGGAGAGCTAAGTCGTTAGCCCAACTTTGCAAGATCCATTGTTTCTCTACACTAAGAGAGCTTATGAGTTCTCACAGACTTCGTCAATGCATCTGCAACATTCTTCAAGGCGTCCACCTTTACCAGCAAAACCCTTTTAGCCTCAACCATATCTCTCACAAAGTGATATTGAACGTCAATGTGCTTTGTCTTTGAATGATAAGCAGGGTTCTTACCCAAGAAAATTGCACTTTGGGTATCACAGCCTATCCTTATAGCTTGCAGCATCAACCCCATACTTGAACACAATCTCTGCAACCAAACTGCTTCTTTGCTTGCATGAGTGGCTTCTATGTATTCTACCTATGTATTTGAAAGAGCCACTACATATTGTCTTTTACTCATCCAACTGACTGCACCTCCAAATAAGCTAAACACATACCCACTTGTAGATATTATTTGGTCCAGATCTCTAGCCCAGTCTGCATCAACAAAACCATGAATGTCTAACACTCTTTCCAATCCTGGTCTTCCCTGGTAGCACAAGCCATAATCACTAGTGCCACGCAAATATCTAAAAACCCGCTTCACTATTGTCCAATGCTCCTTCCCTGGGTTTGACATAAACCTACTCAATACTCCCACTACATGTGCAATGTCTGGTCTAGTACGAACCATTGCATACATCAGGCTACCCACTGCACTTGCATATGGAACACGGGACATATCCTCCTCTTCTTCTTGTGTCTTGGGACACTGTGCAACAGACATCTCTACACCTATAGGAATCGGAACATTCACCGGTTTACTATCCTGCATATTGTACCTCTGCAATATAGTCTCGACAACTTCCTCTGGTTTAACCAGAGCTTCCTCTTTGCCCGATATCTTTTAATTTCCATGCCCAAAATATAGTTTGCAACACCAAGATCCTTCATGTCAAATTTGGAGAACAGTTGGGTCTTCAAATTTTGGACAATTCCTTTGTTATTTCCAATCAACAACATATCATCCACATACAAGACCAAATAAATAACATGGTCACCAATTAATTTAAAATAAAAGTGAAAGGATGCACCCGAGTCAATCAACCATGACTCATGATCTTTTGTGTGTTTGAAGAAAAGCCAAATATCCCCACCTTCATCCGAGGTGGTTTTTTCCTTTGTAGAAGGAGCATCATCAGATCCCTTTCCTTTCTCAGGAGCTTTAGATCTGCAGTCCTTTTTGTAGTGCCCTTCCTTTCCACATTTCCAACACACTTTTACAAACTTTCCAGGAGATTTAGATCTCCCTCTAGATTTATATCTCCCACTCGAAACCTTATTGTTGTTTTTGTTCTGGGACCTTCCTTGTATAGATAAGGCATCTCCATTCTAACCCTCCATATTTCTCCATCTCATTTCCTCTGACAGAAAGGCTGAGACAATGTCATCAAAATTCAAGGTAGTTGTATTGCTACCTATTGCAATAACCAGACTATCCCATGAATCTGGTAGAGAACACAACAAACTGATGCACTTATCTTCATCTTAGATTTTAATATCAACAAATGACAACTGACTTACCACAGTATTGGAGGCATTCATATGCTCTATGACTGAGTCTCCATCCTTCATCCTCAGGTTATACAGCTTTTTCCGCAGGAACAATTTATTCACCAAAGACTTAGATTGGTACAAAGTACCTAGCTTGTCCCACAAGGTCTTCGTCGTAGCTTCCTGAGATACATTCAAAAATGTTGAATCTGAGACACACAATTGTATTGTGATCTTTGCCTTATGATCTAGCTTCTTCTAGTCTTCATTTGACATTGTCGTTGGTTTAGTACCTAGATCTACCACGATCCACTGGTCTTTATCCACCAGCAGATCCTCCATCTTGAACTTCCACAACTCAAAACTCTGACCATTAAATTTCTCGATCTTTATCTTCTTGCTGCTCGCCACCTTCTTTCACCGCAAGAATCGATCCCGGAGATGTCCTACTGAACAAGGTCTACCTCAGGCCCAAGAAAAAAACCCCTCAGCAGCAAAGGTGTCCCCTTGAAGCTAAAATAGCTCTGATACCTAATGTAGGTTTTAACCTTGAACATAAATTATCTGCAAACAAATCTTAAAACAGAAAATAAAAAATAGTGAGAGCATAAGAGATAAAATAAATATACACAGAGATTTTCCCTTGGATCCCAAATCGGGACGACCAGCTTGATTTTTCATTATATTCCTTTTAGTGTTACAACACACATATATATACATGCCGAAGCATACATAACCCCAATCCATTAACCCTATATTAGAACATAACCATAGTTCCCTTGACCGGATCTACAAAATACCAGTGGCCGAAAACCATCATGCCCCAAAACAATGTGCAAACCCATGCACAAAACCATGGGCGAGTCCTCCCACTGGAAAATAAAGACCAATTTTTTTTTCCGAGGGAAATGCCATGGACCTCGAAAGGGGGGGGGGGGGGCTGCAACCCCCCCTATGACCCCCCTGTTGCGCCTGGTGCAATGTACAGGGGGGGCTATTGCCCCCCCTGTGACTCCCCCATGCGTGACTAGTCATGGAAAGAATATAACAGATACCCAAAAGGTTGAAAATTACCATCTAACTAAACTATAGTGAAATATGTGCATGTTTTACTATGAGGTAATATGTAGTGGATCAACAAATGAAATGTTACAATGGAATACATAGTTTTTAATTCAATTAGTTCAGAGAGAATAATGCCTTAGTATATGCTAGAAGTTTGGAAAGGAAACAACTGATCTAATCTGACTATATAAGCTTCTTGTTTTAAAGAATACATAGTGCATCATAATAAAAAATATTCCTATTATGAAATGAAATATTCATACTATTATAATGTAAAATGGTTTTCATCTTAGAGATATTATCAAGTATGAATATTTTTAATATCGAGTGGATACAATATGATTTTTATATTAAGTAAACATTAGTTAGTGAGATAGGAATAAAAGAGAATGACATTTGAGAAATAGTTATAGTTTGGCTTCATTAAGGTCAGGTTGCATGCTCAATTTATAAATAGTGTTCATATTTGGGTGAGACTCGATGAGAGATAATTGCAATTGAAATTCCTATGTTAATACAACAACAAGGAAACCGACACCACTGGAAACTAAAATATTCACCTGGTTAAGTGGAGAATTCACTCAACCCATATTATTAATAATACATGCATTATAAATGGAAATTTTATTCACGTCACATAATTATATATAATATGTATTCGATGGAATCCTGAGGGTATCATACTCATACTATTCATTTTATCTTTACAATACACTCTAGTAAACACCTACAATGATTTTAAATCATTTACATAACATGTTAAATATTTATATCCAATGTTCATGCAATTTATTGTTAAGGTAGTAAGATGTAATATTTATGGACCAAGAGAATGGCTCAACTTACACCACATCCCAAAAGTCGTTTATGTTAATTATGTAATGTTGATTCAAATCTACAGTGTAATCAAGCACTATATGAATTGTACTAGGGTCATTTTAACCTATTCAGAATTCCATCATATGCAATGAGGTTATGACAACCCATACTATGATTGGATTGAATAAAGTTCAACAACTAATATAACAAGAATACTTGGTAATGTTATAACCATATGAGTTGTAACCTAAGTACCTACGTTTATAACACATTTTATTTCATAGTGATCTCTAGGGAACTTTTGTCCTTCTACATAAATATTGACTGATAGAAATCAAAGTATATTATATTATTCGAACAAGCCATCATAACATAGATTTCTTTCTCTATTTAGTCTTATATATATATATATATATATATATATATATATATATAGAACACACACACTTAACAACCAAATATTCATTTTAAAAATAATTGTATCTAAATTGGAATATGAAATTTCAACTTTGAAAGAGAGAATATTTCAACTTCATCAATACCAACACTAGACATTGACAACACCAAGTTGTGAAATGTTAAAGTATACTAGAAACTTTTGAACGCCTAAATTGATACATTCTCCTACTTATTAAAATGTTGTCGACTCACTAGTAAGCCTCCCTACTAACTCCTTGGGTATATTCCTTCCCCATGGACCACTTAGCTATGATGGGCTCATATGGAAGATGGAAACAGTAACAGTGTTGGGGTAAGTTCTCAACTCAAGAGGTTCCCACTCAATGAAACCCCATACACACAATGAACTCAGAAGAGGTCTCTAGTAGTCATTCAAAAATAAAAATAGAATTAGGACATCCATCTAGCAATAGGGTCCAAAAAGTGAGCTTATCATAGCTTAATCTTCCTTTTATATAATTTCTTATTATTTCAACTTGGATCCTCATGCAACTTTTTTTTTTTAATTTGAAAAATAAGATTATTTAGCCATCCATGTGTGAGTCCCTTATCAAGCTCTCATGAAATTATCTTTCTTATTTTATTTTAAAACTGCTAGTTTCAATCACACACACATGTTTCTCTATTTTTTTTTTATCTTAGTTGCCCCTTGTACACAAATTAGACTCCTTAGTTTGGTTCTTGAGTGTTTATCAACTACAACCACTAGGTAGGTATTATATTCATGTTCCCAACCATTCCATAATTTTTCTCAATTTAATATTTGTTGGAGATTTTTATTTATTCTTTAGCCACATGGAAGTTCTCTAATTAAATTAATATTTATAAATTTCATATCAACCCTTTATAATTTCATACACACCTTCCCTTCTTATTATGAATATTAAATGGAAATTTATTGTCCCTATTTTAACTTAGAACCCCTTTTCTCAACTTTTTTTAGCATAATTATGATATTCAAGGGATTTCATTTATATTTAAATTTTCAAATTGTGAGAAAGGTTAGTTAAGTGATTTACCAACATTTATTTTTAAGCACATCCTTAAATTTCCTTTCTCAAAATTTTTAATTCTAATTTAAAATTGAAAATTAACCACCCATTTTTTTTTTCTTCTATACATTAATTTTTTCATCTATGTTTATCAACCATCGATTTCCTTCTTGACATAAGATACCAAGGGTGCCAAGCCAATTGGTTCCTTCAAAAACTTCCTCATGATTTTTTAAGGGTTCCGTAACACTTTCCCTTCAGACATATGTGACTAAATATGGGAACATAGAAATGAAACGGGATATTGTTGTTAACTCCAAGGCATTTTTTATTCTGAAAATAATTATGCTAAGGATAAAGGATTAAACCTTGATGCACACCCCTCAGTAAAACCTTGTGAGTGATTGAATCCATGTTCCAACGCTTACTACGTTATGAACTTCAAGGTGAAGGTGTCCCAAAGTCACAGTGGGAGTGATAGCAGGTGGAATTTGGGATGTTATCCCACCCCTCCCATGATAGTCCAACATACATCCTATAGTCCCATCACCCAAGGTGGTTTCCTTCCATACTCAAACAATTATTAGTAGCTTTTAGTCACAATGATAATTCAACAAATACATGCATGATAAGAAACAATCAAAGTAATTTGTATCCACCACTAACATAATCGTAAGAATAATTTGGATTGGAAACCAAGATCATAAGTCATCAAACGCATGAAGATACATTTGGGTCATCAATGTTTTATGTCCCCAAAGAGTAAAGTATATGTCATAGTATATGCCTTATAATCCAGATTAAGACTGAAAGTGAATATCTGAAGGTCAATATAAAGTGAGGCACTACAATAAATGTGTACCTCGTAGTATATTACTAAATCTAATCAATCTATCTACAAATCTATAATTGAGAATATTTTGTAAGTTCTCACGTAAATCACCAATTATTGTTGGTAGTTATATCATGTTTTTTTGAACAAAAATTACAAAGGAATATTGAGCATGATGTCTCACGATATATTAAGTAAAAGGTATCTAAATAAAGGGTTTCTCCTAAACGTATTATCATGATATCTAAGAAAATGTTTTGCACACTCATGAAGATGCAAATTTCTCACCACTGGTTATAGCCAACCAACTTCACCTTTAGGATTTTTGGGAAGTCCATATCAAATAAAATTTCAATATTTATTCATTTATGGGAGATGAATCAACTTTAGGAAAAATAATGACATATAGATTCGACATATGGGTGGTCTACTTCTCCATTAAGATTATCTACCCATGCTCAAATAAGTTTGATTTCCCTAGGTTGCATTTGGAGGCCTTGCAACAAAGTATGTGTCACAATATTTTAAAACATCTGCATAACCTAGTAATCCTCCCAACATTGTAAATTTTATGTCATTATCTAGATCTAGTAATATAATATAATTAATCATATTTGAAACATTAATTGAATTTTTTGATAAATCTTCAAGGGAATGGATATAAATTTCAACAACATGATAATATCAATCATTTTTAATCTTATAGAGTAATGCAACCAATATTTTTTATTTTTAACAATGAAATAATAGTTGGATTGTTTTCACACTATTATCATTAAATCCAAGTCTTTAATATGTCAAGGTAATTTCTTGGAAATGTCTTTAAAGCCTTAAGGAAAACTTATGGTGTTTCCTCTATATTTGTGTGTGCCACTTATTGAACACATAAATTAGAAAACTAAGTTTGGATCTTCATATCAACATCTCTTCAAGTAGTGTAATATTTGCAAGGACCAAAGGTTAGATAATCTATGACTATTACCCACTCTTTTACATATTGTAAAAATTGGACCTATCTTAGTAGTCACCACTTGAATGCCAACATATGACTCACACACATGACACATTTGAATATGAACCAATTGATTAGTTCTTTCATTAAATATTTTATGTGTAATAACTTCACCTTCATATGAAACCCCACGTACATTGGATTCCATTCGAATTTCATCATTATCTTGCTATATTGGTTTATGATTTGCTGATGGGAACCTAAAGAAGAAATATGTTTAGTTAGATGTCATCATTTATGTGCTCTTAATTATTTTATATTTTTACTTATATGTTCTTGCCTATAAAACTCATTCATTCCTTACAATTTAAATCTTTTTCTCTTAGAATATGTTTTTCATTGTTATTCCCTTTGATCCTAATTTATCCTTTGTAGTTGTAGTCTTTTTCCTTCAGAGTCTTTTCTTATTTATTATTTTCTTTTATCCTTAGTCATTTACTGCCTCTGTGAAATTTCTCACTCATTTTTCTATATCCGCATATGGTCCCGTTCTATTTCAATCAATCCCTAAATTTGATTTAATATTTTTCTTCTAACTCGTTGTCATTGTAACTTATTACTTGTTCAATGTTGTTATTATTCATTTACCCATTATTAATATACATGATATTATATTCTTCTATAAAAAATAAACAAAACATGTAAATTTATCGTAATTACCATCTATAAAATTTTAGTAACTTGTTAAATAATATAGAGATGTATAAAATCCAAAAAAATAGAACTTGGAAAAATTATGCACTCCCAAACATCTACTAATGAAAGTTTTGACAATATGATAGAGTAAATGTAGGGAAATATATTAATGAAGTACTAATAATTAAAAATTAAAAATGAAAAAATATATTATAATCGTAACATTTAAATGACGTTTAATATTAAAAAAAATGTATTTGATATAATTTAGTATGGATTTTAATATAAAAAAGATGTATTTGATCTAATTTAATATAGATTTATCTTAAACACTACACATCCCTAATCTTAATGATTTTCTGCTGTCAAGAAACATGTGCTCAATATTTATTTAAGAAATATAAGTAATGTGTTCTTCATTCCATTCCATGCAATTCAATAAAATTCATAAATAATTATTTAGAAAAACTATAGTCTATCTATACAATAATTATATATCAATTTTACTATAATAGTTATGATAAAATGATTTCTAATTTGTTTTAAATTGAATGATTCATAAGGCATAATACTTGTTAAGGTTTTGCAAATTAGGTAGCAAGCTAAGTGGGATTGATTATGGGGAAAACTCCATAGTTAAGCACGCTTGATCCAAAGGATTTATGGGATGGACGACCTCCCGGGAAGTCTTGGTTACCAGGTGCTAGCCCCGGAAGTGATGATTGACGTTATGTGATTTATTTCATTAGTTTCAATCCCACTTCTTCACTCCTGTGAGCATCCCCCAATGCAAACGAGTGCTAAGTGGACTATTCAAAAATCATGATAAATTAGTCAGTTACGACTACCTCTCATGGATATGGTCATAGATAAATGACTTACTTAACACATTTGAATCCCAAAAATGATATCTAAAGATATTCTAGTTAGATTTTGAAATTTTAATTCAAATTTTGAATATACAAGATAATAATTAATCATAACTAATTGTAAATTTACATATGTATTTTTAATTATAATTTATTAATATTATATATATAAATAATTTAACATATTTATGATAGACATTATGTGATTCATTTCATTAGTTTCAATCCCACTTCTTCACCCCTGTGAGCATCACCTAATGCAATGAGTGCTAAGTAGACTATTCAAAAATCATGAAAAATTACTCAGTTACGACTACCTCTCATGAAAATGGTGACAAACTAATAACTTATTTAATGCAATTGAATCCCAAAAATAATATCTAAAAATATTCTAATTAGATTTTGAAATTTTAATTCAAATTTTGAATATATAAAATAGTAATTAATCATAACTAATTGTAATTTACATATGTGTTTTTGATTATCTTAATAATTATCTTTTATTAATATTATATAGATTAATCATTTAACCAATTTATAATTTAGCCATACAACAATCCATTACCATTTTTATTACATGATTATAATGTATACTATTCTATCCATATAGAAGTGTAAATCTAGTTGTTATCATTATATTAAAATTTTATAATGAAAGAAATCATATGCATTGATTTAATAAATATAGAAGTGCACATTTAATCGTTCCCTTTATATTAAAATTTTATAATTAAAGTTATTACACTTCATTCATAATTTACATCACATCTTTATATTAAATTTCTTAGTCGACAATTTTTTTACACTCTTTTTAAAATATGAATCACAACATTATATTGACTTTTAGAGTCCAACCGTGATAATGTATAATATTCTTCAATATAAATTTATTTAATTTTAAATTGTAAATATTCTATATTCTTTTTATTATATTTAATTAATAAGGATTTTTGGTTTTTTTTGTTTTGTTTGTTTTTTTAATATTGTATGATGATTACATAGAGTGTTTTGAAAGAATAAGTTAAAATATAGAGGAATAAATATTTTCTCCAAACAATAAGACAACTAGACTCCTCACAACGGTCATAGTCCATTAAACATACTCTCAAAAGTCATGATAAGGGAAAAGACAATAACTTAAACCTAATGTCATGCATCCATGAACTAGAGATGATTGTAGAACAAAAATTACATGATAATTTTATCCAAATGACTTGCATCCAATAGCTAGAGACAACACCAAAGTCAACGATAATATGCCACATATATAAGACACATCTAAAAGATTTCAATTTGCAGCAACCATGAGCATCATATCCCACATAACCAAAAGTAAACCATCATTGATGATTGATGAATCTGATATGTGAGGGTCATACAATGTATATAGAAAACAAAGAGTTGTTGAGTTGAGCAGGTTGTGATGAACTACGAGCAGTAAAAAAAGCAGGTGTAATATACTTTAGTTCCCTGCTCACAGTAAAACAAGTACAAAACTAAGAGGACAACAAATACAACCAAATATCTCCAAAAGTTCCTATTTTCGGGAGCAAGAAAACCATCAACATCACTGGAACAATCTTGTCAAGAAAAAGACAAAAATTTTGATACCATTTTCTAGTCGCGATCTGAAGAGATCATAGTGAGATATTGAGCATTGTCAACTGGTGGATTAGTAAGATCTCCAAGAGGATATGAGAGATCACCCAAAGCTAAATCTGACACCAGAAAAATTTCCACCCGACTCAAACGAGAGTCAATGTTATTAAGACAAAATATGTGGTTCCTTAACATAATTTTGATGTCCTTCAACCCAGAAAAAGAATTATAGTTTTCAACATGTTTTCCTTTCAAAATTAAACATAATAGAGTGTTCATTTATTGATGCATGGATAGTGAGTGTAGGAAATGAAGTCTTCACATCTAGAACCTTCCCATATCTAGAACCCATTTCAAACCTTCACCAAAAATCTCTGAATCAAAATGATAAGTGTGATCCCCTCATTATTTCAATTCTAAAAAAAAAATTACTTCCTCACTTCAAGAGGGACAACATCAAAGAATGATGCCACTAAGTTGTAGGAAAAAGGCCAAAACCGTTTAACTATAACACTACATACACCACCTCTTATGCTCACCATTCTCTAGCATGGAGGCATAATGGCAGAAGTAAGGGAATAATGCAGAAAAATACTCAGAGCACCACAAAAAAAAAGAAAGAAAATAGATGAACCACTGACCCTTCAATGCCAGACCAAAATACGACTAGGTCATCCCCCAATTTCCACACTAGAGGACCAAATTCGAGTAAGGTATGAAATTCACTATACTTAAAAAAAAAAAAATTAGGTCTCTATAATACTAGTGTACCCCCCTTATTATTATTATTAGTGTATCCACCTTATTTTTATTATTAGTGTAGCTATCTATTGTTATTGTTGTGCGTGTGTAACTCCCACATGTTTATTGTTGCACCCCATAGAATCCCACTATTGTTATTGTTGTACCCTTACATTATTATTGTTATGTATGCTCTCATTATATCGTGACCCCTTATACTCCTATACATGCCAAGGAAGTATTTTCATTTGTATCATCCAAGAATTGTTCATTTATGTTATGTAAAGGAGGTTTCCCCTCGAAAGAGGCTAATTCTCAACTAGTTGATCTAACTTTTCTTCTGGTTTATGATCTAGTTTCATAACATTTGGTATGAGAGCTTTGGATTCTAGGGTTTTGCTACTTCAAATAGGAAACCTTAGAATATTTGTTACAATTTTTTTATACAAAGCTTAAGAACCTGAAATTTCAATCACATGGAGCCGAAATCTTGGTGAAATTTGTGTATATATTTTAGATCTTTGTTTGCTATATTTTCTGAGATATGGTCTGAAGAAGTTAGGGTTTTTGTATGTTCCAGAATTCAGTCTCAAACAGGTGACCTAGGTAAAATCATCATAACTTTCTTCTCAAGAATTTGATTTGAATTTAGTAAAAAGTGACTAAAAGTGCATGGAATTTAGTTTCTCATGTATCAATTTCATATCCGAAGGTTGAAACAATGACACATGGAATCCCATACAATTTCGCTCTACTGAACAAACCCATAATCAAGACACTATGGGAAATTTGGAATAACTTTATATTTAAGAATTAAATCTTCATCTAACTTGTGGAATTGGAAAGAAGACTTAGAGTGATACCATAGTGATGCTACCATAGTAGCAAAAAGCCACAATATGCATATAAAATTTAAAAATGCATACCCACATACATATAATCCAATACTCTGGCGCAGAAGCTTCTAGTTTAATCTTCAAAAGAAGATTTCCTCACTTTTAACCCATGGTGATAAAACCCAACAATACAACTTCATATGTGGAAGTTTACCGTTTCAATCGATGGATATAACATTTAATTTCACACAAAATTTCGGCTTTGGTTAAAACCCAAAGTACCAACATATATTAATGTTTAGGCCCAACACTTTACCAATCCACTTATTCCGACAATCATATTATATAATCTCCACTTAAATAAATTCTTACCTTTGTTATAATATCAAATGCCCACATAATATTATATCCGGCCCCACAACTTACCAACTCACCCATCCACCATCCATTTTTCGTCAAATCCGATGGTAGTCGCAACATTCCAACTGGTCATGCATAATCTAACGAACATCGCATTACAAGATACATGACCTTTAACATTCCTTTTTCCACCGTCGGGTCCACACCTTTGTTAACCTCTGCACAACTCCTGATGTGAACACCGTCAGATCTCCGATGTCTATGATCGGACGGATATTGCATTCAATTAATCTTCGATCGTTAAAGGCTCCAAGGCACGCAAAATAAGTGGTTTTAAACCACCACGTGTCATCTGTTGGGGTGTATCATGTTCACATAAGAAATTACCACTTACCAAGTTGCATCCACGCGAAAACCATATGTTGTTTTTCAAAACCACTTCATGGTTCCGTTGTGTTGTTTCTCACAGTTTCACTTCCAACTCTTCAATTCGGCACCTCCACATACTTGGTGAAACATTTAAATAATTCATCGATTCATTTCACTATACTATGACTTATCCTTTACTCCATCGTTCTATTTTCATGATATCAACCAGTCTTCAAACCCTCTCTAGCATTCATTCCATGCATGGTTTAACCTCTATATTCAATTTCTGTGGTTCTTATCCATCGATTATAAATACTGTAAAACCTCAAATGCGACTTCAAACCTAGATCTTACTGCACTATGTATTCACAACAGAACGTCTAATTTCTCCTTGAAATGCTTTATACGATATCAACTCCAATTGAAAAATACATCCAGGAAAACTTTATACCTTAATTAGAAGTCCAAGAAATTTCTTTAATGGCATCAATCCATTCTATGATCGATGCTAATTTTCTCAATCACACAGAATTCAATAAATGAACATTCACCCTCAAACCACCCAATCTCTTAAAAATGTAGCTTGAATATAAAATGAGAGAACCTCCCTTGTTCCTGTCAATTTCACTTGCACACAATATCCACTTAAAACAAAAACTCAGAAATTGAGTTTTCTGTATTAAAACCAATATTTACATAGGAATTCTTCCTCTAGCCTGATCTTCTATATCAGTGGCCTTTTCCTATTGAGCCTATAGGCTTACAATTAAAATTCTACCTCTCTATCTCTACCTTATGTTTTTAATGTCTTGAGGCTTATTCATTTTTATACAAAAGGTTCTAAAAACTATTTTTGGTTTCAGATCCTTCATCCTCTCAACAAAACCCTGAATATCCTCTAACTCCTCATTTTCCTCAACTAACCCCTAAGGATCCTCTTTCATCACAAAATCATGAAACCAATTATAATTTAGGGTTTACCATTAATTCCTAAATCTCTGAATCCCTATGCACTCTCAACTAGCCTAATTCTCTCATGTTCTCCAACATTCGAGAACATTTACAAATTTCCTCACAATATTTAATTAATTCTCATTAAAATCACTCAAAATATCATATAAGAAACAAACTCCCTTGAAAACAAAAAAACCCCTAAGTCTATTAAAATACAAAGAATTTTCTTGAGCCTAATGCTCCTGCATCAGACTCCCAAGGTCAAAAATAATCATGATCTCTTGATCATGTGGTTTTAATTTTTGTCTTCCTTGATCCCATACTTTGTTTTGTTGTTGTCCATATTTTGTATTATTCTTCCATTGTACTTCTCCAATTTTCCATATTTTATTCTGCATCTTGCCACTAGCTATGCTTTCATAGTCTCTTCTTGTCTTTTCCTTCATGTAATTTTTTCTTTCTTGTTGTTGTCTTCTTCTGAGACACCTTCATCATCAATCTTCTTATGCTTTCAATCTCTATGTCCAGTTTATCTTCTATCTGGAAATTACTCTGCTTTTTGTTATACTCTATCCATTTACTTTCAATTTCTGCTGTAGATATTTCTTTGGACATTGTTGTATATGTTGTTGCATATGTTGCCTTTCTTGCTTTTGTTGTTGTTGTTGTTGTTGTTGCTGCTTTTGTTGCTGTTGTTGTTGCTTCTTTTTTTGCTACCTCCCAAACTTCCTAAATATCTCTTAATATATCTCCCTCTGCAACATTCTTCTTCTGTTCACTACATGCAAATTTACTTTTAAAAAATAAATTATCATTTGATTCTTTAACTGCAGTAACATACTCATTCAATATTTTTTTTATACTAGTAAGCATAATCAAATTTGGCAAACTAGTATCTACTCCTGCCTCTTCCACAAATTTAGGCATTTTCACTTTAGTGTCTGCAATTTCTTTCTCTTGTTCAAATGTTTCCATCAAACATTTCAGCCATTCCCTTTGTACTTGTTTTATCTCAACCACATCATCAATATGTTGCAATTTAGTTTCATCATATCCTTCTTATTCTTCTTTGACAATCTTCAATAATTTTCCATCACCTTCTTGATTGATTATGGAAGTCAATTCAAATTATTCAAACACTGTATCTTCATCCTTTATCAGAATAGAATTCTGATTCTCCATCACTGTGGTAGTTCTAAAAGTATTTCCTACAGTCTTCTCTTGGCCAATCAGGCAAGCCAACTCCTCCTTGTCATCAACAGTAACAAGTTCCTTCATATGAGACATGACTGTCTCACCTTCTTTGGAATTTATGAGTTCCTTCTTCAACAACAGTTCATCTTCATTCAAGACAACTCCAAGAGATGGATTGTCTTCTACAACACCTGTAAACATAGTCAAATTATCAATTTCAAATTACAAGACCCAATGGTCTCATTTGATGATCCAGTCACCAAATCTTATTTTTACAGTTCTAAGTCTCTTTCAGGACTCAGAAAATATTCACTGTCTTTATTTCTAGTTTCCAGGGTTATCTCTATTATTCCAATCACCATGATATAATGATGATCCTCCACTATGTTTTCATCTAACATAGTTTCCCTTTCATTAGATTCTCTGACATTTTCCATTTGCTGTCCTTCTTTTCCTGCATAATTAACACATGAATTATCAGTATTAAAAATACAAGGTTTCAATGTCTCTTCCTTCTCTGGCAACATCTCAGTATGCTTCTTTGAGTTTTCTTCTAACTTCCTTGTCAGCGCATCAGTATGTTGATTTAAATTCTCCATGAGACTGTCAGCTAGTCTCTCCTTCTTATCATCTGTTTCATGAATGTCTCTCTGCTTTGGTTCACAATAATGAACTCCTTCAATTTGTTGAATTATTCTTACACCCTTATCCTTTGCTTCCTGACTGTCATTCATGAAAATTTTCTTGCCTTGCTTGTTCATCAATTTATCCTGTGTATAGATCCTCTGCTTTTCCAACTCTCTTCTTTGAAGCTCTAACATTCTATACAACTCAAAAATTTCAATTGGAGTATAAATTGGAAACTTTACACAACTTTCCATACCTTCATTTGTTGTTGACCAATCATTAGATGGTCCTTCTTCCTTTGTTTCAATATTCTACTTAATATTTCTATTAGACCCCTTTGTCTCCTTTTCTTTCTGAGATTTTTCTATCTCAACATTAATCTGAAAATATTTCATATTCAAATCCCTCTCCTTAACAAACTTCAAGGTTTTTTCAACATCCTGTGATGTACCTGCAATCATACACAATTCATTAGTTTTAAAAACACAAGACCTTCCAGTCTCGTTTTCTTCTTCAAGCATTTCTCCTTGAACAGATTTGCATGTGGAATCCTCAAATTCCATCTTTGACTCAAAAAATCTGAGTTCTTCCTTCCATAAGGAAATCTCTTTCTACCTCCACTTCATTTTTAATGGTTGCAAAATTACCTTCTGTCCCTTCAGTGGAAATATCCATCCTCCTCTCTAGTTTTCCTCTTCTTGTAGCCATCCCTTTAGTACCTCCAGTTGTAATTTCATCACTACAATATCTAATTTTCTATAATCATCATTCATATTATCTATATGGCATTCTTTATAACCTCTTCTCTGATCCTCCATGATCATCTTCTTCATGAGCTTCTCACTCACTATGAGTTGCACTAAGCCTCTACAACAGCAAGTCCTCCTTGCTGCCATTTACCTCACCAATCCCCTCTCTGGACTTGGTCTTTTGGCAAGCACTCGTTCTCTATCTCTGGAACCTCTTGAGCACTCTCTTCTGCTCTATCTAGGCTTATATCCTTAACTCACCTTCTCTTGAGAACTTCAGTTGTTCTCCCTATCCAACCTTTAGCTGGAATATTATGTTTACTTCCATCATCATCAAACTTTGTCTTCATCTTATCTGCAACCAAAATTCTGCAATCACAATTTTTTTTAAACCATATTAGAATTATCTCATATTCAAGATCTCTGCATGTCCTTGTCCTCTTCATTGACTTGGATTGTCTTCATTTATTTCTGCAAATTCTTGTTCACATCAATTATGTGTATCTGTTTCTTATCAGATTTAATATCTGATCTCCTCTTTCTTCCCTCATTGCACATGCATTTTGATTTAATTAAAAAAAAAATTAACTTTCAAAAGAGCTTTTCCAGCTCTGATACCAAAATGATGCTGCCACAGCAACAAAAACCCATAATATGCATATAAAATTTAAAAATGCATACCCACATACATATAATCCAATACTCTGGCACAGAAGCTTCTTATTTAATCTTCAAAAGAAGATTTCCTCACTTTTAACCCATGGTTATAAAACCCAACAATACAACTTCATATGCAGAAGTTTACCTTTTCAATCGATGGATATAACATTTCATTTCATACAAAAGTTCGACTTTGGTTAAAACCCAAAGTACCAACATATATTAATGTTCAGGCCCAACACTTTACCAATCCACTTATTCCGACAATCATATTATATAATATCCACTTAAATAAATTCTTACCTTGGTTATAATATCAAATGCCCACATAATATTATATCTGGCCCCACAACTTACCAACTCACCCATCCACCATCCATTTTTCATCAAATCTAATGGTAGTCGCAACATTCGAACTGGTCATGCATAATCTAACGAACATCGCATTACAAGATACATGACCTTTAACGTACCTTTTTCCACCGTCAGGTCCACACCTTTGTCAACCTCTGCACAACTCCTGATGCGAACATCGTCAAATCTTCGATGTCTATAATCAAACGGATATCGTATTCAATTAAGCTTCGACGGTTAAAGGCTCCAAGGCACGTGAAATAAGTGGTTTTAAACCACCACGTGTCATCTGTTGGGGTGTATCGCATTCACATAGGAAATTACCACTTACCAGGTTGCATCCACGCGAAAACCATATGTTGTTTTTCAAAACCACTTCAGGGTTCCGCTATGTTGTTGCTCAAAGTTCCACTTCCAACTCTTCAATTCAGCACCTCCGTACACTTGGTGAAACATTTAAACAATCCATCGATTCATTTAACTGTACTATGACTTCTACTTTAATCCATTGTTCTGTTTTCATGATATCAACCAGTCTTCAAACCCTCTCTAGCATTCATTCCATGCATGGTTTAACCTCTATATTCAATTTCTGTGGTTCTTATCCATCTATTATAAATACAATAAAACCTCAAATGAAACTTCAAACCTGGATCTTAATGCACTGTGTATTCACAACAGAACATCTAATTTCTCCTTGAAATGCTTTATATGATATCAACTCCAATTGAAAAATACATCCAGGCAAACTTTATACCTAAATTAGAAGTCCAAGCAATTTCTTTAATGGAATCGATCCATTTTGTGATTGATGCTAATTTTCTCAGTCACACAGAATTCAATAAATGAACATTCACCCTCAAACCACACAATCTCTTAAAAATGTAGCTTGAATATAAAATGAGAGAACCTCCCTTGTTCCTATCAATTTCACTTGCACACATTATACACTCAAAACACAAACTCAGAAATTGAGTTTTCTGCATTAAAACCAATATCTACATAGGAATTCTTCCTCTAGCCTGATCTTCTGTATTAGTGGCCTTTTCCTATTCTGCCCGTAGGCTTACATTTAAAATTCTACCTCTCTATCTCTACCTTATGTTTTTAATGTCTTGATGCTTATTAATTTTTATACAAAAGGTTCTAAAAACTATTTTTATTTTCATATACTTCATCCTCTCAACAAAACCCTGAATATCCTCTAACTCCTCATTTGCCTCAACTAACCCCTAAGGATCCTCTTTCATCACAAAATCATGAAACCAATTCTAATTTAGGGTTTACCATTAATTCCTAAATCATGAAACCAATTCTAATTTAGGGTTTACCATTAATTCTAATTTAGGGTTTACCATTAATTCTCTCATGTTCTCCAACATTCGAGAACATTTACAAAATTCCTCACAATATTTAATTAATTCTCATTAAAATCACTCAAAACATCATATAAGAAACCAACTCCCTTGAAAACACAAAACCCCTAAGTCTATTAAAATACAAAGAATTTTCTTGAGCCTAATGCTCCTGCATCACATAGGAACAAATTTCAGACCTTGGGAGGCTAAACTTTTAGAGATACAATAGTTTCAATATCAGGCTCCAAAAATCAAGAAGAAAAAGGAGTGTATTTTTTTAAATTTTGATAAGTTTTGTTTGAAAAATCCATGTGAAGTAATTCAAAGGGAATAGTAAATCATATATAACATTATTTGGTTCCAATATAAAAATGAATACTCCCAGTAAGAAACCATAAAGCTCTACTATGACACATGAATAATAGGAAGAGATGCAACATGATATATCAAAATTATGCAACCAAGTGCAACAAATTTCGCTCTCGCAAAGTGTAACAAAAAAATAAATGGAAGCTAATATGGACGATTTGAAGAATGGTTTTAAACAATAAATGGAATGTTTTAATGATGGATTAAAATCAGACATGGAAGGCTTGAAGGATGGATTAAAAGCAGACATGGAATGTTTTAAGGAAGGTTTGACAAAGTTGCTACAATAAATGCTTCCTAATGGCGAAAAGATTTTCCATGAAACTCATGATGAGAAAAAAAGTAATGTTAATCATGATTTTACAGACTCTAAATTTTTCTTTAAGAATAGAAACATTCCAGAAATTTATATGACAAAGTTTGATGGCATGGATCTGATAACATGGGTACTACTAATGGATCAATATTTTGACCTACATGATGTGCAACACACACACAAGGTACACAATAAATATTTATATTTAAAACCCAATCTGTTTGTAGGTATTGATGGCTTTTTATTCATAAACAACTTGTCACTTATTCAATTTTTACAGAGTAATGATAGCACATTAGGAGAATACAAAGAAAAACACCTTCTTTAGCCAATTGATAAAACTCAAACAAAAGGTTTCAATGGCAGAGCACATTGTGGATTTCCAAAAATTGAATATCAGGGTAAATAATATTCCATAGGATCATATGATTGATTTCTTCATAAGGACTTTAAATAATAACATTCAACATGGGGTTGTCCTTTGGGAACTTGATTCATTGGAGAAGGTATTCAGGGTGGCAAGAAAACTTGAAAGAAAAATTATGGCAACAAGGAAGTCTACCACTCACAACTATAAATATATGTGTTGTTGCTCTTACCCTTCCATAACCTACAAGGTTGACACAACAGGAATTGGAGGAAAAAATAGCAAAAGAGATTTTTTATAGTTGTGACAGAAAGATACACTAAAGGTCATAAGTGTGGTGAGAAGAAATTGTTTTACATAGATTGTGAAGAGGAGGAAGAAAAGGAAAAATAAGCATCAAAATATGAGGATATACACCAAGAACCAACCTCAGAGAAAGAAGAAATGAATCCAAACATATCTTGCAATGCATTGGTGAGAATTACCAGTCCTCAAACTCTTAATATAGAAGTATATATCAAGAATAAAATGGCAATAGTGTATATTGATTCATGTAGTACCCATAATTTTATTCATTATAAGATAGCCAAGGAATTGAATTATTTTTTATATCCAACACCATAGTGTCAAGTGGTTGTTGAAAATGGAGGAACTATAAATTTCTCTAGAAAGTGACATAATATCAAGCTAACCATGGGGGAATATGTATTGAATAGTAAAATTATTTCCATTATAATGGGTGATCCTGATGTTGTACTAGGAGTCCAATGGTTCCAATATTTGGGGACAATAACCTTTAATTTTGAAGAACCTTTCTTGATTTTTTTTTGGGAAGGAAAGGAAATTGAATTAAGGGGTATCGAAGGGAAACCAAAGAAGAAAATTAGCTCTAATTCCATGAATTTTTTTTGAAGCAATAATAACAAGGTCTAATTTCACAATTATTTTCACTAAAGGTTCAAACATCGAAATCATATATTTATCCATATATACAAAAGGTATTGCACAATAATTCTAGGGTATTTGAGACTTCCAAAGGCCTCCCACCTATTCTTAATTATTATCATGCTATTCACTTGATTCCAAGAAGTGTTCCTCCAAACATCAGGCCTTACAAATATCCCTATGCCCAAAAGAGTGAAATTGAACATATTGTTGCAGAAATTCTAGAGGCCAGTATAATTCAACCTATCCAAAGTTCTTTCTTTGCTCCAGTTTTATTAGTGTGATCCAGGTGGATATTGGTGGTGACCCGCCTATTCCACTTGGGGCCCCACCATTTTCTCTTTCAGTTTTTCAGTTTCGGCACAACTTACTATTTTTAGTATTTTTTCGGGTCCTGAATTTCCGGAGCCATTTTGAGGCCCTAAACGACGTTTTTTGGGAAAACAGAGAGCAACATGGGTCCAACATGGGTCCATGGGCTAATGTTGCTTGTTCAAAATTTTTATTCCTTGGATAGATCTTTCTAACGAGGTATGGTATGCGTCAAACGGAGATCGTATGCCAAAGTTACGCCCCTGGGAAGTTGAAACACCAAATTACCCAAACGGGGCCCATAGTTTTGGCACTTCATCTCCTAGGGTTAGGGTTTTGGCTGTTTAGGATTTCCCATTGTTTCTAAATAATAAATGCAGGCATAAAACTCATTGTAACTCAGTTCGAGGCCTGGCACCCACATGTCTTCTCGAGGAATGGCTTACCGATTACTAGCTAGTTTTATTTCCATTATGTCTGTAAGAAAATTTCAGTTCTTTGATATTAATGAAATGAAGTGTTATTTCTGCTGCATCTTTGTGTTTATGGTTATATGTTTATTCTATTACGTTCCTACATAAAATATGTATCAGTGGTATCAAAGCGGTCTGCTTTTTCTTGATCTTTCTTTGCATGTCCCCAACGAGGTTAGGGTATAAGGAGTTAGGGCTCGATCTGGTGGAACCTTTACAAGATCAGCCTCGCAAACCCCGATAGACACCCATGGGGGATGAAAAGAAAGATGAGGGAGAAGGATATCCTACCAAAATATTGCTCGAGGAGGCCCTCAAAAAACAAAGGAATGCGATGATAGATAACTTTGCCCAGATCCTTCAATGGCTGCCCAGCGGTAGCGCATCTGCATCCAGCAGCCACTCTGGAGGTGCGACTCCTTTTAAGGTACAAGTAAATTTTGAAATTCCCATATTTGAGGGTCAAATAGATTCAGATGCCGTAGATAGATGGTTGAATCTATTAGAAGGATATTTCTCGATTCATGACTTTTCCGACAAGGAGAAGATTATTTTTGCACTCCTCAAAGCTACCCCCCATGTCAAGGACTAGTGGGAAACCCACTGTGAGAAAAAGGATGAGATAGAACCCTCTCTGTTCTCGACCGTACCCACTTGGAATTCTTTCCGAGACGCCATCAAGGAACAATACTATCCCATGGGGAGATATGAGGACAAGTACATACAATGGACCACGTTGTGACAACACAGGGATCAAGATGTGCATGAGCTGATGAATCTATTCCATACCCTGTGCACCAAGTTGGGTATCAAAGATTCAGAGAAACATTTGGTGCTAAAGTATCACAGTTGTCTGCACAGATACATTCAGGAGGAAATGGAGTTCCTTGACATCTCCTCGCTTGGTACGACATATCGGTATGTTGCCAAGATTGAAAAGAAATTCAAGCAGAAGAAGCAAGACTTTGGATCTGCAAATCAAAAGTAAGGGAAGGGTGCTCCAAAACCACATAAAAAAGGATAGAGCCAAGGCATGGCAACTCAAGACAACCTTTCGAAGCCACAAGCAAAGAACAAAACTGTAAAGCCAAAGAAGGACACGGGAAAGTGGTGTGAGTTCCATAAAAGCTCCACTCACAACACAAGTGAGTGTCAGGCCAAGCAATTGTTGGTGGCTGAGATGAGGGCTTCTGAGTGAGATGCATGCTCTGACTCTAAATCAGAACCTGACAAGGGGAATGACAAAGGGAAACAGATTATTGATGCAGAGCCCAACGCCACCGTTGCCACTATGAAGATCCAGAAGGAGGAACCGGAAGATCCAGAGGAGGAGGAACGTCTCTTCCACTCCTAGATGTGGGTAAAGGGCTCCCCAGTATGGTTCATTGTCAACAATGGGAGCCAAAAGAACCTCATTTCAGCAGACGCCATGAAGTGGTTGGGCTTGTCAACCACAGCTCACCCACATCCATACACCATCGGGTGGCTTCACCAAGGACGAGATCTCCGCATCAGCCAGCAGTGCCGCCTTCCCTATAGCATCAAGCCTTTCACGGATGAGGTATTATGTGACGTTGCTCATATTGATGTTTCTGATGTATTATTAGGACAACCATACTTATGGAAGTGTCATGCTGTGTATGAGTCTCGGCCTCGCGCTATTATTGTTACTATGGGAAATAAGTTGTACAGGATACCAGAGGTACCACCTCCTGCCGCTATCTCTTTGGTTACTGCAAAACAATGCAGTAAGCTCATTTCCCAAACTAGGAAATTCATTTTCCTGATGATCCGCCCCCAGGGCAAGAAAAATATTGTGGCCACGACCTCCAGACAGGGCTCCTCTGCATGACAACAACAAATGGATAAGGTTGTGGAGGAATACGGGGACATCTTCACCTCACCCACAGGGGTTCCTCTGCACTGTTAGGTCAAGCACCCAATTGATCTGACCCCAGGTGCGCTGCTACCCAATGGACCGATATATCAGCGCTCTGTTCTGGAGAACAATGAAATCAAGAGGCAGATTCAGGAGCTGTTGCAAAAAGGTCACATCCGACCAAGTTCATCACCCTGTGGGAGCCCGATCGTGTTGGTACAGAAGAAGGATGGGACATGGAGACTCCGTATTGACTATCGGGTGTTGAACAAGATCACTGTTCTTAATATGTACCCAATCCCATGGATTAATGACCTTCTAGACCAACTAAAAGGTGCAAAATATTTCAGCAAGATCGACTTGAAGTCTGGGTATCACCAGGTTCCAATTGAACCCTCTGATGTGTGGAAGACTGCCTTCAAAGCCAAGGAAGGTCTTTTCGAATGGCTGGTCATGCCTTTAAGGTTAACGAATGCTCCCGCAACCTTCATGAGGATGATCGACGATGTCTTGCAGCCATTCACCAACTCATTTGTAGTGGTGTACTTGGATGACATTCTGATCTTCAGCTAGACTTGGGAAGAGCACCTTCACCACATCCGACAAGTCCTCCAAAAACTGCAGCAACACAAGTTGTGTGCCAATTTGGAGAAGTGCACTTTTGGCATGACCCGGGTTCAATATCTGGGATACATTATTGATGAAAGGGGAGCGCATGTGGATCTAACCAAGATCCAAGTCATTCGAGATTAGCCAGCCCCAACCACTATAACAGAGCTTCACTGCTTTTTTGGTCTCGCTAATTTCTACCGTAGGTTCGTGTTAGGATTCTCTCATTTCACTTGGCCCTTGAGTCAAGTCACCAAAGGAGGAGCGAGAGAAAAATTCTTTTGTTCGGAACCTTAACAGAAGGCGTTCACAGAATTGAAAAATCACCTCTATTCTGCCCCAGTGCTCACATTACCAGACTTGCAACAACCATTTGATATCAAGACAGATGCCTCTGACTATGCTATTAGGGCAGTTCTTACTCAACAGGGACATCCAGTGGCATATCACAGTGAGACATTGTCTGACACAGTTCGCAATTATCCCACTTATGACAAAGAAATTTATTCCATTGTGCAAGCTTGTTGACAATGGAAGCATTACATTTTGGGGAAGGAAACAATCATCCACACAGACCACCGGCCCCTGCAATTCATACAGACACAAGTGAATTTGCAGAATGATTGCCATCAAAAGTGGTCCACATATCTGCAACAATTTCATCTAAACATCAAGTACAAGAAGGGTAGCACCAATAATGTTGCAGACTGCCTCAGCCGACCACCAATCATGGCGCTCACCACCGTTCTCAACTCTTGTGGGCACGAAACTTCTGATTGGCCGCTTCTCTATGAGAGTGACCTAGAATTTGACCACACTTACAAGGCACTCTTGGGGGGTACGCAAGTTCCAAATTTTCACCTCCAAGATGCACTTTTATGTCACCTGCGACACCTTTGTGTTCCTTCAAGCGAGCGTGCCAAGATGATATGGGAAGCACACTACAGTCGAGTCATTAGGCATTTTGGGGTCGAGAAAACAATAGCTATACTGGAAAAGTATTTCTATTGGCCGAGCCTTCGCAAGGATGTCAAGAAGCACATCAGATCCTGCACTGCCTGTGTCATTGCCAAACCGACCATCAAGAAGCAATGCTTATATACTCCGCTACCTACCCCTAGTCGACCTTGGAAATCCATCTCCATGGATTACATGTCGGGCCTACCTTCTACTAAGCATGGAAATGACTGTGTTTTCTTGGTCATCGACAGATTCTTGAAGATGGCCATTATGGCGACCTGCAAGAAGAATATCACAGCAGAAGCCACTGCTAAACTCTTCTTTGAATGAGTGTGGGAGCACTTTGGGATCCCATAGTCTATCATATCATATCAGGATAGCAGGTTCCTCAGCACATTTTGGTCCAGCCTCTGGTCAATGCTGGACACCAATCTCACCAAGTCCACAGCTTTCCATCCCCAAACAGATGGCCAGACAGAGGTCGTCAACAGAATGATTTTACACATTCTGTGCATGTACAATTCAAAGCATCCACGCACATGGGACGAGAGCCTCCCCTATGTACAACATAGTTATAATTGGGCTCTCCACAGTTCAATCGTCCATAGCCCCTTTCAGGTGGGCTTGGGATTCCAGCCACTATGTCCCATTGACGTAGCCATGCCATTTGCGGCTACTCAGGCCGATTCGGCTCATGTCAAGTCTGAAGTCAACAACGCAAATAGCTTCATCGAGCATATTCAACACATCCGCCAATAGGTTCATGACACATTGGACAGAGCCAATGCTAAGTACAAGCAATACCATGATCAACACCAGGTGCCACAAAACTTCCAGGTGGGCGACAAAGTATGGCTACTTTTGCAGAAGGAGCGCCTCACTGGACCCCACCACAAGCTTCGCCCACTCCGATACGGGCTGTACACCATCACCAAGGCTATAGGGAACAATGCCTTTGAGCTCATTATTCCACCCTTCCTTGGTCTGCACCCAGTATTCAATGTGGACCACCTTCATCCTTACTTCCCACCTCTCCTGGACACCTCTGACATTGCAGAACACCTCACACCAACAGAGTTAAACCCAGACTGCATGGAACATGCCACCACAGATTGTATCATGGACATGAAAATCAAGAACACTCGCCAACAGAAGATCCAATTGTATCGGGTTGTCAAAGCTGGCCAACTCCTGCACCAAGGAAAGTGGTTCACCAGGGACCAAGTTCAGCAAAAATTTCCTCATCTCATGGAGGAACTTAACGCAATGGGGACCATTGCTTCTTAAGGGGGGAGGAATGATCCAGGTGGATATTGGTGCTCACCCGCCTATTCCACTTGGGGCCCCACCATTGTCTCTTTCAGTTTTTCAGTTTCGGCACAACTTACTATTTTTAGCAGTTTTTTCGGGTCCTGAACTTTTGGAGCTGTTTTGAGGCCCTAAACGACGTTTTTTGAGAAAACGGAGATGGACCAATGTTGCTCATTCAAAATTTGTAGTACTCTAATAGATCTTTCTAACGAGGCATTTTACGCGTCAAACGAAGATCGTATGCCAAAGTTATGCCCCGGGAAGTTGAAACACCAATTTATGCAAACGAGGCCCATAGTTTTGGTGTTTCATCTCCTAGGGTCAAGGTTTTGGCTGTTTAGGATTTCCCATTGTTTCTAAATAATAAATAGGCCCTTGAGCCTCATTGTAACTCAGTTCAGAGGCTTGTAGCCACCACATCTCTTCTCAGAGATAGCTACCAATGCCTTAGCTAGTTTTATTTCCATTCTGTCTATAAGCAAATTTCAATTCTTTGATATTAATGAAATGAAGTGTTATTTCCACTGCATCTTTGTATTTATGGTTATATGTTTATTCTGTTGCGTTCCTGCATAAAATCTGGATCATAGTGTGCAATAAGGATGGATCATTGTGTATGTGCTCATATTATAGAGAGCTCAACAAGATAACTATTAAAGGTACATTTCTAATTCCTGTCATTGATGAATCGTTGGATGAATTACATGGAGAAATTTACTTCACCAAGATGGATTTTTGTTCAAGACACCATCAAATTAGAATGAAGACTGAAGACATTCCAAAAACAACATTCATAACTCATGAAGGTCATTATAAATTTTTGGTCATGCCTTATGGCCTTACTGATGCACCTTCCACATTTCAAGGATTGATGAATTCCATTTTCAAACCCTTCCTTAGAAAAAATATTTTAGTATTTTTTATGATATAATAATCTATAATAAGTCTTGGAAGAATCACGTTCAACATGTTGACAGGGTGCTCAAACTATTGGAGGAGAAATAATTATATGAAAAAACCTCGAAATGTTTCTTTGGAGTATAGGAGGTGGAACATTTGGGTCATATTGTATCTCATGAGGGTGTTAAGATAGATCCTAACAAACTTAAATCCATTAAGGAAATGGAAATACCCACAACCCTAAAGCATCTTCAAGGATTTCTCAGGTTGATAAGGTATTATCATAAGTTTTTAAAGAATTATGGGAGAATAATAGTGCCTCTAACAAAATTACTGAAGAAAGATGCATTTTCTTGGACTACAGAAGCAACTAAGGCCTTTGAACATATTAAAGAGGCAATGTGCCAAGCACCGGTCTTAGGTAAACCAGAATTCACAAAAACCTTTATTTTGGAATGTGATGCCTCAGGAAATGAAATTGGTGTTGTTTTAATACAATAAGGAAGACACATTACTTTTTAAAGTCATATAATCAACATAAATTATTTACAAAAACCTATTTATGAGAAGGAAATGTGGCAATACAACATGCACTAAAGCAATATCGACCTTACATAATGGGAAGTTACTTAAAGGTTAAAACATATCATGATAGTCTTAAATACTTTTTGGAACAAATATTATCTTCATAAGGGAAGAATGAATGGGTCACAAAGATGTTGGGTTATGACTTTGAAATCATCTACAAAAAAGGGAAGCAAAATGTTGTTGCAGATGCACTCTCAAAAAAGGATGAATATGTGGAAGCATTACTTTGTGTCATTTCTATTATCCAACCTACTTGGATAAATGGATAAAGGGATGAATGGAAGAATGACGAAGAGGTGTGGAACCTCATTCAGAACTTGTAGCAAGATCTCATTGCATCTAAAACATTTATCTAGAAAAATGATTCATTATGTTACAAAGATCTCTTATATCTCTATAATAATTCCCAACTTAAAAAATTTATTCTTATGAAATTGCACACCTCCCCCTTAGGACGACACTAAATATTTATAAAAACTTACCAAAGGGTTAAATGATTTTTTTCGGATGGCTTTAAATTTGATATTCAGTAGGTTTTGGTAAATTTTTTAGTTTGTGAACAAAATAAGGTTGAGACAATTAATACCCTGGGTTTGTTACAACCTTTATCCATTCTAGTTCTACGTTGGGAGGAGGTCTCAAATTAGGATTTTAACACATTTTTACGCATTTCTGAAAGAAAGAGTGTCATCATGGTGGTGGTTGATAGAATTACCAAATATGCACACTATTATGAATTATATCATCCTTTTAAAGCGAGTACAACTGCTACTACATTTATGGAAATAATTCAAAATCTACATGGAATCCCAAAGATTATTGTAAGTGACAGAAATCCCATTTTCACTAGAAATTTTTTGACTGAATTATTTCTTATCTTGGCACTAAATTATCTCCTAGATCATATTATCATTCTCAATATGATGGGCAAACTAAGATAGTGAACAAATGATTGGAAGGATATCTTCAATGCTTTATATCTGATAAACAAATGTAATGGGTCAAGTGGTTACCTCTGGTTGAATGGTGGTATAACACTTGCTTCCATATTCCACTAAAAATGACCCCATTTATGGCACTTTATGGATATCATCCACGATCCATTAGATCGTCTTTAAGAGAAAATTATAAGTTTCCAATAGTGGAATATCACATCGAGCATCAACAACAAGTTCTCTAACTCTTAACGGATAACCTTACTCTAGCGCAGAATTGAATGAAACAACAAGAAGATCAACATTGCAGTGAAGGAAGTTTTAATGTAGACGATATGTTATTTTTAAGGTTGCAACCATACAAAAAAATTTCTCTCAAGCAAGCTAATAAGTATAATAAATTATCACCTAGGTATTATGGTCCTTACAAAGTGTTGCAAAATATTGGTACTATGGCATACAAATTGGATTTCTCGCATCTTCCTCAGTACACCCAGTTTTCCATGTTTCATGCTTAGAGAAGGTTATTGGTGACTAGCTCCCAGTTCGAAAACAATATTTCCAGAAATTTATGAAGGTACCCTCCTTATTTTTATTGTTATTGTAGCTCCCTATTGTTATTGTTGTTCCAATGTAGCCTCCATATTGTTATTATTGTGCCCAATATAATCCCACTATTTTTATTATTGTGACCTTACACTATTATTGTTATGTAGGCTCTAATTATATTGTGACCCCTTATACTCCTATATATACCAAGGATGTCTGGTCATTTTTCATCCAAGAGTTGTTCATTTATGTGATGTAAAGGAGGTTTCCCAGTCAAAGAGGCTAATTCTCAAGTCATTGATCTATTTTTTCTTTTGTTTTATGATATGTTTGCATAACAATAATACACATAAAACTATGATTCCATAAGAAATCTTGAAGACTGAAAATAGCCAAATGGATAAAAAGAGCATTTTTGGCATTGAAATCAAATAAAAACATAGACAAGGTGGTTCCCAAGCTAAAGAAGAAAATGTTCTCTTCAACTGACTTAATAATGCCCCAATTCACAAACCTTAAGAACTCCATAGCCATAAACTAGAGAGGAATAAGAAAAACCCTTAATATATGCCAAAACTCTATAGGCAGTGCTAGAATCCCCTTTGCTTCAATACCACATAAAAAAATGACCTAGGTACCACATCCAAACATAGGAACTGGATAGGGATAAGATATACTGTTGAATTGACTATCCAAGATTGACGAAGTTTAGTATGTGGGAACTAGTTTGAAGAGATGCTCAAGTTTTATAACATGCAGATAAATAATGAATAACATTGACCCCACAAACAGTCTAGAATGGATGAAATCGTAAATAGTACTACAACGTCACAAGAAGACCCTAGCTTAATGGCACACAAATAAAAGGCTGAGGAAATCACTCCCAAATAAAAACAAGTGCAAGAGGTTTTGGATTGATCCTCACCTCCACCTCCTTACTGAACGTACCTATGTCACCCCACTACATTAAGCATGCATTTATAGAGAAATGGAATTGGGTGTAAATACCAACTCCTCTTACCTATATACTACCACGCCATCGATAGGATGAGAAAAATGTAATTATAACACATCTTTCGAAAAATCACCATTCCCTCCACCATTCACATCCCCATTGGGGACCAATCTATCAAATTCCACCAAATCATGTAGTTTATCTATGTTATCAATCTAGATAGAAGGAGGCCAACCATCATCCAAAATAAACTCATAAGATCTACATCCCAAATTTATCAGGAAATATGCCACCTTGGTTCTAGATCTCCTAGAATGCTTAACTGTTACATATTCCAACTTACAAAGTTAATCATTGATGCACCCGACCACACCTAGCAAACACCAAATCATAACTATGTTTCATGGGTTTGACCATTTAAAACTTGTTGAATACTTCAAATCATCGTTAATTTGTAACAAAGGAAGCCCTAATGGATAACTATCATCAACCATTTTTCCAATGCAAAAAATTCAGCCAAATTATTATTAGTGGAACCACAACTCAATGGAAAAATCCTCAGTATAAATGTATTATGATCACATAAGACTCATCCAAACCCCTCAATTCTCGAATTACCCTTAGAATCTCCATCGAAATTTAATTTAATAAAACCAGGAAGAGGGCGGGAGAAAAAAAAATTGCAATGAAGAAATCATGTCCTAAGGAGGCTTAGTGATATAGGGACTCATGTTCTGATTCAGGTTTAATTTAACCAAAATTAAATCTTCTTGATTATCAACCTTCCAAATATTTGATGACTAAAAGGAAATAAGAAGGCTTTCTTGAATATTGTTTATAATTATTTTTCTAACAATGAAAGTGGTATTTTTGTTTCCCTAAAGATTTTTGCATTTGTTTCCTTCCATAAATTCCATAATAGAAATCCATTTGCCAAGATCTAGGCCCTATTAACTATAGAGCTATTAAATGTCATCCAAATCCATTGACCTACTAACTCTATTATATTGTCTTTGTGCCTATTTTCAATACCAAATATGAGTGGGACGATATCCCATGCTCCCTCTGAAAATGTACAAGAAATGAGTAAATGCTCCATTCTTTCTTTTGTGTTTGGTAAAAATATACAATAAGAGGGTCCTTCCAAACCTTTTTTTCTAATATGTTCCCAAGTGAGACATGTCGCCTTAAAGTTAGCCACAAAAAGGTAGAAACTTTCGACCAAAAAACCTCGTCCAAACCTTAGTCCAAATATGATTCTTATTTAATATATTATGACAAGTCAAAATACTATAGGCCTCCATTAAGGTAAAAATACTTGTAGAAGTGTATAAAGAAATCTACTGTTCTAGATTAGGCTCAATTTATTGTCAACCAAGTTAGGTAATCTTAGAGGCACGTGTCTAATGTTTATAGACCTAAAAGGATCTGTTTTCCTAAGTAAATGTTTATTGTGGTAGGCTCCAACACTCTTTTTACAAGAGATTGATATGTGGTTCCTCACACACTTTAAACACTTATGAAATTAAATCTGATATGTTGTTCTAAAAACAGAGTGCTACTAATTGTCTGAGTTTTCAATCCTTTTACAAGGTTATAGTTCATGAAAACTCTTTCAAAGTAACACACTAAAGCATATTAAAAATCGAATTCATTAAAACAGAGATCACAGAAATGATTTCCAATTCAATACTCAACTAAACCCTCTTACAAGGACTATTCATTAATTTAGTGATTGAATTCTTCAATTATAACTATGAATCATGAAATAAAAATGATGAATGAAATCACAAGAACTCTTAATCAAAATCAATGAACTCAGAGAATAAAAAAAAATTAAACAAAATTTTAAATCAGATCTGAATATTAAATCTAATGAAAATGTAAAGAAAAGTGTACCAACTTCACATGGGGGACCTTCCACGCTTTGAAGGCACACTTGGAAAACTTCAAATGATGAAAATGCTAACTCAAAATACCATAAATGATAGGATTCTGTCTCTGATTAAAATCTGGAAATGAGTTACATTAAAACAGAGTTCTGAAGCACGTACATAGTCTCAAGTTTTCTCTTGCATCCAATAATATCACTAGCATCATTAGCCTATTACATGCTTCCATTCACTTATTTATCATAAATTACAATCAAAAGAGGCTATTTTCATTCCTTTTAATCCTAACTGATCTCCAAAACAGATCGAATTATTTTGGAATTCCTAATCATAAGCAAAATATCAATCTCCTTCATTTATAACTCAGATTTTTTGCTAGACTAGCTGGATTTGACCAACGTTGACCAGATATTTAGGAATTTCAAATATGATGCTAGATAGATTTTTCACCATCTGTGTACGTTCCAGATCACATCCTTATCCTTTGTTTTATATACCTGCTATGCCACATGTCAGAACATAAACCATTTACAGGAAGTTATCACATCCTGTAATTTTCTTGAAAATTTTCAATTTTTAACACAAAAATTCCATAAATTAATTTTAATGTAAAAATAACAATCATAATTCTATATTAATCAATTTCAATAAAATATAAGGGATTTATGGAAGAAAATGGTGGATAAATGATGGGATTTTAGGAGAAAAAGATAGCCATAAAATAATACCAACATTGCCCCCGAACTCAATGATTTAGCATGTCCTCATGCTAACCTGATGTGCTCCCTTTATGTTCTGCTTCTGCTACTTGTAGCAATACATCTACATTATTCTGGGCTTGAAACTCATGCTTCATGTTCTTGTATTTTTCTTTGAGAGACTTTTTCTGTGTGTACCATTTTGTTTCCCATTTACATATTTCAATTGGATCAATTTTGAGTTCTTTGACTTTCCTTTTCAATTTCTCATTTTTCTGTTGAATCTTCTTGCTCTAGGCTCTTAACACTTCATTTTATTTCTTTATGACTCTTTTTAACATATTTTCTTCCATAATTTCCTCTTTTAACTCTTTGATTTGTTTCTTTAGCTTTCTTTGTTTCTTTTTTGTAGGTACTAGCTATTTTTTTTTCTCCCTTGTTATATTCAGTTTCCATTTTTGCATCTTGTTCTGGCTGTGAATTAGCATTGCTTTCAATTTCCATTGGTGTATTTATATCTTGCTCTGCTTGATCATCTTGTATTTTGTTTCTTTTTATCCTCCTTGATCTTCTTGTGTAAGTAGTGAAAATTTTGTTTTTTGCAATTTTCTTGGCATCTTCTTGCCTCATTCTCCTTGTTTTCACACTACTACTAGGCTGAGAAACAGTGCTTGACCTAAATTCAGGGGTTTCCTCATCAACATCAACCATAAATTTTGTGCTTCCTTGTTTCTCTTGTTCATCTTCTTTGGTTTTGATTTGATTGGAAATTAAAAATCCTTCCCATGTTATTCCTCTCTTTTGCAATTCAAATTCAATTAAAATTTTGATCAAACCAAAATGATACAAGCTTATATCTTCATTACCTTTTTGTTTCTGGATGGTCTTTGACATCTTAGTCAAACTCTGTAAAAGAAAGTAAGGTAAACTGATAGTGCATTGACCCTTTAAGTGCAACAAGATTTTTATGTGATACAAGTATATTATGTTGTAACGCCCTTCACATGTGAAAACTTTTTGGAGAATGTATACCATTTCATCCCATGGATGGATTAACCAACTTCTAGAAACACCCTTTTTCCAATTAACAAAAGAAACTCTGGATCTAGACATAAATTGAGTCCACGATTTTTCTCTAAACTGCTTGGTTTTGATATATTTTTTCCCCTTCTGGACTAATGTCTAATGACTGAGCTATTGTATCCTCTGAGATTCTGAAAGAGAAATTTCCTATTTTCTCCATTAAATGAGAATGCAAACTTTTTTGTAACTTCTTCATTATTTCCATTGAATTTCTCTAGAAAAGGTAACAGTTGTTTTTCCCTCGAAATTTTAACACAGTCTTCATGGTATTTTGAGCTATCAAATTTCTCAGGCTCTGCTCTATTTGTCATTTTTTTTTTTTAAATCTATGTTTTAACCCTTTTTTATTATACTCTGTGAAACAAAAATTTAACCAATTTTTTTCAACTTGTTACCTTTCTTGTTACATTCCACTGAGCTAACCTTAATTTTCTGAACCGACTTCTTCAAATGTCTGAGCTGGTCGTAAATTTCCGAGCTTACTTAAATTTCTCGATGGAAGTCAAAATTATGGATAACCCCTGAATCCTATACTTTCTCCCTTTTTCAACACCTATTATCTTAGCCTTTCTATTTTAAAACTCAGAGCCTGAATGTTAGCTGAATTTTATGAACTCAGGGTTTCATAAAATGAAAACTCAGTGCCCAAACTTGATTTTTCATGTTATCATGAGATAAGATTGTTATGATGATGGCGCAGAGAGTAGGCTTTTACTATGAAAGACCATAGTCTTATTTGCAGAACCTGAAGACATGTCACAGAGAGTTCAAATCATAGATACAAAGGAATGATAGTGGTTTACAGAAAACATAATCATAGTAACAGAGTATACAAGTCGTGCTGACAGAGAAATGAAATCATTGGCGGATACACTCATAAGCAGATATGGACTTCTTTTATAACTTATCAATAAACATTTGATACTTCATAAACTATATATATGCGCCCTAGCCTTTCAATTAAATCCATATATGCGCCCCGACCTTTCAATTAAATCCAAGGTTAAACCATGCATCAAATGTTCTCCAGTCATAAACCTTGGCTGTTATATTAAGAATGGGTCCCACCAATTAATGCACCTCTTCAATCGACGACTCCCAGCTCGTCGCACTGCAAACCCTGATCAAATGATCACCAATGAATATCACGTTTTTAAATTCTCCGATCATTAACGCTCCAAATCTATGCGAAATTAGTGGTATTAAAATACCACTACCTCCTTACGTGTCAACAGCAAAAACATATCACGCTTTTTTGATAAAGCTTTAATACAACTTTTCAACTGTGCAATACTGCCAATTTTCTATCTCAAACCCACTTTTACTGTTATCGCTCAAGATTCCACTCCTTATTCTTGTGGTTTCGCACCATTCCACTTCTGCACCACTCTGATTCTGATTTCGCTTCTCCTTTCACAAAATGTCTTATCCATTCTGAAGGCCCGTTAGTACTTTGTTGGCAGAGGTCTATTTGAAACAATGATGAATGTATGAGGGTATGGGTAGGAATGGTTAAAATGGATAATATGGGTAGGAATGGGTAGGAATAGGAATGGGTGTTATAAAAATAGAAGTGTTCGTATAGAAATAGGCAATGTGGTAATAGATATGAGCATATAGAAATGGGCAGAGGAATATGGGCATGAAACCATTTAGGCAATAAGATAGCTTATGGTTTCATAGGTTAGAATGCTTAGAATGGATTGATATAGGTTATGAAATTGATAATAAGCAATCATAATTATTTATTTAACACTAAAATAATCTAGGAATTTAAATGCTAAAAACAAAAATCTTTCAATACATTACACTTGTTGGCTGATAAAATCCTGATTTTGCTTTTTGCAGGTGTGACTGATCTGATTGTCTTTATAACTGATCCTTATCTTCCAAAACATGTCCCCTTGAAAAATCTGAAAATTCATGTTTGTGAAGCTTCTATTCATCTTTGGTGTTGATGCAGCCTTGTTTAGAATTCTGATATGCAACCTTTGAAAATTGTTGAAGTAGCCTTGTGTACCTTTGATGCAGTCTTTGAACAGGTCCCTCTGCTCTTGGTAGTATTGAAATAGCCTTTGAGCAGGTCCCTCTGTATAATCATGTTGAAACAGGTCCAACTGCATATTTTGTTGCTTGAACATGTCCCTTTACTGATTAGAACAAAACAGCTCTTATTGAAACATTGAATTACTGAAATAAATTCCTTGAAAAATTGAGAATGAGATGAGATAGGGAAAAACCACTGTTTCTTCTCCCCCACTAATTCTTTGACTTGTCCTCAACTCATTATTGAAATTATGAAAAACAAGAAATAACTAGAACAATGAATTCTTACCAGCCAAATGATTGGTTTTCTGGTAAGAATTCGGTTTTAGAGTGTTCCAGAGTCTGGTTTTCACATCTAAACCATTATTATTATTTATTATTATTAGTATTATTATTTTGTATTATTTTGTATTATTTTTTTATGTTTTATTATTTTTTTATTTTTTATTTTTTAAGAAATTGAAATGACTAAGGTAGAGATATCATAGCTGAAGGCTGTGATATCTCAACCTCCTTTTGCTGAGATATAGTTTGAACGAAATATTCTTTGTTGATGGGCTTATGATATAGTTTCAACCTATGTCCATTGACAATAAAGGTGTTGCTTTCTCCATCAATTGTAGTAAGTTTGACTGATCCGTTTTCAAATACTTGAACTATTTCATATGGGCCCATCCAATGTGTTGTGAACTTGGCTTTATGATCTCTAAATTTGGATTCAAAGAGTAAAGCCCAGTCACCTTCTTTAAACTCTTTCTTCTTTATATGTGATTCATGCCACTGCTTCCTTTGTTTCTGCATTAGGATTATTCTCTCCTCTGCTTGCTGCCTCATTTAATCTAACTGGTTCAATTGCGTTATTCTCTCTTTTTGTGCTTCATTGAGATCAATGCCTAAATCTGCAGCCATTTTATATGTATGTATCTGAAATTCAATAAGAATCATTACCTCTTTTCCATACACCAGCTGATATGGTGTAAATCCGGTAGTGTCTTTCCATGTAATTCTGTAAGCCCAGAGAGCATCCTTGAGCTTTTCCTCCTAGTTCTTTCTGTTCATTGCCACCATTTTAGTGATAATTCCTTCCAAAGTTTTATTTTTAGATTCCACTTGGCCATTGGCCTGTGGATGGTAAGGTGTACCTTTCCTGTGCTTGATTTTATATTTTTCTGTGATGTCTTGAACCAGCCTTGAAGTAGACTGAGTACCTTGGTCTGTTACTATCTCTCCAGGCACTCCATACCTAAAAAAAATTTCTTCAAAAAGGAAATTTATCACTGTTTGTTCAGTTTCCCGGAAAAGTGCTTTTGCTTCAACCCATTTAGTCACGTAGTCATTACATACTAAAATGTACATTTTACCCTTTGAAGGTGGATTGATAGGTCCTACAAAATCTAGAGCCCATTTTTCAAATGGCTCTAAATGTACTTGAGGCTAAAGTGGCATCTCATCTGAAGCAGTTGGTCTACCCATTCGTTGGAAACTGTCACAACTTCTCACATACTTCTTGGAATCCTTGAAAATTGATGGCCAATAATAGCCAAGACTGAGGATCTTGAATGATGTCCTTTTAGCTGAAAAATGCCCACCACAAGGCTCGTCATGGCAAGATTTTAAAATATCAATTCTTTCATCATTTATTACACATCTTCTAATAATCATATCATATCCACTGTAAAATAAATCTCCATTAACGCATGAATATCTGGCACTTTTCTTGATGATTTTTTTCTTCTCCTTTGAAGTAAATTATGGAGGTGTCTTTCCTATCGAGAGATAATTAGCTAAATCAGCATACCATGGATCCACTATTGAAAGTTAAAATAAATTTTCATCAGGAAAATAATCTTCAACTGGAACAACCTCACTTGGATTGTGGAGTATAGAAAGAAAATTAGCCACCTAGTTCTCTTTACTTGGTCTATCCAACACTGTAATATTAAATTCTTGTAGCAATAACAACCATCTGGTAACTCTGCCATTAGTTATTGGTTTTTTCATTAAGTACTTAATGGTAGAGTGGTCAATATGGATAAAAAACCCATAACCAGTTATATAATGTCGGAATTTATTCACAGCATGTATGATTGCAAGCATTTATTTTTCAGTAACTGTGTAGTTAAGTTCTGCAGGTGTCAGATTTTTACTAATAAAATAAATGGCATAATTCAAAGACTCTTATTTTTGGCATAATGAGGCACCTACTGCAGTATCAAATGCATCTTTAAATATGTGAAAGGGTAGGGTCCAATTATATCCTTTTAAAACTGGTGTGGTTGATAACTTTTCTTTGAGTGTTTCAAAAGCTTTTTGACAATTTTCATTCCAGTTGAAAGGTGCATATTTTGCAAGAAGCTTAAATAGAGGTAAAGCTATTTTACTAAAATGTTCAATAAACCTTCTATAATAGCTTGCATACCCAAGAAAGCTTCTTACTTCTTTTTGAGTTTTCGGAATTGGCAAATTGACAATGATTTGGATTTTTGATGGATCTACTTTAATGCCTTCTGAAGAAATATAATGACCAAATACTATCCCTTCATTTAGCATCATAAAACACTTTTCATTATTCAAGGATAAATTGGCTTCAATACATCTCTTCAAGACTTTCTCAAGATTTTCTAATGAATGCTCAAATGAATTACCATACACTGAAACATCATCCATATAAACTTCAAGAGACTCATGAACTAAATCAGCAAAAATAGCTAATACAGCTCTCTGAAATGTAGCTGGATCATTACAGAGTCAAAATGGTAAAACATTATAGGCATAAGTGCCCCAGGGACAAGTAAAAGTGGTTTTGTCCTGGTCCTCTAAGGCTATCCTGATCTAATTATAGCCACTGAAACCATCAAGAAAATAAAATGATGATTTCCCACCTAATGTATCCAAAACTTGGTCAATAAATGGTAGTGGAAAATAATCTTTGAGGGTTGCTTTGTTCAACTGTCTGTAGTCAACACAAATCCTCCACTTAACATTTTTCTTGGGCACTACTACCAATGGAGATATCCACTGACTTTCAGAGATGGGATAAATAAAATTGACTTTCAGTAGTTTTTGTAATTCATCTCTAACAATATCTTGAAGGATGGGATTCATTCTTCTCTGTGGTTGCCTCACTAGTCTTACATTACTATCTGTGTAAATATGGTGAGTGCATGTTTCTAGGTGGATTCCCTACATATCGGTGTAGTCCCAAGCAAATGCCTTTTGATATTTTCTCAATAATTGAATCAATTTATCTTCCTGAGATAAGTCTAGGTGTGTGCCAATATTTAATGTTTTTCCTGGACTAATCTCTATGATCTTACTCTATGTGTTTGTGATAGATTGAATGGGAAAAATGTTTTAAAATAATGTTTTCAAAGAATGAATGGTACATGTTTCTTGAAAACTTTGTGCTAAAAGTTGATCTACAACATTGTATTGTTCATTTCTTAATTCTTCAGAAATATCAGGTTGAGAAAGGAACAATTCTACCAAATCATCATTATTATGTTCTTGAAAATCATAGATTTGATTGATGCTGAAAACAAATTGAACTTCTTATTTATCATTGTATTTGTCATCAAGCCATAAGTTTTTTTCTACTGCTAGTGATTGTGCTGATGGGTATAGAGTGAGTTGTTTTCTTTCAGTTCTGTTAGCCACCTATAAAATTTGATATATCAAAAGGTGGCTAAATAATTTTTGGAGTCTTCAAGAAACAATTTTAATTGCTAAAAAAGTTATCTCTTAAAGACTCATGAAGACATAATGCCCTCTGTTTAAATCTTCACTGTTGTTTCCATTTCAAACTCAGAAATTCTGCTGATTTCATAGAGGAAAGACTACTGCAAAACACCTTTTCTCCCTTCCTTTCACTTCAAACTAACCATCATTTTTACCCCTTTTATCCCCTATGGGTTTCCTCTATTTTTCATTTTTCTTCATTTCCCCTTCATAAGATCCTCTTTACAAAGTTTAAAACCTACTTTTAAACTTTGTCGAAACCCCCAAATCCATCAAAAACCGTGAAAAAATTCATAAAAAATAAGTTTTTAATTGCAGGTTTAAGCCCCTTTGGGCTAAGCCTAAACCACTTCCCCACATATGCCTTGGTGTTGGAAATAAGCGCTAATGGTTCCAAGCACTTATCACATTGGAACAAAACACAGCGCACAAGTCTTTTTTCTTTATTTAGACCTCCAATGCGATTAGCCCCTCATTACATAGCCCTGATCCAATCACCGCTTCATATAACCCGAGAGACCGCAATCGGGCGCTTAAAATTTCATAAAAACCATTCCCGATTTCTATTTTCCTTTGTAAATTCAATAAACCCACTTTCCTAAGTTTTGGTCCAAACCCGCCAAAACAATGTTTTTTAATGTAAAATGGGTAGATTGAAAAGCCCCACACCAATGTTCTGATGCGATTGAGCCCCGTTGTGTTAACCCCCTCCCTCCGCTTTCCTCCATATAAACCTACGCCCAGGACCAAGAGTTAAAGTCCCGAAGCGCTAATCCCATCAGGTAAATATAAATGGGTAGATTGAAAATCCCAAAGGCCCGATCCCAATTGGCCCTTTCTATGTATAAGCCCTAGGCCTATTGCATTTCATATGAACCAATGGCCCCACAAATGGGTGCCAAACCATTTCATATTTATAACCCACTCCAAGCCATAAAACCTTTGTATTTCATTAAATTTTTGGCTTTCGTATGTTTTAAAGGGTTTCCGCCGGTTCATTATTTGAAGAAATCTCCACCGTTGATCCCAGACTGATGAAACGGCCCGTGCAATATCGCATCGTAATTTTTTGTCGGGCGTTTTTTATTCCCCCCTCCGATTGACGGCCCACAGTTAATTGCATTGGCACCATTCAAAGTTTTTTCCCCACCGATTGCACGCCTTCGATTGCATCTGGGCTGTCCACGTGTCAAGATCGGATGGTCTAGATCAATCCTTCCCACTTTGGTTATATTTTATGTGTTCTGCTTCATAAATTTTTTTGGCCAATCACAGTCGTTGATCTCTGTAGATCAATGGTCCTTATTAACCCATTCTCCACCTTTGTATCATTTTCATTTGATCCCCAGATGCAATCTCCACCATTGATCCTCACATCCAACGGCTCGTATTAACCCCGACAGGCCCTACCCATGTGGGTCTTGCCTCCCTCCACATTTGATCTCCGCCATCCAAATCTTTGATCCTACAGCCTAGATTAAAACCGCCCTGCCTCTTATCCCCTACACATCTGGTCGGTTTTGTGCTCACACTCCACCATTCGATCTAAGGGCCTGGATCTGACTTCGCACGCGGAGTTTCGTGCAACTTTCATCACGAAGGTTAATTTCCAAAATTTACGCGACATAAGCTATTTTCTAATGCCACGTGTTGGGCGGGAACGCATTTCGTGTTCGAAAAGGCAATACTGCATACCTGCCTTTTTATCACGCGAAAACAATTATTTTTCCCTCTAAAACCACCTTTCCCCATTTCTATTACGATTTTTCGCGCGCACTCCTCGCTGTTGATCTCTGCAGATCAATGGCTTGGATCTAATCTCCTGTTACACATTTCCCTCCGCCTTCTTCCAAAGGATTTCATAGATCAACCACAACCATTGATCTCTGAGGCCCTTTTTCATCTGACGGCCCGGGATCGTTCAGAAACCCCGAATGATTTTTCAATGCATTTTTCTTCACAAAAGGTTTTTAAACCTTGTTTCTTTGCAATTTCCTCCATTTCCCTATAAAGCGACCCCTTTCCTTTATTTTGTTTTCCCAACTTATTTCCACCGTTGATCTCTGCAAAGATCAAATGGCCTAGACTTAATCCTCTATGTTATTTTCACCCACTGCTCTCCTTTGGACTTTTACGCACGATCTCCACCATTGGATGCTGCCATCCAACATCCACGCTCCTCCCCACAACCTCCAAAGTAGTTTTACCCCAATACGCAAGATTTATTAATTGTTTTTTGTATTTTTGCAGGTTTTATATGGTTTTTCTATTATATCAAAGGAAAACCAAAGGCTGGGGATGACGATCTCCCATGCCTTTGTGCATACATCAAGATCATTCCAAAGGGTTCAAAGTCACATTTCATCAATGCTTCATGGGAATTGATGCCATATGATCCCTTTGCGGCACCTGCACATCAACAAGACACAAAAAATTAAATCAAACAAAAGAGTACAATGTTGAAGACTTAAACACAGCAGAACAGAAGATTGAAGACTTTTTTCACTATTTTGGGGGATTACGGCTAAGATGGAGAATCAAAAGCCTAATCCTCCAAATTAAAACATAGTTAACGACAAATCAAGATATTTATCAGTCATAAAGAGCCTCCACTGCCACATTAGAGGCAAATTGATTCCTCTCAGCTACCTAATGCCACCCGTAACCTCAAAGCATTCAACAGAGGCTGAGTTATGATCAGAAAAGAAGATATTTGCCTCAGCATAGCCAAATAGTTAATTCTGCCCAAGGAATTTAGAGCAAAAATATCAGCAGAGTTATTACAACCTTAAACAAAGCCTTAAACTCAACAAAAGCTCTCACCGAACTTAATTCTTAAATGTAAAACAATTAATATAGACGGAACATCTGTAAACTTCTCCATCAAGCCCATCAAAGGCCGAGAAGCTATTAAATCTATATTAATTGACTTGGGAGATCTTTTATTCCCTCCCACCTCCTCATTCCTTCTATAAATACTTCTATAGAAGATGAGAAAATGTTGGTTGCTGAACTTTGAAATATACTTGTGCTCGAATTTTTTACCTGTAAATAGTGTTAAAAGTCTCTTGAAGCTTTGTTTGTGATAGAATAGTTAGGCTGAGAAGTGAAGATGATTGTTGAACTGAAACATTGGACTTAAAGCTGTAACTGGTTTGAAGCATCAATACAAGTTGATTTATGGGACCCTAGTCTATGTCAACGGTGATGTTATTTCTTATTGTAAATCGTTATTTTATTTCTGTTTTCACTTTTTCCATCTTCTTTGATAAATAAAAACAAGCATAGAGTTAGGATTTACTGTATATCAGTACCCTTCTCTGACTGATAAGCTTTATCTAAATGTTTTCTTCCAATTTTGTTGTTTAGGAATGATTTAATTCAGTTTGAGCAGTTAGGAATGTTGGCGTTCCCTCGTCCTACTATTTAAGCTAAATATTGTTCTTGAATGTTATTTTCAGTTTATGTTAAGAAGAGATGAACTGACGAAGTAATGGTGAGCCCTGTCCTTTAGTTTTATCCCCAAAAACTATCTGAAATTTTCCCTAAGAATGTGTTGAAAGCAGGCTAGGTTCAAAGTCCTTACCTGATCTTAGACATTTCTTCATTATCATATGTGTTTCCCCTTGTTTTAAAGTGTTTTTCTATTGAAAGTGCATCAAAAGCTGGCTAGTTTCAAAGTACTTACCAGATCTTAGATTACTTTTATGTCTTTCTTAAGTGTATATCAAAAGCAGGATAGTTTCAAACTACTTACCTGATCTTAGGCTGCTCTTTGTTCTTCATTTGTTTAATTCCCCTTCTTTTTGTATCATTTCATTCCATAAAATCAACTTTAAAGAGATCCTTAGACATAGATGACTTTCCCCATGGACCACTCTTGAACCTTGTTATTTCAATTAAATCGTATTATGCCTCCATAGCCCAATGGACTAAAAACAAACGTTATATCTATCATTTTAGCCAAAGATTCTTCTGATTTCTTGCAACTTCACAACTTTGAAACTCTTTCCATTTTAGGACTTTCCACTCAAATAATAATCATGCTCAACCATCCAAAACAAACAAAAACCCTCGGACTTCATAACTAGCCTAATATCATTACCCTAAAGCTTTTAAAGATAAATCCATATTTACACTTATTGGAGAGATCCGTCTCCGGATTCAGGAGGGCTAGATCCTAGAATCCAAAAGTGGTTGAAATAGTGTTCTCCCTGCAGTTGGACTTTTCCAATCTTGCTAATTACAGAGAGCTAACATTTTTGGCGACTCCACTGGGGATTATGAGTTAATCACAGGCTAAGTACATCTTAGCACTCAGAAAAACCCTCGATTCAAGAACATTGTGCAGTGAGTAAAAAGTAGCCTTTTCAAGCACTACCTAATAATGGTAATCATGATAAAACTTGTTTTAATCAGTGACAAACTGGGCAAACCCTAGGATTATCATAAAAGCTTATCTAACCTTGAATTTTCAGCTGGCTTAGCCATAAGAGCATACTATTTTTGTCTCATAACCATAGCTAATTTTTGAAACATATTTAGGATACTCTTAAACAACCAATATAACTAAAAAATAACTCAGAAAACCCAAAAATATTTCAGATTGGTATCTAATAAACATGGTGGTGGACCATAAAACCTTTTACCTCCAAAAGAGCTAAAAACTTCCACTTGGCGACTCCACAATCCTAAAACAGACCTTAAGACTCCACTGGGAAGACCCATAATATTTGTAACATTATTCAAACCTAGTTAGAGGACTGTAGGATTAAAGTTTGCATGAAACAGATTAGTTAACCTCTTAAATATTGTCATATCTGGTTGAACTTTTCTGGTTCAATAGGGTCCAAAAAACACAGCATAGTGGCTCCTAGAAAGATTCATACTAGAGCCTATCCTGACCCAAACCCACCTAAGATAGTTGATAACCCTAAAAGTATCCTTGGGAAGTCTCCTAAGATACAATTTTCAACTGTTTTCAGATCACCCTTGAGAGCAAATTTAGTTCCTGAAAATCTTACTGCTCTACAACAATCATAAGTTGACTTAAGAAATCCATTTAGAACTAGGTCACTTGATGATATAATTCAGATAAACTCTGAATCTCCACTTTCATCCCAAGATAGAACTGAGTATCCTAGTAGTAGAGAAACTACACCACCAAATTTACATTTTCTTCACAATTTAGGTGCCTCTCATCCAAGATGAGCTCAGCAATCTATTCTTGCTTCATCCACATCCGTTCATCCTACGTTCACTATTCAAACCACTCCACTTCAGCCCATTTTCCCTCTTGTTAATCCACCTCTTGTAAATCCACCTCCACCACATATCATGGCAGCATGGTATGCTCCCTTAGTCCTTCCTGTTCCCTTAGTCAATCTTCCATAGGAATATCAGTCCAAAATACCATTGTATGATCCCAGTAATGCTACAACTTCATCACAACATGTGGATAAAATGAATGACTACTTTGACAGAAATGAAATTGATGATGATTCTATCAAACTTAGACTATTTGCTCAGAGTTTGGGGGGAGAAGTAAGAAAATGGTTTAAAGGCTTAACCCCCCACAGTATAAATGATCTCCAAGCATTCCATCAGACATTTCTAAACAAATGGGAAGTGAGGAAAAACCCTCTTTAGATGCTTTCTGAATACAAAAATCTCCACAGAAAAACTGGGGAAAGTGTACAAACTTACTGCACTAGATTTAACAGTGTGTATAATGCACTTCCCCCAGATCTAAAACCTCCACAAGGCTTAGCTCTAAACAAGTTGCCTGAAGGGTTTGACCCTGAAATGGCCTATCAGCTAAGAGAAAGAGATCCTCTAACCCTTGAAGACATGAAAAAAGGGGCTCTTGCTTTGGAAGTTAACTTAATGGGGAAAAGAGCAAGAATGAAGAATGAAAAGAGAGTGTCCTTTAGAGAAGAATCCACACCTTCTACTTCCAGCTCTAAAATGGAAAGAACGATGGAGGAGATGATGAAGAAAATGAGCATCCTTGAGAGAGAACAAGCAAGTCAAAACCAAACTACTCTTCAAAATAGAAATGAGAACCAGAATCAGAATTTCAGAAGAAACCAACCTCTAAACAGACCTAGGGAAGATGATCAACAGATCACTCCTCCCTTCCATCAAAACTATGTAAGTGAGGTTTAGGAAACATATGAGCAAACAGAGGATGATGATATTAATATGTTGGGAGTAGATAATGATGAATTTGAGGTTCATTATGATAGAAAGCAAGGTATGTATACACCCTATGATGACAAAAGAGATAATGATGAAAGTTATTATCAAGACATGGAGAATGTCATCATAGAGTCTCAAAGAGAGTATGACCTTAGGAGAAAAATCAATCAAGAAACTCCCAAAACCAAAACCTCTGACAAATATTCACAAAACAACACTGTAAACAAACCCAAAATTGTAAAGCAAAAAGACAAGACAATGGCTGTTATTCTGATAAAGGTAAAGAGAAAGACACTCAAAACAATGAAAAACAGAGTCCAGACCTTAGCAGTACTAACACTTCAGCTAGTACTCCTGTTAAAACAATTTTTTCAAATGTAAATAGAGAAAATCAGAAAACAGATTTTGCTGACAGATTGGCAGTAAATAGGGCTGAGACAAGCACTTCAAAGAATCAAATTCCTTTCAGCCCGGAGCAGGAAATTTCCAAAATTAAAATCTTTGTTCCTCTCTCTGAACTAGTTGCCAAAAATGTATATAGAACCAAAATTTTGAAGGCTTTAAACATAGAGGACAATAATGACACAGTCAATATTAATGATGACCAACTAGAGCTTATTTTTGGTCCAAAGATTGAAGGTAGGTATCAAGAGGGACCTGTTCCTCCCTTTTATGTAAGTTTAAACATTCATAACAAGATTTTGCATAACGCTATGCACGATTCAGGGGCCTCTCACAATTTAATGCCAAAAGCTGTAATGGAGAGCCTGGGTCTAGAAATCACCAGACCTTATAAGGACCTTTACTCCTTTGACTCAAGTAGAGTAAAATGTTTAGGACTAATCAAATACCTCTACGTTAACTTAGCACAGATTCTAGCCAAATGCTTGGTCATGGATATTGTTGTGGCTGATGTGCCCCCAAAGTATGGAATGTTGTTATCTAGGTCTTGGGGGGCTAAGTTACAAGGGACTATGCAGATGGACATGACCTATGCAACCATCCCTGTGTTTAATCAGACAAGAAAACTTTACAGGGAGTCCCATATGCAGTACATGGTGACTAGTCAAGACAGACCTCAAAAATCTCCTCTGTATTCTGTAAATACAGGCCTCGATTCTTTTATCCTATTTAAAAATTAAAAATTCAATGAATGAGTCACTTTAAATGAATTAATGGTCGATAGAGAGGAAGAGGAAAACATCACAGAAGTATCTAAACAGTTTTCTACATTTGAAAACTCTAGCGAACCAAACACAAATCTTGAACTACAAATCATATGTCCATCGCTCTTTAACCTTGATAGTCAAGAAAACAACCCCTGACACAGTGAAAAACATGGGGAATTAAAACAGTTTCAACCAAGTGCTGATACACAAAAACAATCAGAGAGCACGTTAGTTGAAGAGGATTATAGTCAAACTGATAAACCCGAGACTAGTCCTCTGTGGAGTATGTATTTTGACGAGTCGTGCACTAGAAGCAATGCTGCTGCTAGTGTATGGATATGTAACACTAATAACAACCACACAGAAAGCATTTCCTGTAGATTAAACTTCCAGTGTTCGAATAACATAGTGGAATATGAATCCCTGCTCTTAGGCTTACATTTATTGAAAAAGTTAGGAGCCAAAAGAATTAAAGTGCATGGGGATTCAGAATTAATCATTAGGCAAGTCAATGGGGAATATAACGCTAATCATCCCAGACTTAGGGCCTACCGAAACGATGTCGTGGATCTGTTAAGAACTTTTGAGGAGTCCCAATTAATTTTTGTCCCGAGAAAAAGAAATATCACAGCCCACATCTTAGCTTTTGCTGCTAGAACATGCTTAATGCCATATGAAACTAAATAATGCACAACTCAGATTAAATTAAGACCAACCGTTCCTAACAACGAAAAATATTGGCAAGTGTTTGATGGAGACAAACAAATAGAAGACTTCATGCAATTTAGAAATCAATTTGAACTACACAATTCAGATTCAGATTATGAAACAGACTGCAATAGTGAAGAAAATTTTCTTGGTGAAGAAGAGCAATCTCTTGAGGTCGCCAATAAAAATATACTGTCTAGAAAACTTGAAAAAAAAACAGAAATGATTGCAGAGTTAGAAACAGAGGAGTTAGAAACCCTGCAGTCTAAAGACTAGATTTTTCCCGAGGGTCTGGCCCCTTTAGAAGAGTTATTTGATTTTAACGATGTGTCTAAGAAACCAAAACTAGAGCCTATAGAGACTGAAGTTGAGGAGTGCAATATAGGCAGTGAACTAAAACCAATGATGATCAAACTGTCTAAAACTTTACCAACTCACATTAAACTCAAATACATAGAGTTGCTTAAAGAATTTTCTGATGTTTTTACGTGGGGTTACGAAGATATTAAGTCCTATGACACTGAAATAATACAACACAAAATCCCTCTTAAAGAAAACCAAAAACCATTCAAACAGAAGTTGCGTAGAATAAACCCTGTTCAGTTACCTTTGGTTGAGAATGAGATCAAGAAAATGTATGAATCTGGTACTATTGTCCCTATTAGATATTCTGAGTGGGTGTCTAATCTGGTGTCAGTTAGGAAGAAAACAGGAGAGATTAGGCTTTGTATAGACTTTAGAGACTTAAACAAAGCTTCACTCAAGGAAAACTACCCTTTACCCAATATGGATCATATTTTGCAAAGGGTAGTTGGTTCAAAAATAATTTCTTCGCTTGATGGCTACTAAGGGTATAATCATATTTTAGTTCACCCTAATGATCAACTAAAGACAACATTTACTACACCTTGGGGCACTTTCATGTATGTGAAAATTCCCTTTGTTCTAATGAACGCTGGAGCAACTTTTCAAAGAGCCATGGACATAGCATTCTCAGAAGAATTAGGCTACTTCATCATTATTTACCTTAATGATGTTACTGTTTTTCAAAGACATATGAAGAGCACTTAGAACATTTGAGAAAAGTTTTCGAGAAATGCAGAAAGTTTGGGATATCTTTAAACCCTAAGAAAACACTATTTGGGCTCCAAGAAGGTAAACTTCTTGGGCACATTATTTCTGAGGAAGGTATTAAGATAGATCCAAAGAGGATTGAGGCCATATTGCAAATATCTTACCCTTGAAACATCAAGGAACTGCAATCTTTCACTAGAAAGATAAATTTCTTGAGAAGATTCATCCCCAACTTGGCTGAGCTCCTTCGAAATATTACAAACATGCTGAAGAAGGAGCAAGGGGTAAAATGGACCTTGGAAGCAAAGAAGTCCTTTGAGCTGGTGAAACAAGCGTTAACCAAAACACTAGTTCTAATAAGTCCTGATTTTTCAAAAGATTTTTATATTTTTTCATTTGCATCAGAACATACAATAATTGTTGTCCTTTTACAGAAAAAACCACAGGGACAAGAGCAGCCTATTGCATTCTTTAGCAAGGCCTTGAGGGATTCCCCTTTGAAGTATAACATTATGGAAAAGCAAGCCTTTTCTTTGGTTAAGGCTTTAAAAGACTTCAGAGTGTACATCTTGCACTCACACATCATTGCCTTTGTCCCGAATTCAGTTGTGAAAGATATTTTAACACAGGACCCAGATGGTAAGAGAGGTAAGTGGATTGCTGTTATTCTTGAATATGATTTAGAGATAAAGCCCACTAAACTCATCAAAGGCCAAGGTCTAGCTAGATTGATGGCTGAATCAAATTTTGAAGTTCTTGATATTAATATGATTAATGCTTTAAACAACCAAGAAGAATTCTCAACTCCCATTGTTGAAGATCATTTTATGAATTCCTCTTGGTATGTTGATATTCTTTATGTTTTTCTTAATTTGAACACAGCTCCCGGTTTGACAAAAAAAAAGGCAAGGTTTTTAAAGTTAAAAGCTGTAAACTATTGCATTATAGATAAATGTCTTTATTGGAAAAATACAAGTGGAATATTTCTTAAATTTTTGCCTGAGTTGGATGCAGAGAAGGTTAAGCACGAGTTCCATGAAGGAGAGTGTGGAGGCCATTTATACTGGAAGACAACAGCCAAAAAAATCTTGAGGGCCGGTTACTATTGGCCTACTCTCTTTCTTGATGTACACAATATGATAATTGCCTATCATAAATGCCAAATTTTTGAAGGAAAAAGGAAGCTGCTACCCTTACCTATGCATCCAATCACTGTTGAAGCTCCATTTCAATAGTGGGGACTTGACTTCATAAGAGAAATCCATCCACCATCCTCTTCCCAGCATAGATGGATTCTCACTGCCACCGACTACTTCACTAAATGGATAGAGGCCATCCCTTGTAGGTAAACCAATGATTCTATTATTATAAAATTCATGGAGACTAATATTCTCTCTAGATTTGGTTGTCCTACCAATATCATCACTGATAATGCAACAGCATTTGGATTGAAGAAGATGGTTTAATTCTGTCACAAATATAAAATTACATTGGGTCATTCCACGGCCTATTACCCTCAAGGTAATGGTCTTGCAGAATCCTCAAACAAAATTTTGGTGAACATAATAAAGAAGTTGTCAGAGGATAACAAGAAGTCTTGGCACACAAAGCTAGTTCATGCACTTTGGGCTGACAGATTGACTTTGAAGAAATCTATTGGTATGTCACCCTACCAGCTTGTGTATGGCACTGATGCAATTTTTCCAACCAGCTTTGGTGTACTAGTTATGAAGGTAATTCAAGAGGTTTAGCTTGAAGACAATGACATGATCAGAAGGGTAAATCAGAATATTCACCTTCAGCAAACTAGAGAAGAGGTTTATAACAAAGCATTACAAAAGCAAGACATCATTAAAAATATTTTTGACAGAATAACTAAGGCTAGCAATTTTAATGTTGGGGAAAAAGTTTTAAAGTGGGACTCAAGGAGAGAAGGCAAGTGAAAGCATGGCAAATTTGACAAATTATGGCTTGGCCCTTACTTCATTCATTCAGCTGCTAGTAATAATGCTTATTTTTTGTAGGATTTGAATGGAGCAGACCTGTTTGGGGGTCCTCTCAATGGCAGGATGCTCAAACATTACTTCTCTTAATCCATTATGTTCTGAAAGCCTTTTATCTTTTTTCCATTATAAATATTTCATCCATCATTGCATTCAAAGTTAGAAAAATAAAAAATATAGAAACAATAGAAGAAATAAAAGAGGGCAGATTGTAAAAACAATAAAGGTACAACCCCCTACCAACAAAAAGAGAAATGAATTTTGAAAGTGTGCAAGCTTAAAAGCCACTCTTGAAGAATACACTTCTAATTAGTCATACAGCCTAATCTTGACTAATTAGCTTTAAATTTACTGCTGATAGGTTAGTGAATTCGATTTTCCAAACATTTTAATCTTGGCTTATCAGTAGGTATATTAGGATAGAAATTAAAGGTTCAAACATGCTAAAAATATGAACCTAAGTATCCAAAAGAATATTGGCTCCCATCTATTTAAATTTTTTGAGTAAAAAAAAGAGGTAAAACTAGTTCTAATCAGCTCAAAATCTGAACCAGATTATAAAGAAAAACAGCTCACACAAAGGTAAAAACAGAGCTGAAAAAAGATGAAGTGCTTTGAACTTTCAAATCTTAAGCCTTCCATTTTGATTTAATTTTCTGCAAGATAATATCTATGTGCAGCTTGTTTTTTTGCCATAGATCAACTACAAGTTAGACTGTTCAATCCTGACTTGTATGCTTTTAAATCTCTGTTTTAGAAATTAGAGAATAAAAATCTGTTAGACTGTTTAATCCTAACAGATTGGTAGATTAGGTAGAGAAGCATATGGGCTCAACTGTTTAATATGAGTTCATGGAGAAATAAGGAGTAGAATTATATTAGATTTTTTGATTTCAAAAGAATAAAATGTTGTAAAATATTTTTCCAATCCAAGTGCACTATAAAGAAGAAAAAACGTTAGATCAATAGGATTGGGTAGGTAGAAAGCTTGTTGAGGAAAATCCATTATTTTTTCATGGCTACTAACATTTTCAGAGCAAAAGAAGATCATCCAAGTAAAGAAAGGCAACCCAATGGATAAGGCACTGATCAGCCTCCCAGAGAAGGCAAGTCTGAAGTTCTTGATGCCTTCAAGAAGGCACCATCCCCAAGTGGAGCCACTGTTAGCCACCTATAAAATTTGTTATATCAAAAGGTGGCTAAATAATTTTTGGAGTCTTCAAGAAGCAGTTTTAATTGCTAAAAAAGTTATCTTTTTAAGACTCAAGAAGACATCATGCCCTTTGTTTAAATCTTCACTGTTGTTTCCATTTCAAACTCAGAAATTCTATTGATTTCATAGAGGAAAGACTGCTGCAAAACACCTTTTCTTCCTTCCTTTCACTTCAAACTAACCATCATTTTTACCCCTTTTATCCCCTATGGGTTTCCTCTATTTTTTATTTTTCTTCATTTCCCCTTCATAAGATCTTCTTTACAAATTTTAAAACCCACTTTTAAACTTTTCCGAAATCCCCAAATCCATCAAAAATCGTGAAAAATTTCATAAAAAATAAGTTTTTAACTGCAGGTTTAAGCCCCTTTGGGCTAAGCCTAAACCACTTCCCCACATATGCCTTGGTGCTAGAAACAAGTGCTAATGGTCCCAAGCGCTTATCGCATCAGAACAAAACACAACGCACAAGTCTTTTTGCTTTATTTAGACCTCCAATGCGATTAGCCCCTTATTACATAGCCCCGATCCAATCACCGCTTCATATAACCGAAGAGCCTGCAATCGGGCGCTTAACATTTCATAAAAACCATTCCCGATTGCTATTTTCCTTTGTAAATTCAATAAACCCAATTTCCGAAGTTTTGGTCCAAACCCGCCAAAACAATGTTTTTAAACATAAAATGGGTAGATTAAAAAGCCCCGCACCAATGTTCCAATGCGATTGAGCCCCGTTGTGTTAACCCCTGCCCTCCGCTTTCCTCCATATAAACCTACACCCGGGACCAAGATTTAAAGTCCCGAAGCGCTAATCGCATCGGGGAAATATAAATGGGTAGATTGAAAAGCCCAAAGGCCCGATCCCGATTGGCCCTTTCTATGTATAAGCCGTGGGCCTATCACATTTCATATGAACCAATGGCCCGCAGATGGGTGCCAAACCATTTCATATTTATAACCCGCTCCAAGCCATAAAACCTTTGTATTTCGTTAAATTTTTAGTTTTCGTATGTTTTAAAGGGTTTTCGTTGGTTCATTATTTGAAGAAATCTCCATCGTTGATCCTAGACCGATCAAACGGCCCGCGCAATATCACATCACAAGTTTTTGTCGGGCATTTTTTATTCCCTCCTCCGATTGACATTCCTCGATCCATTCTCCGCCGTCGATCTGATCTGCAGATCGATGGCCCATAGTTAATCGCATCGGCGTCATTCAAATTTTTTTCCCTGCCAATCGCACACCTCCGATTGCATCTGGGCCGTCCACGTGTCTATATTATATGGTCTAGATCAATCCTTCCAACTTTGGTTATATTTTATGCGTTCTGCTTCATAAATTTTTTTGGCCAATCACAGCCGTTGATCTACAAATATCAACGATCCTTATTAACCCATTCTCCGCCTTTGTATCATTTTCATTTGATCCCTAGATGCAATCTCCGACGTTGATCCTCACATCCAACAGCTTGTATTAACCTCGATAGGCCCTACCCATGTGGGTCCTACCTCCCTCCACATTTGATCTCCGCCGTCCAAAGATTTGATCCTACGGCCCAAATTAAAACCACCCTGCCTCTTATCCCCAACACATCTGGTCGGTTTCGCACTCACACTCCACTGTTCGATCTAAGGGCATGGATCTGACGGCGCACGCGGAGTTTCACACAACTTTCAGCATGAAGGTTAATTTCCAAAATTTACGTGATATAAGCTATTTTCTGATGCTACGTGTCGGACAGGAATGCATATCGCATTCGAAAAGGCAATACCGCCTACCCGCCTTTTTATCACATGAAAACAACTGTTTTTCCCTCTGAAACTGCCTTTCCCCATTTCTATTACGATTTGTCATGCGCTCTCCCCACCGTTGATCTCTGCAGATCAACGGCTTGGATATAATCTCATGTTACACATCGCCCAGAGATCAACGGCTTGGATCTAATCTCATGTTACACATCGCCCTCCGCCTTCTTCCAAAGGATTTCACAGATCAACCACATCCATTGATCTCTAAGGCCCTTTTTCATCTGACGGCCCAGGATCATTCGGAAACCCTGAATGATTTCTCAATGCATTTTTCTTCACAAAAGGTTTTTAAACCTTATTTCTTTGCAATTTCCACCATTTCCCTATAAAGCGACCCCTTTGCTTTATTTTTTTTTCTCGGCATATTTCCACCGTTGATCTCTGCAAAGATCAAATAGCCCAGACTTAATCCTCTGCGCTATTTTCACCCACCGCTCTCCTTTGGACTTCTACGCACAATCTCCACCGTTGGATGCTGCCATCCAATGGCCATGCTCCTCCCCACAACCTCAAATGTAGTTTTACCCCAATACGCAAGATTTCTTAATTGTTTTTTGTATATTTGCAAGTTTTATATGGTTTTTCTATTATATCAAAGTAAAACCAAAGGTTGGGGATGACAATCTCGCATGCCTTTTTGCATACAACAAGATCATTCCAAAGGGTTCAAAGTCACGTTTCGTCAATGCTTGATGGACATTGATTCCATATGAGCCCTTTGCGGCACCTACACATCAACAAGACACAGAAAATTAAATCAAACAAAAGAGTATCAATGTTGAAGACTTAAACATAGCAGAACAGAAGATTCAAGACTGTTTTCACTATTTTGGGGGATTACGGCTAAGATCCAAAATCAAAAGCCTAATCCTCTGAATTAAAACATAGTTAATGACAAATCAAGATATTTATCAGTCTTAAAGAGCCTCCACTGCCACATCAGAGGAAAATTGATTCCTCTCAGCTACCTAATGCCACCCGTAACCTCAAAGCATTCAACAGAAGCCGAGTTATGATCAGAAAAGAAGATTTTTGCCTCAACGCAGCCAAATAGTTAATTCTGCTAAAGGAATTTAGAGCAAAAATATCAGCAGAGTTATTACAACTTGAAACAGAGCCTTAAACTCAACAAAAGCTCTCATCGAGCTTAATTCTTAAATGTAAAACAATTAATATAGACAAAACATCTGTAAACTTCTCCATTGAGCCCATCAAAGGCCGAGAAGCTATTAAATCTATATTAATTGACCTGGGAGATCTTTTATTCCCTCCCACCTCCTCATTCCTTCTATAAATACTTCTATAGAAGATGAGAAAATGTTGGTTGCTGAACTTTGAAATATAATTTTTCTTGAATTTTCTACCTGTAAATAGTGTTCAAAGGATCTTGAAGCTCTGTTTGTGATAGAATAGTTAGCCTGAGAAGTGAAGATGATTGTTGAACTGAAACATTGGACTTAAATTTGTAACTGGTTTGAAGCATCAATACAAGCTGATTTATGGGATCCTGGTCTATGTCAATGGTGATGTTATTTCTTATTGTAAATCGTTATTTTATTTCTGTTTTCACTTTTTCCATCTTCTCTGATAAAGAACAGCAAGCATAGAGTTAGGATTTACTGTATATTAGTACCCTTCTCTGACTGATAAGATTTATCTAAATGTTTTCTTCCAAATTGTGTTGTTTAGGAATGATTTAATTCAGTTTGAGCAGTTAGGAATGCTAGCGTTCCCTTGTCCTACTATTTAAGCTAAATATTGTTCTTGAATGTTATTTTCAGTTTATGTTAAGAAGAGATGAACTGAGGAAGTAATGGTGAGCCCTGTCCTTTAGTTTTATTCCCAAAAACTATCTGAAATTTTCCCTAAGAATGTGTTGAAAGCAGGCTAGGTTCAAAGTCCTTACCTGATCTTAGACATTTCTTCGTTATCATATGTGTTTCCCCTTGTTTTAAAGTGTTTTTCTATTGAAAGTTCATAAAAAGCCGACTAGTTTCAAAGTACTTACCAGATCTTAGATTAATTTTATGTCTTTCTTAAGTGTATATCAAAAGTAGGATAGTTTCAAAGTACTTACCTGATCTTAGGCTACTCTTTGTTCTTCATTTTTTTAATTCCCCTTCTTGTTGTATCATTTCATTCCATAAAATCAACTTTAAAGAGATCCTTAGACATAGATGACTTGTCCCATGGACCACTCTTGAACCTTGTTGTTTCAATTAAATCCTATTATGACTCCATAGCCCAATGGACTAAAAATCAGCATTATATCTATCATTTTAGCCAAAGCTTGTTCTGATTGCTTGCAACTTCACAGCTTTGAAACTCTTTCCATTTTAGGACTTTCCACTCAAATAATAATCATGCTCAACCATCCAAAACAAAAAAAAACCCTCGGACTTCATAACTAGCCTAATATCATTACCTTAAAGCTTTTAAAGATAAATCCATCTTTGCACTTATTGGAGAGATCCCTCTCCAGATTTAGGAGGGCTAGATCCTAGAATCCCAAAGTGGTTGAAATAGTGTTCTCCCTGCAGTTGGAATTTTCCAATCTTGATAATTACAAAGAGCTAACAAGTTCCTCGTGAAATAATCATATTACCTGATCTACACCCTATGAATGAACCAGCAGTTGCTAACCATGGTCTACCAAGGATGATAGGGTGTCCTCCTAAATTAGATTTTGGCTAAAGGAATAAAAGTCAACTGGATACTCCCAAGAGTCCAGTGAAACAATTATGTCCTCCAAAATCCCTTCAGGAATGACTTTAGAACTATCAACTAGTTCTAGGACAATTGGTGTGTATTGCAAGTTTGTGAGCTGCAATGTTTTCATTGTTTCAAGGGTCATCACATTTATTGTAGCCCCAAGTTCAATCAAAGTGTTTGGAATAGGTATGTTGTTAATAATTTTAGTGACTCTGGGAATACTAGGATCAACATACTTTTCCATTGAAATGGTGCTTATCATGAGGCCAGCTAGATGTCCAATAACATGAATATTTTGTGGGTCAAGTCTTTTCTTTGTAGGCTTCTTGAGGCATAGTTCTTTGATTGCTTTAGTATATATCAGAATGTCTTTTATGGCTTGAAGTAGTGGAATTTTTATATAGACATTCTTTAACTCATCTAAAACATCAAACTGAGGTAAAGACATGGGGAGTTTTGCTTGGATCAATCTATCTGGAAAAGGTGGTGGATGCATTGGTTTCATTTGCTTATTTTGGATGTCATCATTTTGTTCCTTTTGAATTGGAGTTTCATCTTCATTCTATTTGTTTTTTTTTTGTTTGTCAGCTACTGGATGTTCTTTTTGAAGTATCCTACCAGACCTAAGCTCAATATTTTGTAAAGGTAGAATGGGGTAAGATGTTCCCTCATCTACACTGTAGGCTGGTCTATCTGCTCTATTATTTGGATTAGGTACAAGTTGAGCAGGTATCTGAGTAGGTCTAGGAGGCTGGTTAGATGGAAGTTTTAATTGAGATGAATTTATTGGTGGAGGAGCAGACAATGTTTGTTGAGTGTTTCGAGGTTATTGGACAACTTGCTGCTGAGGATATTGCTGATATGTTTGAGGATACTGCTGATATGGCTGAGGGTATTGTTGGTATGGTTGAGAATATGGTTGGTATGGTTGAGGATATTGTTGAAATGGTCTCCATTGTTGCTGTAGGTAAGTTTTTTGTTGCCAATGCATGGGAACATTCCAAGAATTCTGAACATACATCTGATCTTGTGCAGGAAATTGGAAATTTTGATTTGGAAACATACCTGGAGGTGGAGGTCATGGTTTCCATGGTCTCTTAGTTCCCATGAAATACAAATTCACCATATCTGTGTTGGCTTCCAAATTACAATTCTGCAAAATCTTGATTTTAGAGTAATGAAAGATATCATGATTTTCAGTGCAAAAGGCACAAACTTGAAGATTTTGAACATTTTCTAAAGGGCAGTCTTTCAAAGCATGTTTCTTCCAGCACTTTGGACAAAAGAAAGCCATTAATTGATCTTCTTCTTCCTGTCTTTTCTTTTCTTTTAAAGTGTCTATTTGGTTTCCCAAGGTACTTAATAGGTCTGTTTTGAATTATTCTAATAAGTTTCCTATTTCAACCCTTGTAACACTAGCTGAAGCAGATTTAGTGGCTTTGGATGATATGGTTCTTTTTCCGTTCCTAGCTTTGCTCCTAGAATACTTTTCACATAAATCGGTAATCTAATCAAAAGGTACAGTATAAATATCACCTTTTCCCATCAAATTAAGATCATCTAAGTATTCTTATCGGATGCCGTTCAAAAATATTGTTCGGATCAGATCAAGAGACATGGTTCTATGTTTTGATTTTTGTAGATTGTAAACAAATCGTTCCAAATATTCCTCTAAGCTCTCATCCTCCTGTTGATTCATTCTAAAGATATCATCTTTAGAATCTCTTGTTCTACAATAAGGTTGGTATTTCTTTAAGAATATTTTTCTCATGCCATCCCAATCAGTTATTGCATGTTCACCAAGTCCCATGAAACACCTAAGTGCTGATGCTTTTAGTGTTGCTGGAAAGAGTCTAAACCTATGGGCATCATTTGTGTAACCATATGTTCGGCATACTATGTCAAATTCAAACAAGAATGAATCTGGATCTTCTGAAGCCATGCCTTAAAAGTTTGGTAGTACAGATGGAGGTATGTTTTTCATTTTTATTTCCTCATCATTGTTTTCTCCTGGTTCTTGAATAGGAAATTTAAAGGTTGACTCTTCCTCTTCTCTTGGTGGTGGATTTCGATCTTGATCTTGCCTTTGTTTCTATGCAGCTTCTCTTTGTCTTCTTCTTTCTTCTTGTTGTCTCTCATATTCTCTAAGTTGTTCAGGAATGGGTCCTCTTGCTGATCCTCCTCCTTCCTCAGTCATTTTGATAGGTTCTTCTGTTGATTTAATGTCTTGTTCAGTGTCACTTGTCTCAAATAAAGGTTGTTCTAGTGATTTTTCTCCTTCTTGAGATTTTTTAAAATCAGTAGGTTCAAGGAGAGATTGTTGGGTTGTTTTGCTACTCTCTCTGGTTATAGAGGATTCAGGGAGATGTTTCTTGTTTGCTTCATATGCCAATAAAATTTGTCTTTCAATGAGTATGAGTCTCTGCCCTGATTTTTGTTTGTCCTCTAATTCTTGTACAATGACTTTCTCAGCTGGAGTTGTGTGTTCAATCCTCTCTAAAGGGTCTGCTCCTAGTGGTGGATTAGTTTTTGGATTGGGGGGATTTTATGAATCTACCTTTATCATCTCTAGGTCTAGACATAAGTAACCATGACTTCTAAAATATAGAATTAAAACTAAATCTGTGTTTTTGTTTGTTTTTTTTTATTGATTTTATTTGTTTTTGTTTTTTAAAATCCTCTAGTTGCGCCTTCCCGGAAACGGCGCCAAAATTTATTGACCAATCTACTGTTCTAGATTAGGCTCAATTTATTGTCAACCAAGGTAGGTAATCTTAGAGGCACGTATCTAATGTTTATAGACCTAAAAGGATTTGTTTGCCTAAGTAAATGTTTATTGTGGTAGGCTCCAACACTCTTTTTACAAGAGATTGATATGTGGTTCCTCACACAAACTTTAAACACTCATGAAATTAAATCTGATCTGTTGTTCTAAAAACAGAGTGCTACTAATTGTCTGAGTTTTAAATCCTTTTACAAGGTTATAGTTCACGAAAACTCTTTCAAAGTAACACACTAAAGCATATTAAAAATCAAATTCATTAAAAAAGAGATCACAGAAATGATTTCGAATTCAATACTCAACTAAATCCTCTTATAAGGACTGTTCATTAATTTAGTAATTGAATTCATCAATTATAACTATGATGAATGAAATAAAAATGATGAATGAAATCACAAGCACTCTTAATCAAAATCAATGAACTCAGAGCATAAAAAAATATTAAACAAAATACTAAATCAGATATGAGTATTAAATCTAATGAAAAATTAAAGAAAAGTGTACCAACTTCACATGGGGGCCCTTCCACACTTTGAAGGCACACTTGGAAAACTTCAAATGATGAAAATGCTAACTCAAAACACCATAAATGATAGGATTCTGTCTCTGATTAAAATCTGGAAATGAGTTACATTAAAACAGAGTTCTGAAGCACGTACATAGTCTCAAGTTTTCTCTTGCATCCAATAATATCACTAGCATCATTAGCCTATTACATGCTTCCATTCACTTATTTATCATAAATTACAATCAAAAGAGGCTATTTTCATTCCTTCTAATCCTAACTGATCTCCAAAATAGATCAAATTAGTTTGGAATTCCTAATCATAGGCAAAATATCAAGCTCCTTCATTTATGACTCGGAGTTTTTGCTAGACTAGCTGGATTTGACCAGCATTGACCAGATATTTAGGAATTTCAAATCTGATGCTAGATAGATTTTTCATCATCTGTGTATGTTCCTTGTCACGTCCTTGTCCTTCTTTTTGATCTACCTGCTATGCCACGTGTTAGAACATAAACAATTTACAGGAAGTTATCTCATCCTGTAATTTTCTTGAAAATTTTCAATTTTTAACACAAAAATTCCATAAATTAATTTTTATGTAAAAATAACAATCATAATGCTATATTAATCAATTTCAATAAACTATAATGGATTTATGGAAGAAAATGGTGGATAAATGATTGGATTTTAGGAGAAAAAGATATCCATAAAATAATACCAACAAGGAGTAGGACCCCAATGAAATATATCTTTGTCTCTAGGTAAGAAAATTTTCAATTCCATTAATTCCAATTATAACCCATCCCTTGGACATTCCAAAGAAGTAGCATGCTAATATTCCCTACTTTTCTATCTCCTCCATAGTCCATAATCAAGATCCTCTTGGAAAAATTCGCTAACACTCTGTATGTTTAGATCATATGTAAAAGTTGCAATGGAAAAAATATTCTCTATCTAAAATTTTTGGTGAGTATTGCCAACAATCTGACCAAAACAACGCGGAATACCCTTTTTGTACTTCCCAGAAAGTATGATTACTTACCGCCTGATGGTTCTTCTAAGACCACCTCCCCATGATTTATCCCTCAACATTTTTATCATATCTTAGATGTGCCTCCTATGAAAACATAGTGACTTAGTTCCTCAACCAAATTTTCGTCCATAAATCTGGCCCACCTATCAACCACCTCCACTAATTTTTTCCCCCAAGGATGCAATTAATATTTCCAGGTCACGTGGACCCAATCCTCCATCCCATTTAAGTAGAGTCAAATTCTTCAATGCCACCAAATACCACCACCTCTCCTTCATCACGCCTTGTCAAAGGAGGTCCCTCCATTTTGAAGTCAACATCTGCAAGGCCAATTTAGGTGCAAGAATTATCGACATTTAATAAATCGAAATTACCTAAAGCACTAATTTGGTGAGAACCATTCGCCTTGTGAAATTTAATGCTTGAAAAGTCTAATTATTAATCTTATTTTGGAGCTTGAGAAGAATAATTTGCCAATAAGAGACCCTATTTGGATTTAACACTAATGGCACACCCAAATACATGAAAGGAAGAGAGGATCTATGGAATTCTAGTACTCGATCCAAGTGAAATTAAACCCATGCATTATAGTTAAAAAAGAAAAAATTGTACTTTTTGTTATTAATGAGCATACCTAATGCCTCCATAAAACTTGAGAGCACATGAATTTATTTTGCCTCTTTAAGAGTATGTTGCCCAAATAAACAGACATCATCAAAAAAGTGTTGACGTGTCACCAGAAGATCATCGCCATATAAACATAGCCCTTGAAGAAACCCTCTAGAACAAAAGTTCTTGAAAAAAATCCCAAGACATTCCATATTCAAAATTTAAAATTTTGGTGATAAGGGATCTCCCTGTCATAATTCACGAGAAGTATTAAAAGTGGTTGAAGGGGATCCATTAATCAAAATATATTAAAGGGGGTTGAAATAAGAGAGAATATCAAAGATATCAATTTCTAAGAGAAACCAAATGTATCTAGGATTTGTAATAAATATTCCCAAATGATTCTATAATTCCTTTGACAAATCCAGTTGAATCAACATACCTGTATTTTTCAAACTTTTAAGTAATTGGATGATATATTGCACTCTAATAATACCATATGTTAATCCTTCTACAAATCCACTCTATTCCAAATAAATAAGCATTTTCAATAAAGGCTTCAGATGATTGAAAATGAAAATGGAAATCACTTTGTAAATTATGTTGCACAATGCAATGGTTCTAACTTGCCACTAGGTTCCTTCAATATTCTAACCTTAGGAATTAGAGTAAATAAAGTAGCATTCAAACCTCACCGCTGCTATAGGGTAAAATGCTTGGGTTGTTGGTTATCGAATATCCCTCTCAGGGCTTTCTGGTGCCCGAGGCAGACAGTAAGATTAGCTGTATGGTTCACAAAGAAGATGCATATATGTTCATGTCAACTTAAACCACTTGATAAAATGAGATGGAATATTACCTCTTTTTAGATCCCGAAGTCTTTGGAGAGCACTAAGTAGGGAAGCAGGGATCCTCCTTCACTAGCTCCAAATCCTGACCCTGTGATCAATCAAAGCACCCATGTAATCTCTAGCACAATATAATTCTTATCAATTAAGTTAACATATGATAGACATTAAGCAATGCACATCTAAGCCATTCATCTCATGCTATGTAAGTAATTGAGAAAATAAAAATATTGACACATTGAATGGAAAAAACAGATACAGTTCTATTGATTTATAAAAAGGAGGATTACAATTGTCGGTTGTACCAAGCCCTCCTTAGTCTTCCAATCTCTCTCTCTCTTTCTCTGAATGTGGTGCCGTCTTAATCAACAAGTTCTCAATGAACCTCTTTGATCTTTGACATTCACACTACAACAATAAATTCTCTGCTTCACATATATTCAAAAAACCTTCGACCTTGGACCAAGATCCCACAGCTCCATTTTATAGGAGATGAAGAGGGCAAACCTTGCCTTTCTCCTTCCACCAGTTCTAAACAGAAAAAACCAAGATGTTTCCCCAAATTTCTATGCTTTTTCCTTTCTTGAGAGTCTAGTTGTTTTTGGCAAGACCTAATAAGAGGTTAGTGCCCTGCAGTTTCCATTTTGCACTGAATCTCTATGAGAAAAATCTAGAGTTTTTAATCATTCTCCGTGGGTTTTTCTTGTTTCAAACTCAAAACACGGGTAATACTGCCCTCTAGGCTAAACAGACTGTTGCCCTAGCCACTAACATGACCTTTTCATGGATCAGGAGCGTTATAATGCACTCTGGATGATATAGGGGTGTGTTACCTTGAAAGAAGTAAGTTTAGTTTAGGTCTCTTTCTTCCTTCCATATTTATCTTCTCCTCTGAGCTGTTGAGGAGGTAATTTGACCTGTAACAGATGCCCCCTAAAGTGTGAGGTCAGATATGAAGATGATGGCCAAAATACTTTATAATATGTGTAGTATAGCTAAAGAGATTGGAGGACTGAGGAAAACCTAAAACAACAACATATGTCAGAAAATATAGTATCTGTCTTGAGTCGGGCATTCCCATGCTTAGTAGCTAATCAACATGATTTCTCTATTATAGAGATATGAACAATATGTCCAACGATAAGCATAACGTGGAAGTGTCTGTCATAACAGGATCAATACTGAAAATATGTCTCCATAAACAATTTCGCAACTTGGGGAAGGAAATACAGGTGTAATGATGTAACATTTGCCCCAAGGTCTTGGCCTCCACTTCACTTAAACTGCATAATTCTCAACATGTGAATGAAGGATCTGTCATTGAACATGTGATAAATCATCTGATTACCAGTCAATAATGAAAACTATTAACAGATGCGAATGTGGCCACCAATAATGATGATGGTCCCTAAGATGCACAGTACAATCTAGTGAGTGTGAATAAAAGGAGTTGAAGTCGAACACTCGTAGAATCATTTGATCGAGAGCCAATGATGAAGACCCCCAATAAAACACAATATCACATACCACTGATGTCTGCAAGTATCTGGGTACTGATGAGTTTCTGGATCAACTTCCTAGATAAGATGTTGAAGTCAATAGGAAGAGATATGTTGAAAGGTAGGCACTGAGGCGTCCTACATCAGTCAACACGAAACAAGAAAAAGATGATTTTTTTCTTGATGGAAATAATGAAGAGAAAATGGGGATAACTGACAACAAATAATTTCTGGCATAGTAATCGGTTTGGTTGATATGAGGAGTAGTAGATACCGAGATCTATTTGACCAATAGAAGGCACTCTAACAGGGTACTAGGTAGTTGAGGCTTAATGAACACCAAAGAGTATTTTAGGATTTTACCAGCCTAGGAACACTGGGAGATGAAGGCTAAAATCATAGGTGGTAGGGTTTGGCTAACTGCAAAATATTTTTTTGAGAAGTGCCATGTTCAAGATTTTTTCTGCCAAATCGACCTTTCTTAAACGTAATAGTGGTAGTATCGATTTTGTCCAAATTTTTCCTTGTCTAATTAGGTTTAACGAGTCCAGACAAGTAAACTCGGTGAATTTTTTGTATTTAGAGAGTCTAAAAAATGTCATAAAATACAACTCCGCGAGGGTGCCTTTGTCATGTCTTGATAACCAAGCATGTCAAAGGGAGAATAGTAAGCTCGAAATAGTTCATTTTCAGTGAGTTATTCCATCGAAGCCGGAAAAGTGAGAAATCTATGTTCGATGAACGTCTACCTCATTTTTTCATGAGTACGAGGAGACGAAGTAAACTCAATATTCTTTGTGAAATTTTAACAAGTCCAACAGATAAAAACTCAATGCTCTCCGTAAAATTTTAACGAGTCAAGCAGAGAAAAACTTGGTCACTTTTTCTGTTTAAAGAACTTTGAAAAAGAGGAAAAGAATGGCTCCTGATTCTCTGTCGTGGTAGCTTAACGAGCCCAACAAAGGAAAATCAGGGATTTTTCAGTTTTATGAGCTAGAAAAAGTCCCTAAAAAGAAATCTCAGTGCTTCTTCATGTCATTTTTAACGAGTCTGAAAAAGAAAACTCCAGGTTTTTCGGATTAATGAGCAAGAAAAAGACCATAAAAAGAATGCTCGAAATCGATTTCGTGTAAGTTTAATGAGTCTGAAGAAGAGAACTCAAGGTTTTTTCGGATTAATGAGAAAGAAAAATACCATAAAAATAACGCTTGAATAAGGTTTGAACATGGTTATATCTGCATATAGATACTCATCAAAACATCGGTAACTAAACTCAATAGTTGCGACACATATGCAGCAAGAATTCATGAATTTTTGCAGACTAACTGAGAGAGTCATGCCGCAAAAATGGCTATAAGAAGGTCAGAAGACTTTCATTTTCACTATTTTGAATGCTGTGAAGGAGCTCTAGGGTGAAAAAGTGTGAAAACTTTAGCTGGCGATTGTGGTCAATCCGGGCAATGGTTCTTCTTCGCGCGAGATCCAGGTAAGATATGGAACCTCATGCTATCATTTTATAGTGTTTTTATGATGCTTTGTTGGTCCAAAATGTGGATTTTGGTAGGCCCTAAAAAAATTGAGCGGCTAACACAAGCAAGCAGTGTTTTCCCTACGTTAAACGCACATCCCGTGAAGGAAGGGCGCGTTAGCACGCTCTGTTTTGCTCTATAGCCCACGCTAGGTGGAAAACATGTTTTAAGCACCTCTTGTTTAACATTTTGAAGAACTCTAGGAAAATTTTATTCCATTGAAAATTTTGTTCTGGAAGGTATTCAGTTGTTTATCATGAGTATCTGGCGAGAAAGGGAACATGAGCAGGAAGAACGAGATATGGTCACCGATGCTACAAGTTTGTTAGCTCTCCATAGATGTGGTTTGCTAAAATATGCACGGTTGGAACTGATGAGGGGTCAAGAGGACCTACTGAGGTGGTTGATTCAGCAGTGGGATGAGCATTATCACGTCTTTCGCATTGGGGGAAATGAGCTCTCCATTGAGAAGGATGATATCTACTTTTTGACCGGCCTGTCGTGTCATGGACCAAGGCCCAACTTGACGGGGTCCAGAGCGGATCCTCACTCTACTGTTGATCTTATTCGTGCTCATTGTATACAGAACATAGAGGCAGTTAGTAACTGGGTGCCCATCGCTCGGGTGGCTTCGAGACCACTGAGGTCTCTGCTATGGATGATCATTTTCTTGGCAGGGTCAAAGAACCAGCATGTGGCCACCAAGGCCCAGTTGTTGCTAGCCTTAGACTGTATGTAGCCTTAGGTATTTGATTGGTGTGAAGGGGTTGTCCATCGGGTTCATGCAAAACTTATAGCATGAAAGTCCCGTACCCAAAGAGAGTTTGGGTATGGTACATTGATCGTATCTTTCCTACTAGAGCGGGTGCCAGTGATGAGACCTAGGATGATTACAGATGCATTGGGCCCACGCGAGCCGAGACAGACTCAATGGGAAGCTTTGATCCTGTGGAGTGGAGAGGGTACAGTCCGTCACTGCTTTGATGATGGGTTCTTTGATTGGCTCAACTATCAGATCATTATGATTAAGGATGATCCCTATGCAGGGATGAACTTCACTGGAGATCCGGAGCTAGTGTTGCCCCCTGGCACCCAGTGGGGGCTATATGGTAAGAAAGGAATGATCAGCATAATTTGGAAGTATTTTTTGTCTTTTAAATGTTTATGCAATTTTTTTTTTTGTTTAAATAGGGTGAAAATATGTTTTGACATGAAGCTTGTTTGCTTGACATAGATGTGGCGCCTGCCTGCCCAGCTGGGGCCCCTCCTTATGCACAACGAGGACTGCATCTACTCGGGGCTGGCACAACAACGGAGGATGTGGAAGCCGCCAGAGATGATGATACCCAAATCCTACATGAGCTTTCCAGAAACCTGGAGGGTTTGAGCATGGGTGTACCACCTCTTCCTATGTGGGAGATTCCAGTTCGTCTACAACGGCATACTGTGGGTGTGCCGAAGAGATACCTGGTGCCTCTGAGGAGGATAGCCAGGGAAGTTGTATGTTATTTTGAGCATCAAGCTTAGCTGGTGGAGCAGTTGTATCAATTTCATAGCGAGGCTTAGTGTAGCCAAATTTTTGTAAAACACCCAAGTTTTGAGAGTTTTTTTGATGTAAATTTTGTACTGGACATGACATATATATATATATATATATATATATATATATATATATATATATATATATATATATATATATATATATATATATATATATATATATATATATATATATACATGCTTTTGGTGATTTTGGTCTTACGTTTTTTTTAATGTTTATGTATTTTCTATGGGGAAAAATATATACTCATATGTAAATTTTTTTATAACAAATGTGACAAATGCCAATCTAATACATAGTTTGCTAATGAATCGGCTAATTCATTAAATTCTCTAGGGATGTGCTCAAATGATATGGTTTGAAATTGACATTCTAAAAGTCGTACCCTTAAAAAATAACGTAATAAAACTGGATGACGAAAGTGATAATGATTGTTCAACTGCATAACTACCAGTTGGGAATCTAACCTGACCACTAAATTGGAGATGCCGCGATATGAAACCTCTATGAGGAGTTGGATCACCGACATGTACTCGAAAATCTTATTGGTGGCGCTACCTAGGAATATTCCCCCAGAACCAAGAAATTCCGACTCAGGTGTGTATAGAACCCAAGCAGCTAAAGCAATGCGTCTAGTGTGGAGACTAGCATCGTCTGCATATCCAATGTATGATAAGGAGGATGACAGAATTTGTGAGAAAGAAAAATATTGTATATGAGAAAAAACACCTCAAAAACCCAAAAATATCCAGAGAAATCAAAACAATAGGAAAAACTTGTATACATAAAATTACAAAGCATATGCCTAGTGGGTAACTAGGCAAAATACTTCTTCAGATAGAGTCTGTTGCGGGGCTCCGCGAGCGGAATTCCATTGCAGTCCTGAAGTTCATAAGCTCCTTTTGAGAGGACTTTGGTGATGACATAAGGACCAAGCCATAATGGTTGAAGTGTTCCTACCCCCAAGAGGTTGTGTCTCTGATCATAGAGTATTACAAGATCACCCTCTTGAAAAGAATGAGGCTTGATAGATTTTTCATATTGAGCTTTGACTCGGCATTTGTGGGCTTCAAGTGCTAGTGTGGCATCTCGACGAGTCTCGTCCAAGTGATCGAGCGAGAGCAAGTAATCTTCTGTGGTAGTGGTGCCAGGTAGGAGCTCAACAACAAGCTTGAGTGATGGAATCTCACACTCGATTGGAAGTACTGCCTCCAGGCCGAATGCGAGTTGGAATGGTGTGAAGCCTGTGGTAGTTTTGACTGATGTACGGTATGCCCATAACGTAGAATATAACTTTTGATGCCATGTGGTTTTATGGTTGCCTACTGACCAACGAATCATTGTTTTTTGGATGCCATTTATGGCTTCTATAAGGCCATTCGCTTATGGATAGTAGGATGAAGATTGATCTTGTCGAAATCCTAGCATGGAAGTTAATTCTGTCATCATATGGTTCCAAAAATGTGATCCATGATCAGTGACTATTGAAAGGGGTACCTTGAAATGACAGATAACCTGATTGAACAGGAATAAAGCAGCGGTTTCTCCATGAGCTCTGAAAGTGGGAATGACTTCTGCCCATTTCGTAAAGTAATCGACTGCCACGACAATGTAGTTGTGTCCGTCGACCGAAGTTGCATTGCAGGTAGCGAACTCTATTCCCCATTTAGAGAAAGGACCAATGGAGATAACCCGGTGGAGGGGGGCAGGGTGAGCATGCATTTTCTTCATGAAAATTTGGCATGGATGGCACTTCTGGACTACTGTGGTGCAGTCGTTAAACAAAGTGGGCCAATAATAGCCTCCACGCAAGATTTTCTAGGCAGTAGATATGCCAGAAAGATGACCGCCACATGCCCCTGCATGACGGTCATTTAAAACGCATTTCGCTTCGTCAATAGTGACACAACACTAAAGAATAGTATCGAAACCACAATTATATAGAGTATCGTTGAGTACGAGGCAGTGTTTCGCTTAGTGGCGAATACGACAACGGTCGTCCGATGTGAGAGTTGGGAAAAAGCATTGAGTTTGGAGGTAGACCAAAATGTCTCCATACCAAGGATTAGAAGAATCGACTAAGAAGATGGATTCATTAGGAAATGGATCATGAGATACCTCTCTTGGGTCGATACTAGGAAGATCCGACAGTAATTCGGCGAAGATTAGATATTTTTTTGCTTTGGCAGCAGTGAAAAACATGTCAAATTGTTGGAGGATCACTATCCATTTGGGATATTTTCCTCCAATAACTTGGCGAGACAAAATGTGTCACATGGGATTCTCCAAAGCAATAATAATAGTCTGATGTAGTAATATGTAGTGTCAGAGTCGAGTGGCAGCAAAGACCACTACGAGGGAGAGCTTTTCCACATGCGAGTATCGTAGTTCGGGTCTGATGAGACCTTTTGACAAGTAATATATCACATGTTCACTATCGTCATTGTGAACTTGAACTAGAACCATGCCAAGTGAGGATGGTGAGGCTACCAGGTAGAGGAGAAAGTCGCGTGAATAATCGGGGGCACTAAGAAGTGGGGCGGAAACGAGTGCTCGTTTCAAGGCATCAAACGACTGTTGAGCTTGGTCATCCCATAAATATAATGTTTCCTTCTTTAATAATTGCATAAAGCCTTTCGTCATCTCGGCATAATTCATGATGAAACGACGTAAAATGTTTGCCTTCCCTTGCAAACGTTGGAGTTGCAGGATGGATTGTGGTGTGGGCAATTCAATGATTGCCTTAACTTTATCGGTATCAACCCTAATCCCATGCTTAGAGACAATAAAACCTAGAAGACATCTAGACTTGACAAAAAATATGCACTTATGTGGATTTATATGGATATTGTAAAACCTACATCAAGCGAAGATTTGTCTTAGGTGTGCAAGGTGATGGGATCTCTTCTTGGAGTGAGCCGGGAGGTCATCCAAGTATGCTTGTACAATATGCCTAATGTCGTGAAAAGCGTAGTCCATAGCCCTTTGAAAATTTTCTCCAGCATTCTTGAGACCGAATGGGAGTTTACGATACACAAATGTGCCCCAAGAAAATATGAACGCAGTTTTATGTTGGTCATATTTTTTAATCGCAATCTGGTTATACCCCGAGAAACCATCCATAAAAGAAAAAGACTTACATTCAGTGCAATCATCAAGGATCTGATCTATGAACAACGTAGGATAATTTTCTTTGGGACAAGCAATGTTCAGATCGCGATAATCAACACAAACTCGGATGGTGCCTTGTTTTTTTTCTACGGGGACCGGATTGGAAACCCATTCCGTCAAAGGAATAGGATAGATGAAACCAGCGTTCAAAATTTTTTCTACTTCAGTTTTGATGGCGGCCGCTTTGCGTGGGTGGATAGGTCAGATTCGCTGCCAAATAGGTTTAGCATTGTCATAAAATTTGATTTCATGCTCGACTATAGACGGATATATGTCGGGCATTTCATTGTAAGACCAAGCAAACACATCGCAGAATTCTTTAAAGAGGGATGTGAAGTGTGCAATTTCCTCAGGATTGCAATCTGCTCCAATCTGAATGTTTTCCACGATACCTATTTTGACCGAGATATCTATGAGCATTGTCTTATAAGAAATATTGCCCATGTTCCCTTTTGAATCGATGGTTTTAACAGTCGTGTAAACGGAAGGGACTATCTCAGGTGGGTCAAAGGATGGGATTTGAGTAGTTATCGCGTCTGAATCAAACATCAAAGCGCGATGGTGGAATTCTCCCCAAGGTCATTCTTCTAGAGACATGATCTCTCAAATAACTTCGTCCATAGGTAGGATTTCATCGAGGAGATATTTAGAAGGAGCTGTGATGGGTGGGGAGTTCGTACCATTGGTCGAAACCATAGCCATGGAGGGTTCAGATGTAATTTGGATGGTTTGGTAAACCAACTCGGCTGGTGAGAGCGGCATCTAATCTCCATAGTAATCAACGTCTGAAGGTGTCGGTAGGATCCATGGGTCGATAGAGCCATCCAATGTGGTGGATATCATTGGAACTGTATTTGGAACCTCAGGTGGTGGGAGAGGAAAACAACCCATTAGGGAAGACGCCTTCAGAAGACCGATACCAATACTGATGTATGAGTCAGGAACACCTCCTATTATGGGTACAGTGCTACTTGGTAATGTGTAATAATCAGAGGTGCAAAAGGATTACTGATCCATTGTGACTATTTTCCCATCCAACAAAAAAAGGATGAGTCAGAAAATGGAAGAAAAAATGGCAGTCATTTCATATGACCAACTATGACCCAACAATAGATTATAGTCGAGATGACGATCTATGACTTCAACGTCCACCGTTATCGTTTTCCCACTAAGTGTAATGGGAAAGCTAGAAAGGTAACCTTTTGGGAGGAAAGTGTGGCCATCGAAAGCTTTGAGGGAATTTGACGGTGGAGACAAAGTGGGAGAACCCAAAGCAAGCCAGCAATTAGTTGACATAACGCAAGTCGAAGCACCTTCATCAATGACAGTATGATGGATTGGTCTCCCTTTCAACACAACTTGTATCTGAAATGAAAGTTAGTGTGAGAGGCGAGGTTTAGATTTCTCCATGTCAAAAATGGCTAGTGTAGAATCCTGGGGGTCAATCCCACCAATGGCCGAAAGCAAGGCTTTCCTTTGTGATGGACAAGTTTGCAATACTTCGAGAGCAGACATGGCTGATGGTGCCTACGCCAAATCTTCTACAGTGTTGTAGTTTTGGGCAGCATGTGCAGAGGTGTTATGAGTTGTGCGTTAAAGTGTCCCTTTGGGGAGACGAATTGCGGGGTCAGCAGTAGGCCATTCGATATTCAAATTGTTGGGCTGTGGTGGATTTGAACTGGTACCAGTTTCCTGAGTATCTATGATAGGATTTCCATAAAATTTGGCTCGTGTCTAGAGTTCAACACTTTCTAAGAAATATTGCCCATGTTCCCTTCTGAATCGATGGTTTTAACAGTCGTGTAAATGGAAGGGACTATCTCAGGTGGGTCAAAGGATGGGATTTGAGTAGTTATCACGTCTGAATCAAACATCAAAGCGCGATGGTGGAATTCTCCCCAAGGTCATTCTTCTAGAGACATGATCTCTCAAATAACTTCATCCATAGGTAGGATTTCATCGAGGAGATCTTTAGAAGGAACTGTGATGGGTGGGGAGTTCGTACCATTGGTCGAAACCATAGCCATGGAGGGTTCAGATGTAATTTGGATGTTTTGGTAAACCAACTCAGCTGGTGAGAGCGGCATCTAATCTCCATAGTAATCAACGTCTGAAGGTGTCGGTAGGATCCATGGGTCGATAGAGCCATCCAATGTGGTGGATATCATTGCAACTGTATTTGGAACCTTAGGTGGTGGGAGAGGAAAACAACCCATTAGGGAAGACGCCTTCAGAAGACCGATACCAATACTGACGTATGAGTCAGGAACACCTCCTATTATGGGTATAGTGCTACTTGGTAATGTGGAATAATCAGAGGTGCAAAAGGATAACTGATCCACTGTGACTATTTTCCCATCCAACAGAAAGAGGATGAGTCGGAAAATGGAAGAAAAAATGGCAGTCATTTCATATGACCAACTGCGACCCAACAATAGATTATAGTCGAGATGACGATCTATGACTTCAACGTCCACCATTATCGTTTTCCCACTAAGTGTAATGGGAAAGCTATAAAGGTAAAATTTTGGGAGGAAAGTGTGGCCATCGAAAGCTTTGAGGGAATTTGACGGTGGAGACAAAGTGGGAGAACCCAAATCAAGCCAGCAATTAGTTGACATAACGCAGGTCGAAGCACCTTCGTCAATGACAGTGTGATGGATTGGTCTCCCTTTCAACACAACTTGTATCTGAAATGAAAGTTGGTGTGAGAGGCGAGGTTTAGATTTCTCCATGTCAAAATGGCTAGTGTAGAATCCTGGGGGTCAATCCCACCAATGACCGAAAGCAAGGCTTTCCTTTGTGCTGGACAAGTTTGCAATACTTTGAGAGCAGACATGGCTAATGGTGCCTACGCCAAATCTTCTACAGTGTTGTAGTTTTGGGCAGCATGTGCAGAGGTGTTATGAGTTGTGCGTTAAAGTGTCCCTTTGGGGGGACGAATCGCGGGGTCAGCAGTAGGCCATTCGATATTCAAATTGTTGGGCGGCGGTGGATTTGAACTGGTACCAGTTTCCTGAGTATCTATGATAGGATTTCCATAAAATTTGGCTCGTGTCTAGAGTTCAACACTTTCTATGCCATATATGGTGAATGGTCCTTCACCAGAAGGATGTGAACCACCATTGCCCCTTTGCAGGGGTTGTGGCGGGTTTGCAACCATGTGTTGCTATTGTTGCTGTGGATTAGGGAAGGGATTATGTAGGATAGCAGGTGTCCTCCCAGAGTCCTTATTTGCGATAAAATCTGTGCATTCCTGTAGCCAAGGGCATTTGTATGTCAAGTGGTCCTCTGCACAGATTTTGCAAGGAAATTTCATGGGTTTTTCCTTCCCTTTTTCAGTTTTAGCAGTGTTTTTCTGATTGGGATTATTCTGATGGTCCAACTACTCTTCCTAAGAAGATGCCTTTTTCTTATTCTTCTTATTCTTTCCACTAGGTTTTTGTGAAGTTTGCATAGAATTTACCTCAGCGGTAGGAAGAGTAGTCGTTTGGTTAGGGGCAATGGTAGCCAAAGATGGCTGGGAGGTTTGCCCCTGAGACTGTTTTGTGGCTATGCCAGAGATTGTGCCAACGAGACCGTCAATGTGGACTCTGGGTTTTTGAGTAGCAGGAGAATTTGGATTACCAGGGGCATGGGGGAGTAAATCATATAGCGTGCCAGATTGTGAATAGATTAAATATAAATGTTGGGAACGACGAATGGATTGATCTTCTGTGACCGCACCGGATAGGCCAATGTATTTAGCTAGGGTTGGTAGGAGAGATTTACAAAACCAATTAGCTAGGAGATGATCTGGGATTGGCGCTTTGACCAACCTCCTCCTATGGCTCCATTCATGAATGTGATCAGAGATGTGGGTGGCAGTGTCTTGGCGCAGCAAGGTTAAAAGTTCCGTACCAGTTTAAAACATGATAGGTAATTGAAATTTTTTTAGAAATTCCGTAGCTAAGGCACCAAAAGTGTTGATGGCAGCGCATGGTAATTCAACATACCACTTGGTAGCATTGCCAGTGAGAGTGCGGGGGAATAGCCAAAGCTGGATACTATCATCCACCATGGAATTAAATAAAAACCATAGATGAAAGGTGGTGATGTGTGAAACTGGATCCTCCCCTTGTTTCCCATCGAATTTTGGGATGTCAGACGAAATCTTGTGCAGGACTGGAGGCCAGAGTGGGTTGTGATTGATGGGATCATTAGTCAGTTTATAGATGTCGGGGATGTCTAGAGCTGCTAAAAATGGCAATTGTGTGTTTGCCCCCTGATCTAGCCAAGGAAGTATTGGCTGACTATTTGGACCATAGGGTCCGCCCATCAACGTGTTACCAGTAGGATAAGTAGGACTTTGTTGAAAAAAATTTCATATGGGTGGACGTGTAGGGATATATGGTTGTTGTCCATAGGGTATATTGTATTGAGGGGCAAATGGTTGGTTGCCCCCAGGATAAAAGTGCCCCCCTTGTCCAGATGGATGTTGGGGTGGATTGGCCCATATGGACACAACAGAGCCAGCTGGAGGCATGCTGCTATGTGCATAATTAAGTAACGGCATAGATCCTACACTGAGATTTAGACCACTTAAGGGAATAGTGTTAACAATAGGTTATCTGGTTTGTCCTAACAATTCCACGGGTAGTGAAATGTTCCGTGTCATTTGCGTGATGGTGACACTGCCCCCTGGTATGGAGACCAAGGGGTTTAAACTCAGCAAAGGATTCCAACCGAAAGGGTTGCTAAAGGGACCGAAGTAGTCCCACTTGTGGTAGGGGGAACAATGGGTCCCATTGTGGTCACCGTAGGAGTAAATCCCGAAGGACTCGAGGATCCACTGACAGTTGTGATGACCATAGGGTTGGGACCAGGTAGAGGTTGACTACTGGGGTTACCGATTGTTGGTATAGAACTTACTATTGGCAGGGAGGGTGGTGACGAACCTGGGTTGGTTTCCATGGGTATCGAACCCATAGGTGCCAGTTGTGAAATGGACGTTGGTGTGGCCGAAGAAATTTCTTGCGGTGTAATCTGAACTATCACAGGTGCCAACGGATTAGTGAGTGGAGGATTGTAAGGAGGTATGATGCCTTCTATAAAAGGGTCCTCTGGAAATTCCGTGTGATACAAGGCTATGTGAAAATTAGGGTTTTTCAATGTAGACTACTCTTCTATGGAAGGCATGGGTTCACCAAGACTCAGTTCTTCCTCTGGTGTCAGAGGAGGGAGACGTTGCTGTCGTCGAGACAGACGGCGATGGTCGGAAGATGCCATGGTGTCCTGTTTATTTTTAACAAATTTTAATAAATTTTGATGTATTATAAAGTCTCAGTGATAGTAACCACACACCTAAAAAATAAAAAATAAAAAAAGGACTCTCTAAAATCAATCAGCAAGAAGCCAAAATAGGGTGCCCTGTCTGAGTACTACTGTTTGCTGGAGATGAAACCCAGTATCACAATTGCATACAGAGAGGGTTGGTCGAAAGTATAGTTACAGTTACTCTAGATCTTTTCTCGAACCTCAAATGATAGGTGTAAGTACTCTCGTGAAGATGAGTACCCTCCTAAAGACCGAAGACAGAGTAGGTCCATCTATTTTAGGTACCAGGACAGCCCATCCCAGTCACCTTGTAAGTCCCTAAAACATTTGGCCACTAAGGATACCTTAAATCACAGACATCATCAGGGGGTCACGGTCGTAGACAGCATGCTATATGGGTAGAATGCCTAGATCCCAGATCTAGTTTCGACATCCTCGAAGGGAACCCCAATATATAGAATGCCCACTGAATGCACTTGAAGGCGGGCTACCTTTGGATGCACCCCAGTGTTGTCTTGTGATTAGCTCCAGTAATGGAGTGGTCCTGATAATATGAGTGCAGTAGGATTTCGCTCATTAATGACTCTAGTCTCAAGTTTTGAGATCTTGGGTGATTTTCTCACTTTTCCTAACCCAATATCCTAGCCTGAACTACTGTTGGTGTGAGCTCAGAAAAATTTATATGATTGATTTTATTATCGCTTGATACTTAGTCTACTTTATTATTAGTCTTGCAGAGGGGGAGTGGATGTATGAAATGTCATGAGACTCTGACTCAAAAAACCATGCAAAAATATGCTCTAAATATTCAATTCGATGAAGAGTATTTCTACAAGGAGAGGTTTCTTTTCAACATACATGCAACAAACATTCAAATAACACAGTTCAACTTTAAAGATTCAGACATCAATTTATCTCTTTTTCACAGTATTTTAATAAAAAATTTTAGAATTAATCCAGCTAAATGCAGAAAAACTAAATAAATAAAAAAATCTTTCTCTAAAAAGAATAAGTATTCGACACTAAATTTTCAAATCAGAACAAAAAAACAACAATGCTAGCTAGTAGACAAGCACAGGGATTCAGCAAAGGAGTGGTTCTGATGGCTAAAAACATTTGCAACCAAAAAGGGGACACAACAGGGGTGAAAATTTTTTTTTGGCTGAGTAACACACTAGTTCTAAGCAAAGACCATGTTAATGCAGGGACTAACGCACTGTAATCAAGCAGAGACCGCGTTATAACGCTCTGGAACACTAGTAAAGGCAACGTTATCTAGGGTAAAATTCTTCAGATGGCCAAACAGGGTCTGAACTAAACTCTGTGAGCTTTTACAATGTCTACTGGGCATAAAAGCTGGTTAGAAGGATATGTGAACAGAGTAAAGAAGGAAGAATGAAAGAAATAGTCCAAAAACTTGGGGTTGTATCCCCAGCGGAGTCGCAAATTCTGCTATAGGGTAAAATGCTTGGGTTTTTGGTTATCGAATATCCCTCTCAGGGCTTTCTGGTGCCCGAGGCAGACAGAAATATTAGCTGTATGATTCACAAATAAGATGCATATATGTTCATGTCAACTTAAACAACTTGATAAAATGAGATGGAAGATTACCTCTTTTTAGATCCCGAAGTCTTTGGAAAGCACTAAGCAGCGAAGTAGGGATCCTCCTTCACTAGCTCCAAATCCTGACCTTGTGATCAATCAAAGCACCCGTGTAATCTCTACCACAATATACTTCTTATCAATTAAGTTAACATATGATAAACATTAAGAAATGCACATATAAGCCATTCATCTCATGCTATGTAAGTAATTGAGAAACAATAAAAATATTGATGCATTGAATGGACAAAACAGATACAGTTCTATTGATTTATAAAAAGGAGGATTACAACCATCAGTTGTACCAAGCCCTCCTCAGTCTTCCAATCTCTCTGTCTCTTTCTTTGAATGTGGTGATGTCTTAATCAACAAGTTCTTAATGAACCTCTTTGATCTTTGACCTTCACACTACAACAATAAACACTCTGCTTCACATATATTCAAAAAACATTCAACCTTGGACCAAGAGCCCACAACTCCATTTTATAGGAGATGGAGAGGGAAAACCTTGCCTTTCTCCTTCCACCAGTTCTAAATAGAAAAAACCAAGATGTTTCCCCAACTTTCCATGCTTTTTCCTTTCTTGAGAGTCTAGTTGTTTTTGGCAAGACCTAATAAGAGGTTACTGCCCTGCAGTTTCCATTTTGCACTGACTCTCTATGACAAAAAGCTGGAGTTTTTAATCATTCTCCACAGGTTTTTCTTATTTCAAACTCAAAACATGAGTAACATTGCACTCTAGGCTAAACAGAGCATTGCCCTAGCCACTAACACGACCTTTTAATGGATCAAGAGCGTTATAACGCACTATGGATGTTATAGGGGCGCGTTACCTTGGCAGAAGTAGGTTTAGTTTAGGTCTCTTTCTTCCTTCCATATTTATCTTCTCCTCTTAGTTGATGAGGAGGTTATTTGACCTGTAACAACCCCATATCCTGAAGCTATCGAGTTTCCTCCACCACCTCATAAATTTTATTACCCAAAAAAATAGAGCCATATTTAAAATACTAGAATTAAAACCATCATGACTAGGTGATTTATTGTGGGGCATAATTAGAATTACCTCTTCTACTTCATGAAATGAAATCAGTCACAATAAATTTGATTTTTTCTCCATACTAACGAGTTTTGGGATACATGTAGTGATTTTATTAATGGATAAGTGACAATTATGTGAAGGTTCTATCAGTATATCTCTGAAGAATATATTAATTCTTCCTAAGCTTATTGGTATTGTAGCTTCCTATTTCCATATTTTCTAATCAATGAAAATATATGGTTCATGTGCCTATGTTGAATCATCGACTTGTGAAAAAAAATAAAGTTCTTTACCCCCTATTTCAACCATTGAACTCTAGGTTTTTGTCTCCATAATGTTTCTTATTGTTGTATTCATGCTTCTAACTTATTTAACAGTAGTCCCATCCTCTTTAACAAAATCATGATTTTTCCCTTCTATTATCATCTATTGTTGAATCTCTTTCATTTTCCTTTCCAACCTTTGTTTTTCCTCCAAAATATGTCCAAATTTTGTCTAATTCCATAACCAAATCCGAGCCTTTAATTATTTAAGCTTCAACTACAGAGTGTGCATCTTATTTTTACCTCAAACCTAAATGCTATCCCATCATACTTTAGATTTCTCCAAAAACTTAGTCAACTAGAGCAAAAAAATCTCAAAATGAAACGGTTTGTTATAAGGAGTTTCCTTAAGGTCTATCTCCATCAGGATGGGCCAATGATTCGATCCTAGGCAAGGGATAATAGTGGCCTCAATGAATATATACTTTTCCATCAACTCTTCAAATATTAAAAATCAATTTAAATGACTAGTGACCTAGTGTTTCTCCCCTCTGTGATTATTCCATGTAAAAATTTCATTGATGTTTGCTACATCCACCAACTGCAAATGCTCAATACATTCTACAAAATAAGAAGATTATGAATACATTCGACGAATTATGCCTTTCTTTTCATTTAGTGCCATAATATTATTAAATTCTCCTCCTACAATCCATAATTAATTAGGAAGAAGAGATATGTGACCTCTAATATCCATAAAAAATGTGAGGTTATTCCTTCCAGTATGAGTTCCATACACTGTTGATAAACCTACCATCTCCTTAGAGTGAATATGTCGAAACCTACCATACAAAATAGAAGTGCTAGCCATCCAATCATGAAATATTATCTCCGTAGGTGTTGGGCCTCGAATATGCCCAATTTTCCACTATATTTTACCGCCATTCATAACCTAAATTCCAACACCTTTACACTCATTTCTCATCATAATTCCATCACTTATCGCCAAATAACATCCTACGCCTCGTGGTTGATTATCATTAGTTTTATTAGCTTTTATATTATTAGAGATGATTTAATCCTGATTTACTAATGATGTTTTCACTAAGTTCATTTGTCATGGGGTTATTTTGCTGAATTCTCCACAAGTCAATTTGAACTAGTTGCTTCAAGTTGAGTATAGAATTGTTGTAGGTGAAAATATTTTTTTTTGATCAAATAGGGAAGAATCGTGAAATTCTGACACGCGGGTTTTGTTCATAGTACCCTTAGTCATGTAACACAAAAACCATTCGGTAAAATTCGTTACCATGAAGGAGTTATGGTTAGGGTAATATTTCAGTGCAAAGTTAAGTACATAAACGTTGAACGGTCAACGGGTCCGACCTAAATAAGTTTGAACGGTTTCTGTAAACATAGGAGAGCGAGAAGATTATTGAGTAATTTTTGTGCAAATAAGATTTGCTCAGAATATATTCCACTGATGATTTATATGAAATTTTAATTTGCATTCTAAACATTAATATAATTTGATCCAGCATTAAATATTTTGTGAGTATCATGGTTTTTTCTTAGTTCTTAGTAGCATTGAATTAACTTAAACCTTCTCCAGGTGTGGTAAGGGCCCACCACTTCTGGAACCAGGTTCTGTATTAGTTTAGAATCAGAGTTAGTTTGTTGAGTCAATTTATCAAAATATATCATGTGATTGGTGAATTCAAATGGTTTGTTTTAATTTCGCATTTAAAGATTCATTTTATTCCTATAGGGTATATTCCTAAGAAAATTGTTCTGATTGATGAATTTCGATGTTGCTTGGATCACAGTTGTGCAAAAAGTTGTGAATTGTTGTGGAAATAATGTTAATCTTAGAAGTATTGCATTATGAATGTAAATCATAGAGAGTTGTGTGGAAAGCTCCTATGTTTTCTTAAATCTTATTTCTAAGCACAAGACTTGTAGACATTGTAACGATTTCATAAGAATTCTAGTTATGATCGAGGTTTGTGAAATCAGATTATGTGTGCTTGTCCTTCCTTTGATTTTTATTGAGTTGTATGTAGATTGAATGTCACCATAAATAGGAATTCGATCTCTCTCTTTTGAATAATAACTTCAGTTTTATTATTATTTATAATTTATTTCAGTGTTGAATAGGAGGGTTAATTAAACAGTAGATCTTAGATTTGTTGGGTATCCATCATTTAGTTTGTTTAAGAATTATCTTCTAGAAATTTATAAGTTTCAAAATTTGATTGAATGTCTTTATTTAAATTAAATATCTTTCTCCTGATTGGATTGAAATGGGAGACTCTGGATTCTGATATAAATGGTTTCTTCAATATTTGATAAATTTCACTCAGAATTGATTGCATTAATGGGAAAAGAATTCGAAAATAATGTTTTGATCGATGGGTGATATAGTTCACTAAGATTATCTTCTTCGTAATCCTAAATATGGGAGCGATGATGATGATATTCCCATGGTTGTCCTTATGACATTGTGGATTCTAGAATATTCTCATCTCTGAAGAAAATTGAGGAAAAAGGATCAGATGGAGTACAAAAATCTAATGAACGATCTACCAAAAAGACTGGCAATGATGATTTTAGATTCGCCGCCCAAGCCATATAGATTGATTTCTATGCTAGCTCAATTGGGCTAGGCGGCAAAAAATCATTCAATGTAACAATTTCAGAATCACCTATAATATTCCTTAAGCCAGTTGGAGTGGAATATATCATGTAGCAAGTCTCTATTTTTGCAATTTCTGCCGACGTCACAGGCGGCGGTAATGCAAAGGTTCCCATGAGAGTGGAATCCTTTAAGAGTCCTACACCAATGTTCTGAAGTGTGAGTTGGGAGTTGGGGTACGTGAACTAACAGAACACGTACAGTTACGTGGGAACTAGAGGCAAACAAGGATATTTGATTGATGGCTGTGATAACAAGTTTATGTGGAAAGGCGATTATTCTAAAATATGTAGAAACGATCGTAGTCACAGCATATACCCATGGCCTTCCGAGTAAAATATTGTAGTCAAGGGGCCCATCAACGACCTTAACTTCAACATTCATTGCTTTCCCCCTTAGTTAAACATGTAGGTTATTAATAATACCACAAGGCTTATATGTTCGTACTTCGAAAGCTTTCAACGTCGTAGGTGATTGATATATGCTCGGCGAGCCAAGTGACTTCCAATAGTTAAGAGACATAATGCACTTACGTGCTCCCTCATCAATAATAGTACAATGAACAAGGTGATTGAGAACATTTACTTGGATGGAGAATGCCAATTCTGCTGGTAATTGCGGCACATAGCTCGTATGATTAAAGACTACGAGATTGGAATCTGTGGGATCAATTCCACCAATTTCCAACAACAAAGCCTGCTTCTGGGAGGGAAAATTTTGTAGCACCTTAAGCACTGTCATAGCTGAAGGGGATTGAGCCAAATCTTCAACTATATTATAATTTTGAATAGCTCTGGCTCTAGGATTAAATGTTTATTTATGAACAAATCTATTCGATGGCTTTATTGTCAATTCAGGAATAACAAGTGGCAGTATTGATTCCATAGACAGATTAATGTTTGAGGTAGTAGGTTGATCAGTAACCTGACTACCATAATCTTTATTACGCGTTGATACCAAAACATCAGTCGATGTCTTTGTGAAAGACAACATAATCAGTTGTGAACTAGAAGCAAGATCTGTAGCAACCAAATTTGTGTCCTAAACAAAGTGTTCCTCATTACAGATTATGCAAGGGTAACGAGGTTTCCGATTTATATATAATGGATCATATGATATTTCCTGAGGGGTAGAAGTTTGCTTTTTCTTTGATTTCCCCTTTTTCTTACTTTTGGGTTGCTTGTCACTTTTGCCTTTGTCTAATGACACGGCATGGATTTCAGAAGAAGGCGCAAGATCAGATGTAGTAGAGTGATGTGTTCTTGCAGTACCTATCATATCGTCTCTGGCATGAAATTCCTTTGATGGAGGAGGATAGTAAAATTAGATCGCGGTGCATTAGGAATTTTGTGATAGAGTGTGCCAAACTAAGAATAAATCAAGTCTAAATATTGGGCACAAGCAATGATCTGCTCTTCAGTGATGATGCCACCCATAGCCAAATTCTCAGTTATAGATGGTAATAGAGACTTAATGAACCACTCATAAAGGAGCTGATCAGGAAAAAATGTCTTAACCATTCTACGACGATGATGCCACTCATGAATATGATCAGAAATGTGAGTAGCATTATTCTATTTAAAATTAGTCAAGAGTTCTGTTCCAATTTCGTATCGTATGGGTGCCTGGAAGTGAGTCAAAAATACAGTAGCTAGGGTGGTGAAATTATCAAAAGAAGCTTTTGGTAACTCAATGTACCATTTTGCGGCTAGACCAGTGAGCGTACACTAGAAAATACGTAGTCTAATAGAGTCATCATTTAGGGAGTTAGATGTACACCACAAATGATAAGACATAACATGAGTCGACGAGTGTTCCCCAGGGTTTCCATTTAACTTAGGAATATCTTAGCATAATTTATGAGGTATCACCGGCCACTAAGGAGCATAGATGATTGGATCATTAGTGAGCCGATTTAAATCCAGTGACTCTAAAGTTGCAACAAAGGGCAACTGTCTATTGAGGTCGGGTTGAGCATAGCTAGGGTATGATGGAATTGCTTGGGCAACAAGCCTTTGAGCACCAGCATAAGGAATCTGTTGTTGGTAACCCAGATAGGGGTTGTTTTGATAAGAAAATTCTTGAGGATTTTGTTGACCAAAACCTGGATACGCTACTTGTTGAAATAAAGGTTGTGGAATTTGTGCATGTGGCTGCCAAGGGGTCTGTCCACCAATGTTATAACCCAAAATAAGATAGATTAGATTCAGTTGAGGATAGGTATAACCTGGTTGTGGCTGCGATATCCCATAATATGGTAATCCAACTTGTGAATAAATGATTCCGGATACAAGTGGTTGTTGTAAACCAGCCAAAGGAGTTGGAGTCTAAGGACCCAATACTTGATGGTATTGGGTTGAGGGACCCGCCTGAGACGTTTGAGGTACAACAATTTGGGCTTGTAACAGGGGTAAAGATGTATTGAAAAGTGGATTTGATGTGGGTGCAACAGGTTGGACCGTTGATATGAGTGTACAACCGTTTGTGGTTGGATATGTAGAGTGGGCTACCATTGAGAAAAATTCATTCTGAAATTAGGATGAACAAATAACTATGGAGTATTGTCGAAGTGGGTGACCATAGGTTGCCCCCTAGCATGAGGAGTATAATAAGATGGAAAATATTTTTCTCCAAATGCAGGGACTCCAGTTGATATTGTACTGGATGGAATATACCCATATGAACCAGCTTGATATTTCCCTAATGATGTGTATAAAGGACCAAGCCATTCAGTACTCACTATATATTTACCAGTTATAATACCAGACGATGACATTGGTGAAGTCCATGGGTTTGAGGATGCACTAGAGAAGGTTCCAGATAAATATTGGTAACCAGGTGGGACGGAAGGGACATCATATAAATGTGACTCTGGTGAAGTCATGAACATCGACGGGGTAGCGAGAGTAGGTGTTGTTGCAATTGGAACAGATGATCCAGTCGAAGATGTTGGCACAGGCATGGTTATTAGACCAAATGTATACCTTATTAGATCTATGTGAACTCTAATAAACACGGGATCAACAAAAGTAGAGGCAGGTGATTGAGGAAAAGACTCGTACAGGTAAAGCTCCACCCCAAAATGAGTTGGAGTTAAAGGTGTTTTGTTTTGTGGTATTTATTCAATCAAAATTAAACCAAGTGGAATGATTTCACCATCAGGCCCAAGGTATATTTCGGGAGGTTGACAAAATGATATGGGAGACTCAATGGCTACAATAGATTGTGGGGAAACTGATACATGAACAACTTTCAGTCATTTGTCTTCAGAATGTAGATGTTCTAGAAAAAAAGTGATAGGATCTGTATCAAATTCAGGTTGAACAACGTCGGGTTCATGAGGTATGGTCTCTCTGATTGGATGGATCATGACCATGGGTAGATATGAGGACTCTGTCTTGACAAGAGTAGATGAACCAGGATTTGTAGAAACTACTTGTTCCGACTCTAGAATGTGTGAGGATGATGTCGCACCAGAGGTACAGATAGTACTAGTTTTAGTAGAGCGATGTCTCCTTTGCCGACCATAAGTGGCTTTCGGTGGTAAAGGAGGTTTCAGTTCTATTCTACATGAACGACAGGGAAAAGGATGTTCTTATTCAATGATGACTGATTTATTTTGTGACCAAAACAAATAAACAAAATAAAAGGGTAATTCTAGGCAAAAGGTTTACCAAGAAACTATGAATTGCGGGATACCTCCTGGCAAACCAAGAAGTACGGGCAGGAAATCTCCCCGAATGTTGTGTTTGGTGTATCACAATTTAAAAGGCGGCCAACTTGGTTCACTATGGATGGATAGAAACCTAAAATTTTCCTCCCAAATATACCTGAAGGTACGTGGAGGCCCAAGTCCATATTAGTGTTGTCTAATGATAAACCGCACAGTGAGAGCACCCCTTTATACTTTTCGTACTAGAACACCGCTCGATATACCCGAAGGTACATGGAAGAGATCTAATATACTTACATACGTGGAGTGAGGTATCACACTTGAAATGTATCACAGACAATTAACGACAACTGCTATGTTTAACGATGTCGAAACATGTCTCTAGCCTAGACCTTCTAAATGTTATTGTTATGGTTCCAATGCTTTTTTAGGTAAATTGATGTAAATTTTAAGTTGATATTGTTTAAAAATTTTCCTTTTGAGGTTCACCACGTGATGTGATGGAAATTACAAAAAATGAAAACTAAATTGATAAGAAAACTTTTCAATTTTAGCTTTTTCAACGAAAATCCTAGCTACTTAAGGGAAAGAACAATTAGTTTTGAGAGCAAACAACAAAGAGCACAAACTAAAATGCAGCTTTCCTAACTAGTTACTATGAAAAACACACAATTCACTATATGCAAATGTAGGTTTTTCTTTTCAGTCCCCTTAATGTGAATGCAAAAAGGAAACTATATGCATCAAATCAACAAAAAACAAATGTTTTCTTCTTTGAGAAATGAGGAATTTAACAACAATTTCTCTTTTATGAAAAAAAAAGAATGAAACTAAAATTTTTCCTATAGTAAATGAATAATTTAATGACAATTTCATTTATGGAAACAAATGGATCTAATGCAGAACTAAAATACTTTGAATTTTCCTTGTCAATGATAAATAAAAACACTTAAAGAGACATTGAATGTAATAAACAATGTTACCGATGAAATAGGTAACCTCAATGTTACCTACTTTTTGAAGTATCAAGAAAAACACCTGATTTTGAAAAAGTGGCGATGCAGAATCAAGAAAAAAAAATTTGAGCATGTTTTTGGCACTTTAAGTTTTTTTTATTTTGTTTATTTTTTTTTTAAGTGGTGTTTTTTATGTCGATTTTGAATAGTGGTGGTGTATCATCACCAACGTTTTTTTATAGGATTGATTTTGACACTATAAATTTTCTAATGTCTTCTTCTTCTGTGAGATGTTTATTTTTAAGTGCGTTTATGTACTTGTGTTTTAAAAATAAAAATAATTTTTTTTTTTTAAATAAAAACTTGTAATGATATCTTCACTTTTTCACATACATAAAAGATGGGAAAAGGGTCAATATTCTAAAGTTTATATTTTCTACATGTTTATGTATTGTTAAATAATTTTTCAATGCACATCAAAAAATTGTCGCTAAAAAACCAATATTTTGAGCCATATGACAAAAAAATACAATTTTTCAATATAAATACAATGCAAAAAATACACTTTTACAGAGTTTTTGTTGAAAAAAACATGTTAAATAAACTAATTTTTTGGGAGAATCTTAACAAAAAAAACTTAAGAAAACAACATTTTTATTGAATTTTATGTCAAAAAATAATAGCAATCACATGTTTTTTGCAAAAAAAAAAGGGTTGTTCTCATAAAATATCAAAGTCTAAACATTACAAGTAAAACTGATTAATAGTTCTAAAAAATAAGTTTTGTTTGCAAGCATAACTTAAACATCATCAACAATATCAACTAATACATCTTCAACATCATCTAGAACAACATTGATGGCTTCTTCCGTAGCATTTTCTTCTTCATTTTGATCATCGCCGTCTTCTAATGGATCTTTTATGTCAGCAAATCTTCCAAAGTGTCCCTTTCCAATCATTCCATATAATGGTGGTTGAGGTTCCTTTGCTTTTTTTGCCACACGTGATTCATTAAAATCTCCTTTCCTCAAACCAACGTCTTGCTTCGCATCTGGAAGGAATTTAAGAGCGTTAATTATTTATTGAATAAATTTGCATTGAACTGGGTCTTTCTCAATGGCAATGCAATTTCTTCCTTTTAGTAGGCAACATGCTAGTGTTGTACCTAATCATCAAGCACAAAAAAAATAAGTAAGAAAATTAGTATGGAGACATAAAAAGTAAAAAAGACAATATTTAAATTTAAATTTGTATATTAAAACTTACCTGAACCTAAGAATAAATCCAAAACCCATTCTCCTTCATTTGAACATAGATATATAAGATAGTTAATCAATGCTTGTGGTTTTTGATAAATGTTAACTATATCTCCTTTTACATCTTTATCCTCATATGTTAGTTTTCTTACCACTGCATCATAAACCAATACTTGACTATGACTCTTCCCATCTACTCGATTCATAATAATATGCTAATCGCTATCGTCTTTTGTCCAACATTCAACATGGATGAACTCACAATCATTTATAATAGGCTGATCTTTGGAAGAAACAATATTTGACTTTTGCCTATAACATAACATAGTAAAAGTTCAATTAAATTTTACATGAATAAAAAAATTTGGAAGGAATCAAACATAAAATTTCAAAATCTTACCATGTAAGTTGCATCCTTGAGTTTTCTTTACCCTTGAAGCTTGTTAATAACATTGGAAACTGTGTCTGAATGAAATTTCACAAATCGCCAAAGTGGTGATGTTGTCACTTCTTGAAAACCCATAACCACTTTACTAAAAGCTTGATAAGTATATGGTTCTCTATCATATTCAATGTCTGGGAAATTGAAACCATGAGGAATATCTGCAATAACTAGGCCATATTCCCTTTTAGGTATTAGTGATGCAATGTCTTCACAGTCACCTTGTATTATTTGATATTGGACACTGTCGAGCCCATTCTAAATGTAATGATTAAGAGTAGTATCTAGTTCAACATTCATAAGACGCTTCCTTCTCATGTTCTCCATCTTAATTTTTTGAATAAAGCTTTTGAAAGTATCTGGTACTCCATTTCCATCCTTCTTCGACATCTTTAATGACATAAAAATATATATATATAGATATGTATAAGTAATAAAATAAAAATAGTTAAAATATGAATAAAATAAATTTATAAATCAACATACCTTATTGAATGCAATATAAAACTCTTTTAGTGTTGATGTAGAACTTGCTTCTGGGTAGTTGCCTACAAAATCATCCCAACTGTCTTCATTCAACATTTTAACCATGTGTTCTTGTATTTTCATAAAAAATTTCTGACTGAATAAATCAAGTTAAAAACGTTAATATATTGACATGTATAACAAATTCTACCAACATCATTATGTTTTATTTAAAAGAAAATTATAATGAAAGAAATAATTCAAGAAACTTACTTTTGAAATTCTGCACACATTTCTTCCATTGATAATTCACCCGACTTCACACGAGCTAATACTGATTTGACTAATTTATCATCCTTCACACTTTGCATTGTTCTCCAAGGTGTAATAGTCATATCCTCTAGAAGCTGCTTCATTTCAGGACCCCCCTTACTGTTGGTACATATTATGGGTTTACTCTTTCTAACCTTTTGATTTTTTATGGAAATATTCTCCCACCGATCAAAAATCTCATCAATCAAATCCCATACCTCCGCAGTTCTAAATTCCAACTGAAAAATGTTATCTGTGCCTCTGAAGAGATTTGCATTCAATTTTCGATCTTTTGCTTTTTTTTCATCAATTTGATAACATGTTTCCATTAAACATTCCTTTCGAAATGCTACACTAACTTGTCTCTTATCCCCACGACATTTTTCTATGAATTCATTATGAATAAATCTGACCCTTTGGATGAAAGTCATTTTCATTCTGTACTCATTATCTGCATTATGATCCCATGCCAATAACTTTGATTCCATTTCTATTAAGCCAGCATAAATGACGCATTTCACTGTTTGAAAAAGATAGTTATTGGGATATTCTGCAATCAATTGTCTCTTAGCCTCTATTGAATGGTTCCCTCCAATTACATAATATTTATAATCAAAATATTTTGTCTTGTCAAATGCTTGTTTGTTGGGAACCTGACATGGATCGAAAAGAACCACATAATCCACCACATGCGCATATGGATTGAACCTGAACAATGTTTTCAGATTATGTACATGTAGGTGATGGGCCTTTCTAATTTGATATTGAGATTGTCCTTCATCTGGGCCATAAAATTGGTTAACATTAAGCTCAAATGTTTGGCCACCAATAATTAATTTATTCTTCCTCAACTCTTGTCGAATAACATTTTGTTTTGTTTTAATAATGACATCCTCTAACTCAGCACCTGGTGTTATGATTTCTCTGCTTCCGTAAGAGCTTTCAATTTGTTCTTCACTGCTGCTCACGACCTTTATAGGTTCATCAATATTTGATTTCCTAGTCTTATTAGATAACATATCAGTTTTTTTATAAACAAGCTCTCCTTCATGAGGTACAAGAGAGACATCTTTGGCAATTTTTCTTTTTGGTGTCTGATCTATTTTCTCCTTTTGCACAACATTTCTCATCTCCTCCTCACTAATTCTATCATAATTTTCTGTTTCATGTTCAACACCTTCAAAAGAAACATGTTTAAGTTTACTAGATTGACCCACCTTAGTGACTCTTGGTTGATCCCCTCTTTGTATTGTTGTAGTGTCACGAGCTATTTCTCTTTGCTTCAATCTCCTTTCCTCTGCTTTGTCTTTGTGAAAAGTTTTGATCACATCCATAACATTTGGCACCAACATATAAATACCATCAAACATGTTTGAAAGACCCAGAACAAAATCCTATGAAACAAAATAAAACATGTCAATGATCAATAATTTATAAAAATTTGAATCATCCTTACAATAATGCATAGAGGAAATAAAAATAAGCATACTTACAATGTTATTTGCAATGTTGCTTGCTATTTCTTCATAAAATTTTGAAGTTATTTCATCTGTGTCGTACTTCACGATTGATAGACGATATCTAACCTTCTCACGTTTCTGAGCCTTCCTTGCAAGAACATAAATAGTGTTTGTATTCGGGACCATACATATGTCTCGTACTCTGCCCATCACATCATATGGCTCATTTAAGTCAATCATACCACAAATCAGATAGATGTGTGTATCAGCCTCCATTTCATTGTCTTCAAGATACCATGAGAAATCGGTTTTATCTATTTCCTCGGTGTTCTTCTAATCAGAAATAAGCTTTAATGAACCTGGTGCCCCACTTGCTTGACTTTTATTAGTGTGTGCAACAATATCCTTATTGCGTCCAACAGTGTCCATAGTGCGTCCAGCTGCAACTTTAGATTTGGGAGTTGTATCCATAGTGTGTCGAGCTGCAGCTGTAGATTTGGGAGTTGTTGCCGTAGATTTGGGAGCTGCTGCCCTAGGTGCAGAAACATTCACAGAAATATTTTTTGATGCCATTTTCCTGATATATATATATATATATATATTAGTTAATGGAAAAATATTGCGGATAAAATAAATTTAATAAACAAAATTTATTTCTAAAACTAAATAGTTTGAAATTAAAGCAGTAAAATTAACTATAAAAATTTTCATTTAAAAAAAAAATATTATAAATCATATGTATATATATCTATATAATATGTTTTGAATACATTTTATAAAAAATTTAAAAATGTGTTTAAATTGTATAAAATAATTAAAAAAAAATAAACTAGTATTTTCAAACTTCAGTTTTTGTTTAATATTTAAAAAAAAAACAAAAAAGTTACTAACTATTTATAACAAATGTTATAATATTATATATATTTTTTATTTTTTTAATTGTATTGTTATATAGTTTTTTTTTTATTAATTTATTATATTGTTATATTAAAACAAATGTTTTTTTTTTTAAATTTATTATATTGTATTTTTTTTAAAAATTATATAATGCTTAAAAACAAAACATAATTGTTGTTTAATGAATTTTTTTTTTTTTTTTGATATACATATATATTTGTTATATTTTGAGATTTTTAACAATTATTATTTAACAATGTTTTTATTATATTATATAACAATTTTTTTATTTTTTATTTTTTTTTATATAACAATGTTTCTATGAACTTTTAATTGTTTTATTAAAACAAATTATTTAAAAAAACATTTAAAAAAAAAAATTAAAGAACAAAATAAAATTTAAAAAAATCAAAATTAAAAAATGTTTTATTAAAACAAATTATTAAAAAAAAAAAAAAACCAAAATTAAAAAAAGTTTTATTAAAACAAATTTAAAAAAATAATTTAAAAACAAAATAAAAAATATTTAAAAAATGAATAGCGCAGGCCCGTCCGCTGGGCGCCGGGGGCCGGCCGGGCGGCGCCACGGGGTCAGCCCAGCCGGGGCCGTGAGGCTAGTTGGGCCGCCCCCGTGGTGCCACCTGGCCAGCCCCCCTGCGCGCGTTTGTTTTTTTTTTTTATTTTTATTTTTTTTCTATTTTTTTTATTTTTTATTTTTTTTTTTGTTTTTTATTTTTATTTTTAATTTCGATTTTTAATTTTTTTTTTTATATAATATAATTATTAAAACATTATTTAATAATAAAAAAAATGTTAAAAATATCAAAATATAACAAATTAAAAAAAAAAACAATTTATTAAATCACAATTATGTTTGGTTTCTAAACATTATATAATTTAAAAAAAATATATATATATATAATAAATTAAAAAAAAACATTTTTTTTAATATAACAATATAATAAATTAAAAAAATATATATATATATATATATATCACAATACAATTAATATATATATATATATATATATATAACAAAACAATAAATAAATAAAAATTAAAGATTTAAAATTAAAAACAATAAAACTAAGATTTAAAATTTAAAAAAAAAAAAGAAAAAAATAGAATATAAAATAAAAAAATTCTCAAAAAAAAAAAAAAATAATGAAATCACTGATATATTTATGATTTAAAAAAAACAAATAAAAAATGTTATAATATTACTTTTTTTTATGTGCATGGTCGTTTTATGGATTTTTCTGTCTAGATGAACCTATAAGTCTTAAAAAAGAAAAAAGAAAAAAATCTAAATTTTTGTACTTAAAACCCTAAAAAGTTTGGTTCTTTTTGCATTTTCTTCACTAAAAAAATATAAAAAAATTAAGGTTTTTGAACCTAAAAACCTTTAAAAAGTAGTTTTTGGACACAAAAAAACTATAGAAAAACAGAGTTTCCCCAAAATCGTCTTTAAATTGATAGAATAGAAGGAAAACTAACATTTGAAATGCAAAAAGTTGTTGTCACCAATGCCAACACAACACCTCCACAAAATTACGAATAGCAACACAATGCCTCCAATGCGAATGCAATGCCTTCACGAAGTTACCAATACCAATGCAACACCTCCACAAAATTACCAATAGCGACACAACGCCTCTAATGCCGATGCAATGCCTCCACGAAATTACCAATGCCAACGCAACACCTCCAGAAATTTGCTCTAACAAATACCAGAAAACTTGATGTGATGTGATGAATAGAAATAATCATTCCTTTTAAATAGCGAATATTGTCTGATTGGTTTACTGTTTAACGAATGTGGGATTAAAATTTCAAATTTAAAATATTTACATTTAGTTTATTATAGTTCATACTATAGTTAAAATACTTATTATTTGCATGTAGTTATCATAATTAATATTTTATTTAATATTTACATATACTGAATGTTGAATAATTCAAATATAATCTTAGATTAAAAATTAAAATATGAAATACTTACATGTAGTTAATTATATTTAATATTATAGATAAAATAGTTAATATTTGCATTTAGTTATCATAGTTAATATTTAAATGTAATCAATGTTTAAAATCATGGGATTAAATTTTAAAATCTAAAATATGTACATATAGTTAATTATAGTTTAAATAGTTAATATTTACATGTTGTTATTTTTGTAAATATTTACATGTAGTCAATCTTAAACCATTCAAATAAGAAAATTATTTTAGTTTCGAAGACATGCATGAAAGGAATATTTTGTGGATGTTTTGAATAGAAAGTATGGTGAAATATTTGAAGACCAACAGTTTATTAATAAATTTTGAAATATATTTTAGATGAAAATAACGTAAGTTTAAAATTTAAAATTTAAAATATTTACATATAGTCATTATAGTTAAAATAGTTAATATTTTCATGTAGGTATTATAGTAATATTATAGTTAATACTTACATCTAGTCAATGTTAAATCATTCAAATAAAAACATTATTTTAGTTTGGAAGGCATCCATGATAGAAATATTTTGTGGATATTTTGAATATAAATATCGGTAAAATATTTCAACATAAACAGTTTATTAAAAAAAATGTTAAATACATTTTTTATTAATATTTGTACCAAATATATGAAATGAAAATTTTGGAGGGAAAGTTTTTCGCGAAATTTTTTGGAGGGAAATTTTTTCGCGAATTTTTTTGGAGGGAAAATTTGGAGGGAAATTTTCAGTTTTTAAGCTATATATTGTAAGTGGGAGAGGAATTTGTATCATTCAACCTATTCTTGTTGAAAGCCATGGTTTCTTCTGATAGCGAAGTTTTTCTTTCTAGAACATCAACATCTTCATCACGCAACAACTCTATTCAGAGTGATGAATATAATGGGAGTTCGTTCACCATGAATAGAGAGTCAAAAAATCGACTTGGTCGTTATCCTAAAGATGATGAGAACAAAATTGATGAGGTGCAGCAAAATGAAATTTCTGTAAATCGAGCGCCAGTTATACCACTTACTCTTAATCCTAAGGATTATGAAAGCAACAATGATGAAGGGCATGATGAAAAAATTCCAGAGTCAAAAGTTTCACTTCGTCCTAATCCCAAGGATTATGAGGACACCATTAATGAAGAGGGAGATGAAGAATATCCACTTCAGCTTAATCCTAAGGATTAAGTGAGAACAACAAATGAAGAGGGTAATGAAGAATCTGTAGAGTCAAAATATCCACTCTGTCCTAATCCTGAGGAGTATGCCAGCACCACTGATGAAAAGGGGGATGTAAAATTTCCAGAGTCAAAATATCAAATTCGTCCTAATCGTAAGGATTATGCAAGCACCACTAAAGAAGAGGGGAATGATAATGTTTCAGAGTCAAAACATCCACTTCGTCCCAATCCTAAGGATTATGCTAGCACCACTGATGAAGAGGGAAATGAAAAATTTACAGTGTCAAAATTTCCACTCCGTCCTAATCCTAAGGATTATGCAAGCACCACTGATAAAGAGGGGGACGAAAAAATTCCAGAGTCAAAATTTCCACTTCGTCTTAATCCTAAGGATTATGTCAGCACCACAGATGAAGAGGGGAATGAAGAATTTGCAAAGTCAAAATATGCACTTCTTCCTAATCCTAAGGATTATGTCAGCACCACTGAGGAAGAGGGGAATGAAGAATTTGCAGCATCAAAATATCGACTTCGTCCTAATCCTAAGGATTATGCCAGCACCACTGATGAAGACGGGGATGAATTTCCAAAGCTAAAACTTTCACTTCATCCTAATCATAACAATTATAATTTAACCACTGATGAAGGGGGGGATGAAGAATTTCCAATAAATATAGATTCAAGGCATTCACTTATTCCTAATCCTAAGGATTATGAGAGCTTCAGTGAGGAAGGGGAGGGGCAGGATGAAGAAATTCTAGTGAATACAAATTCAAAGCTTCCACTTATGCCTAATCAAAAGGATTATGAGAGCACCACCGAGGAAGGGGAGGATGAAGAGTTTCTTGCAAATGATAATTTTAGAGGCACAGATCTGAATATTGCATTTTCTCCAAGTGACCATTTCAAAGACACTCATGGTGATGAAGAATTGAATCCTCCCAGGGAAGAATTTGAAAGCATGGGTCAATATGGTGAAGAATTTCTTTTGAGTCAGGGTTACAAAAGTGTCGATGATTCTTGTGAAATGTTTTCTTCAACCGATGATGGTAAAGAAAATTTTCCACGCAATGATGTTGATGAATTTCTTAACTATGTTGAGGATGATGATAGTGGGGATAATATTCCTCCTAATGGTGATGAAACTACTTTTACAAAGGATGATGGAATGATGAAGCCGTTGCAAGCAAATATTGCAACTAGGAGTAGAAGTAGACCTTTTCATATCAATCCAAAGCATTCCAGTTATAAAAGGGTGAGGACAAAATATCTCACGACAAAAATTTCTGTCGTTCATTTGATTTCAAGTGAATGTTGTCGAAGGGATTGCTTGAAAAATATGGATTTCAACTTTTCTTTGGAGAAAAGGAAAACATATATTTCAATGAATAAAAGCATGAAAATTTCATATTTAGTGGGTTGCATGCAATCTACACTAGCAGGTTATGATTATCATATTGGGAATGTATTGCTTTGCAGAAAGGTGTTCAAAATGTTGTATTCAATTGGTAATTGTCATTTGTCAAGAATCCAGGATAGATTGGAAAAGGATCCCACATATTATTCAAAAGCACATTATAAACGAGAGGTGGGGCCATTTGCAAATACTGCTAAGACATGGATGAAAGAATTCTTTTCAAATCATGGAGAGTGTATGCCAAATAAATACACAATACATATTCCAGATAATTTCTCGAGATGAGAAATATTCATGTTATACAAAGATTATGCAGAAGCTGTTGAAGGAATTGGTAATTTTATTACATATTCTTATTTTACAAGGATATGGAAAACTGAATTCAATAATGTTCGTATTTCTAAGAAGACAAGGATGGGGATTTGCAGCACATGTGCTTCTCTTAAAGCTAAAAGAGATAAATGTCAAGGGGCAGAAAGAGGTATGTGTTCAAAACATTGTTTTTTAAAATTTGATACTTATCAACTATGAAAATATATTTATTCATATGTTTCTTTTATTTTATGTACAGATTCCGTTGTCAAAGAACTTCAAGACCATCGCAATCAGCAAACAATTGAAAGACAAAATTTGTATAAACATCGAAAGAAGTGTTATGATCATCCAAATAAATATCTGGGATTGATAATTGATGGTATGGACCAAAAGAAAAGACTTCTTCCACATTTTGTCTGCACGCCAAAAAAATTACAGGAGGAAAATTTCATTCAGTTTCACTTGGTTGGTTGTATGGTATTTAATAAGAAGATGTTTCCAAGAGTTTTCTTCACAACTCCAAATATTCACAATGATGCAAATATAACCATAACTATAATCCATGATGTGGTTACTCTTGGTCTGGGATTCTTCCTGAAGTTTTGTATTTACAATTAGACAACACAAGTCGTGAGAACAAAAATCAAGTTCTTTTTGGGTATCTAAACATGCTCATTGAATTGGGGATTTTTAAAAATATAAAGGTTGGTTTCCTTCTTGTTGGGCATACTCATGATCATATTGATGAAATGTTCAGTTGTTCTTCAGTAACATTGAGGAGGAAAGGTGTTGGGAGCCTACCATCATTAATTGAATGTTTTAAGAAATCGTACATTCCATAGCCTGTTTTTCATGTGTTGGAAGAAACTATTGACATGCGAGGTTTATTTTTGGATCGCTTGGTGAGGAGAAATGCATTGAACAACTTAACGACATTAGCTTCCAGCATCAATTTTGTATCAAAAAAATTGATGGGATAACACTTATATGGGGCAAGAAGTATTCAACTATTGAAGAATGGGGACCATCATCAGGTTTAGCATTTTTGAAGTTCATTCCAGAGCGTCCAATGTTTTCATCAAAGATATTGTTATTACAATCAGTTTCTGAACTCCATAATGCACGAAGGCAGAAGAGAGACATAAATTATTCTGAATGTCTAGAGGAAATTAAAAGATGTATTAGAGATACATATGAATACTTTGATGTTGCTGATTCAGTTTGGTGGGAGTCTTTTTTCAGTAATCAAAGTGATATGATTTCAAGATCAGTAAATGGGGATACGCTTTTGAAGAATCCTTTTTTTTGGCCACAAAATATGCCAAATGAACATGAACATCAGGAAACACACAATGTTGAACAACAACAGCCTCAAGCTATTATTAATTCCCCACATGTAGAGGAAAGAGAAATCTATATTGGTTCTAGAAGATCACGTGCACAACGTGAAGCCATGGAAGACCTTTACAGGGGTTCTGTGCAGGATCTTAAGGAGGGTTGCATGATAGCAGTGTTAGCAGATGAAGATCCACTTGGCTATCCATTCTAGATTGTCAAGGTTATAAATTTCATTAATGAAAATGAAGAGATTACAGCTGTTGATGTACATTGGTATGCCACAAGTACCCACCCTTTCAATGGTGTGTACAAGCTAGAGATGGTAGTGGAAAAAAGAATTGGCAGAAAGAGAAAAATAAAGGGCACAAATATAAATCGTCGCCGCACAGATGTCTTAAAATTGGAGGATGTTGACATACTTGTGTATGACTTCAATTTGACAAAGAGAGGAACTCTTCAGTTGCAGACCATAAATATTTTGAAGAAATTGCTACCAGAACAATTACTGTTGAAATGGGACTCTGCAGAATGTAGACATAGATCTACAAGACTTTTGAACTCTAAAATGGTGGGCATGCATGTTGACTCAGATGGAGCACTAGTTGATGAAAGAGAAGAATATGGATCATCTTCATCTGCATCGAGCCATTCATCTGAAGATGTAGATTATGATGGTGTGCCAGAACCTATGGCTGATTTTGAATAACTATCTAAGACACTTTTATGTAATAGATGTTTGCATGGTAACTTGAAATAAAATTTTGACTTCCATCTCATTTTTCATGAAGTTCTGAGACATTTCTATGTTTGTTGGATTATATGTTTTAATTATGAAGAATTCATTTCTTTAGAATATCGACAATGTAACAATGAATTACAAAAATAATTTATGTTATATTCAATGTACCAATGTTGATATTTTAATTATAAGTAAAATATAAAATAGAAACTAATGTTGAATTTTTAGATTATGCAGTGATATTACCATGATATTATGTATTGTTACCATTTGGTATAAGATACTTTTAAAAGTTTTAATAATTATATGTGTCATTGAAACATAACACTTTGTTTTGATGCTTGATTTTTAGGTTTTGGTTGAAATTATATTTAAATTTGTCTTATGCTAAGATTTGAAAAAAGATAATTTTTTATCCTTTAAAATTAAAATTACTCTTACTTGTTTCTGTTCAATGATAATTTTTTCATTTACTTGTTCATTTTTTTAAATTGTTAAGTCTTATAATTTTTCCATAATTTCATTGTTCAAGTATGTTGAACACTTAAGATTGAAAAACTTTAGATTTACAACTTGTCATTAAGGTTTTTATGCGCTACCAAATTTTATCTTTAAGGTTCTGGTTGACAATAATTACAATTTTGGGGTTGTTTAAAGTCAAGATATTTTATGTTTAACAACATGGATGAAAATTGTTCAAAATGATAAGCCCTTCAGACATGTATTTGTTTATCTTTAACATCATCTATCAAAAATGTTAGAAATTTACGATTTTAAAAAATGTCCTAATATGTTGTCTTTAATTCCATTGTTACAAGTGTCAAAATTATGACACAATTTTTTTTTTTTGTTATTCCAGCATCAACTGGCTTTGTTTTGAGGGTGTTTTTTCAATCCTTTTTCAACAAACAATTTTTTTTTTTAGCATAATTTTATAAAATGTTGAAATTTGACCTTAAAAAAAAACCAAGTGCATTCTGGAAGACACACACTGTTGGGAAGTTTGGTGTTTCTTTTTTGAGACTTTTTGGGCTAGATTTCCCGTTTTGAGGTCAAGTTACCTATTTGATCGGTAATAGTGTTAATATCTCAAAATGGGGAAGCAACAATATATGAACACAATAATGGAAATAGCAATGATAAATCAACACATAAAATATAAGAAGATCATATAGCCATCATATTAATACCATAGCAGAAAATGTATACAAGATCTTGAGGAAATACTCACTTAAGTTAGGCAACACAATCCTCAAGAGAACATGTACATGAAATATGAAGAACGCTGCTACACAAATAATGCCCAAGGCTATGAAAACACAGTTTTATTATGGAGAACTGCTACTAGAAAGTGTCAATACACAGATCTGAAAATGTATGGATCATACAATGCCGGGAGTAGAGATCTAAGCTCCCAAGAACATTTTCAAGACAACCCGGGAAGGATTTCCTGAAATATGCAAAAGTACCAAAATTCCGAAATGCAACCCTAGGCTGAATAGCAGCTGCAACTCAAGAACTGGATAAAGATGGCTATAGATGATACATATCATGAATGAATCTCATCCAATAGATCCTTCAGGTGAAAGGTTGATCCAATCACTGAAGGTCTCACCCTCTTATCAAACACTGCAACCCTTCACTGCAAATACTCACTGAAATAACATAGTCCAAGAGGGACACTGCGCTGTAGGAGATGGGAAATATGTTGGCTAAGTGCCAAGATGTGAAATATGCTCCATAATCTTCCTCACTGATCTCCCAAAGAGAGGAACGCTCCTTCCTATGAAAAACTAGCTGCGGAAGTGGGTTTCTCAACCCTCCACTACAACACCTTGCAACACAACACTATTCTTTGCAGAAATAACATTGTAGCTGAAGACTGATGCTTTGGCCTTAAGCCTGAGTGTGAAAAAATTAAGTTCAAGCTCCCCCAAGAGGCCTCTCAAGAAAGGGAATGGGATTCCCGCTCGAGAACACCCGGTGCTAAACAACATAGCAATCTCAACAAAACAGCTGAAGAATGCACAATAGTCATGCAGACCATAAAATCAATAATCAATAACATGCCTCACTATAGCTTCCATGCCCTCGCTATAAACCATTGTGAGCCTTCTTACCTTGGATCCCACTCATTAGGGTTTCCTCCATAAAGGAATATTCCTCCCACTATCACTGCGTTGTCTCCATTGATGATCTCCACCATTCATTCCAGCACTATTGACTTGGTCAAACTTGACCTTGTCCACATGTATTTGCCCTTGTTTACACATGAGGGTGCAAGATCCAGTTATTATTATGATCCCTTTTCACAGCGTGAGGGATTTTATTCCTGTTTTAGATATGTATGGGGCTCATTACCCACTTATTCCTGTAACTAGGTGTGAGAAACAAAAATTAATTTTCCCATTAGCTGCATCCTAATTTAGGAATATTACAGTCCTCCCCTCCCAAATGTTGCTTGTCTTTAAGCAACTGCAAGGATAGAACTGAAGAACATCCTCTCCTCCCCATGTAGCATCCTCATATGATAAACTCCTCCAAGGAACAAGATGTTGTCTCAGCAATACATCTCCAAGTTGCCCCTCCCAAATATGCAAGTTAGCTTTTAGTGACCACCCCAAATATCTATCATCACGAAGAAGTAAAACACTCATGGATGAAACAATGGGTTGTCTAGAGGTCCTCTCAAGGCATGGAACCTGAAATATATTGGGAACTATCATTCCCATGTGAAACCTCCATCCCCAAGCTATCATCCATACAAAATGAGTCACCTCCCAACATGGAAACTCCTGAAAAATTTCCTCCACCTGAAGCTCCTGAAGAATAAGTGTGCTGCATAGCTAAACATGATGGGTCAAATTACCCATCCCATGTTGTATCCCTCTCCATTTATGGTAAATGTAGAGCTGTTGTTGAATTTGGGCTGTAATGATGTTGCCTTCATGAAGCAAAAAGGCAGTTGGATCTCCAAAGATCCCCTCTTTGTTTCTTGCCCATACTATCCCATATAAAGTGAATATGACATGATCATCATATGGGATCCAAATGAGAGAGGTACTACAGATTTTTCATGGTGCTGGATAGTACCAATAGTCTCCTAAGTAATTTCACAGTGCATTTTTTCTAATTGTTGTTTCAGAAAATGACATGGAAAGTTGTTTCTCAACAAACTACTAGTTGTGTATGTCATCACATCTACTAGTGAACAGTAAATGGCTTTGTATATCAACTGAGCAGACAAAAAATAATAAAAAACTTGCTATTACACCATTTTTTGGTCATCTAACCTATTATCATTAGATGGACCCAAGTACACCATGTAAGACCAATTTTACCCTAAGTAAAATTGTTTTCACTATGAAAATAACTTAGTAAAACACCTTTATTAAGTTTTTTATGGTCTAAACAAGAAACCCCATGAGGAAATATTAAATAAATCTATATTTGTTTGATTTTCCTCAAGGAATAATTAATTAAACAACAGTTTAATTAATATTCCTGGTTATATTTAACCCAAAACAAGGAAATTAATTAGATAAATAATTAGTTATCTTATTATTTTCTAAAGAATAATGATTTAAACCTTATTTAAATAATATTATTTGTTAAATATAACTAAATCACCCATAAATAATTAAATAAATCATTATTTATTTGATTATTACTCAACCACATCCTTAAAATGATAAATAAATCATCTATTTATTTATCATTTACAAATAAAGGGATTTGACCCAAGTCAAATTCCTTTTCCCTCCAACAAATATAATAAAATATTCCATAAAAGTTGGATCTTGATTTGGTTAATAATATTTTAACTATGCACCAATATCTAGACTAACCCAATATTTTGTTATAAATAGAAGGGTTTTCCCATTAATTTACCAAATTTTGTTGCCTAAAGATCACTCTGGATCTATATTTTTGGTCTGACTTTGATCCACCATCATAGTCATATTTTTGCTACCATTTTTGTCTGGGTTTTATACACCATCAAGAGAGAGGAATTTTAGATTTGAAGTGCTGAGGACTTACAAGAACCCATCCCATTGAGGAGAACTGGTAACACCCTTCTGTGTTTTCCTCCCAGGTGCCATTAATACAAAATTCATTCAACATATTCTTTTCTTGTCTATTAGATGCATGGAATAAATCTTGTTTTTTCTACTGCTTAATGTCTTTTGATGCATAGATCTAGATTTTTGCAGCATTTATCTTGATCACCTAACTACATATCTGAAGATATTGGCACCATATTTGCTGTTAGGGCTGTTTGTTATGCATAGCTAAAGTGGCCTTTTTTCGTACACTTGGAATTAAGATTCATACTAACAACTGGCGACTCCACACGGGTTTACAATTATGACCGTTGTCGTTTTTCTGATCCTTGCATATCAAGTTGCTTCAAACCCTAGAATTTCTCTTCAGCCTCTTGTTTTTTCTTTTCTTGGTGTTTTTTTTAACCTATAAAACCATAAAATGATAAAAATTATAACTTATGTGTGTTTTCAGACCTATTGAGCAGGTGACAGACACAGCCGTAGCTGAGACGACACTTTTTTCTAAAATCTTCCGCCGAAAGTGCCGGAAGTACAGGTTTCACTTTTTGGCCCAAAAAATGCGACCTGGAGTTTCAGGAAGCAGGAATCAGCCCAAAAACTGCGACCTCTACAGAAAACAGGTCAGAAACTGCGACCTGGATTTTTTGCGGGAGTTTTTCTGAAATTTTTATGCATTTGTCTGGGCCTCTGTTTAGGGTTTTCTAACCTCTGTCTCCATTCGTTTTGGTCCTGTAATTGCTCTGTTTTACTCAACTAAGTTGGAACCTAGCCCCCTAGGGCTTTGGTACCCTCCATAATTTGTGGAAGAGTTTTAGTTGCTGCAGGTTGTCTAAAATTTTTAGAGTGTTCAGCCTTTTTTCAGATCTGATACCTCACCTTCAGATCCACTTCAGATTGGCTTGTTATCCATCCAAATCACCTCATTTAGCTTTGTTTGGGTTTTCCTCTAGGTTTCACTCTATTTCCCTCCAGGAGATAGCCTTTCGCCACCTCACTTACAACAATTTTTCCTCTGATTTGTTGTTGTTTTCTGCACCACTTTCTAGCATATTTTTACCTTTAGAACCATATCTCTCTCGACCTAAGATATATTGGCTATTTTGGTGTGTTTTGACTAGTTTTTTTCCCGCCTACAGACTACTTGTTGAGAGGCCGCCTCCTTGGGTTTAGATTATTTCATTATTAACTATTTGTTTACTGTCATTTCAGTTTCATATATTGTTATCTACAGGTTTATTTCAGTTACACAACACACTTTTTCTTTTTCTTTACAAACTTCTGGGTTTAAAAATTAAAATTTACACACTTTTCACACACACCCTAAGCAAAAAAGGGCTTGGTTAACACTGCCAAGAAAAGACTCTAAAACATTGAAATCAATTGATCATGCACCTCTCTTCCCTTGTTTCAACATTGTAATTAGTTGATCCTGAACCTCCCTACCCTTGTCGGTCTCTTTTTCCTTTGTGCTATGTTTGTGTCATCATCATTGCACCACCAAGGCATTTATCCTAGAGACTTCTTGGCCTTCATCCTCAATTTCTGGTAGGAAGACTTACTCCTCCGCGTAGGATTCGAGTTAGTCCTCCTCCGAGTCTGCACTCCGACTCTTCTTCTGGTTCATTGGGTTCTCCTTCTCGTTCCGCCTTCAGTTCTCCGTCTGTCACCTTCACCATGTCTGGTGCAAGACCTAATGCTGGTGGTAACCCCAGACCTCATGCTGGGAACACCACTAGTGGGACCGCAACAGACACTACCCCAGCTGTGCCCTTGCTCCCCTTCATGGCAGGCCTCAGCCTTCCTGATTTTGACCAGTTGATAAATGACCCTATACACCATGATGATAGTTGGCCTGCTATGCTGACTAAGCACCCTTCTGACATCCCCAAGTTTGAAGGCCTTGCTAGAGAATATCGTGCAAATCATGTTTGATCTTTCCACATGTGGTGTTAGTCTAACTCTATTACCAATGACTCTATCCATCTTCGGTTGTTCCAACGTATGCTTACAGGTGAATCTTCTAAGTGGTATGTTGATCAAGCCCCTTCCTCTCATACCACCTTTGCAACTCTTGCCGGGGATTTTCTATCTTACTTCTAGCTTCCCCTTCGTTATGACACTGGTACCAAACTCTTGAATTCTTTCCATCAATCGTCTGCGACCCACCTATCCGACCATGTCCAGGAATGGTGGAGAAGAAAGAGCCTATGTCGAGCCCCTACCTTCGAAGATCGTGTCTACATGGATTGGTTCCTTAGATATCTCTTGCCACCTATCAGGAAAGATGTCGCATCGCACTTCCCTCAAACCGAAGAAGTCGCTCTACAAATTGCCTTAAAATATGACCTGATCTATGCTCATTCAGGTTATGTTTATACCGTTCTACCTAATCTTACCATACCCATTGGTGCCAATGCACTGGGGGCATCTCACGCCATTGATGGTATTGTTGGAGCTCTTTCTAATACATACGCTCAACCTCCCATGGGCTATGGCTTTCCTCGGGGGGGGGCTAGCACCTCCTGCACTTTTCCCCCTCTTGGTAGCATGTATCTAGAATACGAAATGCCTCCTCTTTTTTCCCAACCTCCTGTTTACCACACTGTTACCTAACCTCCTTATTATCTATAACCACAGCCCGATGCTCTAGCTCCTCCAGCATTAGCACCACCTCCTCCCTTGCCTTCTCAACCCCTGCAATAGCAGCCACCTCCCCCTTAGGGGTAGGTGTATGCACAACAGGGCGCGACTATTCATCCTCCCTCCAAAAAGAAGAGGAAAGGTTCTCAAAACCAATCTGCTCCCGATAATCCTGGACCTAATCCTTAGATTAATGATCCTAACACTACTAACCAGCAACCGGGCACTCAGCCCAAGCAGGACAGGCCTGTTCACATGAACAAGCCCTATTCTTGTTATGGTGTTTATGGTCATTACACACATTATTGTCCTCTTTTACCACAGATGCAGCAGGTGTGGGAGTCTCAAACAACATTGCGAGGACAACAAGCCTCCCCTTTTGTCCCTCCCAGTGTTGCGTCTAGTCAGCCGGCTCTGCTTACTAATCCTTTCCCTCAGCAAGGATTTGTGGATACCCAACCACCTAAAGGTCAGGTGGCCACTCAACCTCTTCCATCTGGTACCTCCGATTACTAGATTCTCATGATGAACTCTGATCAACCTCTAACCATAGACATCAATCTTCAAACTCGGTCCCGTCAGTACAAGAAGCCTCCCGCTATGTCTGTCCCTGAGCCACCTCCTTTGCTCTCTATAGAGCCTATTTTGACACCTAATAGTCCCTTGCAGATCCCTCAGCCTAAGGCGAAGGTTCATACCAAGATTCCTAAGGGACCATTACGCAAAAATGCTGCTTCTGGAAAAGTTTCCCATTCGTATAACATAGTAGATGATTCGGCACAATCCCATGCTGCCATTTCAATGCTGAAACTCCTCCAGTCGTGCCCTTCACAATGAAAAGCTCTACTATCTACCATGGGCACTGTAGATCATTCCGACAATTGATTCATTGTCTTCGATTTTGACCGGTCAGAACATCCTCCTCTCCCTGCTTCCGTCGCCTTCCAAATCCCAGTCAAGATTCGGAATGCCAACGTTTCCCGGTGCATCATTGATGAGGGGCCATCCACCTGTGTGATGTTCGTGTTGGTTTGGAAGCAACTCGGATCACTTGATTTGGCTCCTTCCATGATCACTCTCTGAGCGTGGGATTGCCACGCCTCCTAGCCCATTGGCTTATTCCACAATTGTCCAATTACTCTTGCGGGAAAGATTTTTTGCGTTGACGTGGAAGTCATAGATGCCCCCTTAGATTATAACATTATATTGGGTCGTAGCTACACCTATGCGATGTTTTTTGTCCCATCTGTGGTTCATCGCAAGATGTCCTTCCCTCATAATGGAAAGATAGTCACCATCGATCAGTTGACATAGTAGTAACCGAAGTCTCAGACCTCCCCTGAGTCCATCATCTCTTTGGTGGCCAATATGGAAATCATCGATCCTTTGACCAGTGTCTCACTCGGAGTCTACAAATTTTTCTCACTGCTTTGTAATTTCCCTGGTCTTCCTCCTTCTGTCTCTGATCCCAGCTCATCGAATGTTTGCATGATGCAATCATCTAGGGCTACCCTCAAGTGGCCTGCCTTGGCTAGTCAGCAGCCTCCTTGCCCTCTGCAACCTACTCCTAGCCCTTCAATTCAGCCTTCTAGACCTCCTCCTCCTAGCCCTTCAGCTGGTATCCATGAGCCTCTATACCCTCCTGGAATGGTTCCTCCAGGCCTTAACCATTTAAGAGTCGTCGCGCCTGGCTATTACCCCTCCAGTCAGATACCGTTCCTAGCTCCACCCCCCAGGAGTATACACGATACCTGTCATGGCCACCCTCTCTCTTCCTAACCTGACCCTTGGGTTTCCCATCTGGTACCTTGATCCTCCAGCTGCTACCCTGTCTGGTCAACCAAAACCTTATCTTGCTTTGACCCCAGTTCAACCAGTTCGCATAACTTCTCCCACTGCAACAGTGCCTCAGCCACCTCAACAAGAACCAACTCCTATTGTGACCGCTTTGGGTAAGAAGGGCAAAGCTCTCACGGGGGAAACCAAAGACAAGGCCACTCCGACAAACCTTGCCCCTCCTCGGCCGCCAAAACGCACTATCTAGTGTGCTTTGTGTGATTTTTTCGGTAACGCCACCCATACTTGTCCAGAGTTGCCTCGCCTTAATTCCATGGTCAATGAGACATTTTCGAAGTCTGATATCCCTAAGGTTTATGTCACTATACCCGATTTAGTCCCAAAACTAAAACATTTGCACACCAATCACCCTTATGCTTTGTGCGATTTCCATGGCCATTACACTCACCTTTGTCCCCGCTTTGAAGAGTATCACTCCTCTTTGGAAGCATTCCACCAATTCGAGGCCAAGCATGACAAGTTCACCTCTCACTTGTTTGCGAGTTCTACTCCAGCAGAACTAGAGGATCTGCCTACTCACATTGACATTCCACCTCCCGATGTCAAGATGATGGAGCCTTCTGCCCACATTTTGTACCTATTATCATCCATGATACCCACAGTGGAAGTCCCCTTGGAGACTTCCCCTGATGTTTCGCTTGACCTCCCTTCAGCGATCACTCTGGGCTCAACATTGGTATATCCCTTGTCTACTTACTCTTTTGTCATCCCCCATGACGTTCTGCATGTGAGCCTTTATTCACATGATGATGAGTCCAGTATTTCTACCGCGTCATGAGGTCTCTCTTCCTCCAGTCACCCCATCTTCCATTTTGATGAAGACATTATGGAAGCTATGACCGAACCTGACTTTCCATGGGATGATATGCACCACTGCACATACTTCCTCCCACAACAGTCCCATGACCAACATGTTGTGGAAACTAAAGACTTCATTGCTGGTGAGGTCGATTGGTTTAGAAATCCCATCCTTGCACCTGATGCTTTCGAAGAAGGAAACATGGAAAATATCTCTCCTACTATTAAAATTGACATTTCTGAAAAACCAAGGATAGAAGAAAATATCACCTTGGGTGCCCATTGCACCCCTGAAGAGGTTGAGGCTTACACCGAGCTATTCAAATAATTCTGGGATATTTTCACCTGGTCCCATTCAGAAATGCCTGGACATGATCCTACCATTTTCGAACACCATATCGATACATGGCCTAATGCCAATCGTGTCCATCAAAAGTTGAGACACATTAATCCTTCCAGACGAGAAGTTGTCAAAGCCAAAATCGATAAGCTCAAGCAAGCTGGTTTTATCTATCCCATTGAATACACCACTTTGGTGTCCAATGTAGGAATTTATAGGGTAAGTTTCGTAGATCAAGAACCAAAGGTCACCACTCACAAACAGATCACAAATCAGTACACCAGTATAAGCACATCGTTAAAACCCTCAAAGAGGGAAACAGTCCATGCCTCGAGCCAACACAACCACTTCAGGGAATTTATTAATATAAAAAGAAAAGTTACATTTGTTTCCCTCATAGATGATTACTAGAAAAATGACCCTCCATGCTATTTAAATAGAGATTATGGACTAATCGGGTACTAAGCCACGGATCAAGTGTCGTTAATACCGAGGTGAGAGATAACCATCGGATCACTACAAATCATGACCGTCGGATTATAAGTTACAAATGTACATGGTAAAGAAACACACTTTACCTAACTCTACCCTAGACTAAGTTATTCTTAACTATTTCCTATGTGTTAGAATATCCTAACAACCCCCCTTAAGAACTACTTGGGATAGGATTGAAGGATTTACAAAGGTGACACAAAAGGAGCCTATTTCCTATGTGTCAAAATATCCTAACATCCCCCCTTAAGAACAAATTGGGATAGGATTGAAGGATTTACAAAAGTGACACAATAGGATAAGGAAGGAGGAATTAAAGCCTATCCCCCCTTAATGAAAACTTTCCTAAACTCCAAGCATGGATCGAAGTTTGGTAAACTTCGCTTCTATCAGAGCCTTCGTAAAGATATCAACTACTTGATCATTGGTCGGAAAATACTGCACTTCAAGAACATGATCATGAATGAGCTTTCTGATGAAGTGTATGTGGATTTCAATGTGTTTTATACACTAATGTTGAACTGGATCTTTACATAACTGAATGGCACTCTGATTATCACACCAAAGTGTAGTTGGATGCTGCTGATGAAGACCAAATTCAGACAGGATCTGACAAAGCCACATGGCTTCCTTGCTGGCTTCAACTGCACCACAATACTCTGCTTCTGTGAAAGAAAGGGCGATGGAATTTTGTTTCTTATAAGACCAAGTAATAGTTCCTGAACCAAGAGTGAATACATATCTTGCAATGGACTTCCGATCATCAGGGTCACTAGCCTAATCAGAATCAGTGAAACCAATCAACAAGGGAGATGCTCCTACACTGTAATGAATCCCGAACTAAACTGTACCTCGAATATATCGAAGTAATATTTTAGCTGCTTTCTAGTGACTTTCATGAGGTTGGTGCATAAACCGAGTGACAAGACCAATGACAAAGGAAAGGTCAAGACGGGTATGGGTTAGATACAAAATTTTACCAACAAGTTAATGGTATAAGGTAGCATCAACTTCAAGGGTAGTACAGTTGACTAAAAGCTTGAATCCAAATTGAAAGGGAGAAGGGGCAGGCTTACAGTCTTCCATGTGAAAGTGGTGTATAAGATCACAAGCATACTTGGATTGAGAGAGGGTAATGCCTTCCTTGGATTGCAAGACTTGAAGATCAAGGAAATAATGCAAGTGTCCTAAGTCTGTCATTTCAAACTTCTTTTCGAGGCTATACTTCACATGGTTTATATGGTTTGGATCACTACCAGTAAGGATAATAACATCAACATAAAGAACAAGGATGGTGAAGGAATTACCCACTTTCTTGGTGTAGACAGTGTTGTCAGAATGACACCTAGAAAGGCCATTATCTAAGAGAAATCTATCCATTTTGGCATACCAAGCCCAAGGAGCTTGTTTGAGACCATAAAGAGACTTCCTAAGGTGACAAAAAAGGCTAGAGTCTTTTTTAATAAAGTCAGGGGGTTGTTCCATGTAGATTTATTCATGCAAATCTCCATGTAAGAAGGCGGATTTAACATCCATCTGATGGACTTCCCATTTAAAGGAGGCATCAAGGGAAAGAACAAGGTGGATAGAATTCATTTTGGAAATAGGGGAGAAGGTTTCAGTATAGTCAATTCCTTCAACTTGTGAAAAACCTTTAGCGACAAGGCGAGATTTATGTCTATCCACTTTTCCATCTGGTCCAAACTTTGTTTTGTAAACCCGTCTGCATCTGACAATTTTTCTTCCTTTTAGAAGAGTAACAAGATCCCAAGTATTGTTTTCCAATAAGGAACGATACTCTTCATTCATAGCTTCATACCAATTTGGATGACCGGAGGCTTATTCAAAGGTTTTTGGATCAAGTTTTTCTGGAACTTGAGCCAATAAGGAAGAGGATCTTTCGAACTGAGAACGTGTACGTCATCGATTGGCAAGGTCACCTGTAAGAGAACCTGCTGCATCCCGAGTAGAGCGGACCCATCTTGGAAGTGGTGGAGTATAAGGAACAATTTCACAAGCTGGAGGAGGATTGTCATCCTCGCTGTCATCATCTGAACTAGAAGGAATGCCATTAAAAATAGGAGAGAGAGAGGTGGCACATATGCCGAATCAGGCTCGCAGGCCAAAGGTGGCACACCCGCCGAACTAGGCTCACAGGCCGATATATTTTCATTAAACATTACATCCCTTCTAATGATTATATTTTTGGATTTTGGTTGAAGAAATCTATATTCTTTGACATCTTCATAATATCCAACAAAAACACATTTTTCACTCTTAGGTTCTAAGGCTTTATATTTCGCATTTGGAATATGGGCCCAAGCATCACTTCCAGAAACACGAAAGCGATTTACATCTGGTTTGATTGAGCTCCAAGCTTCTTCTGGACTTATATTCTTTAAAACCTTAGTAGGAGTGCGATTTACAATGTAATTTTCATAGTTAATGGCTTCTGCTCAAAAATTGAGACCAAGTCCTTTAGATTGAAGCATACAATTAGCCATTTCTTTTAAGGTGCTATTCTTCCTTTCAGCTACACCATTTTGTTGTGGAGTATATGGAATAGTATGTTGCAATTTAATGCCATGCTCAGTGAAGAAGTTGATAAATTTGTTGTTAACATATTCTCCGCCATTGTCTGATCTTAACTTAAGAATTTGATGTCCAGATTGTTTCTCAACAAAGGCCTTAAAGGCCAAGAACATGTTAAAAAATTCACTCTTGATTTTTAAGAAATATACCCAAGTGCGTCTAGAAAAATCATCAACGAAAGTTAAGAAGTACTTGCAACCAGAGAAAGAAACAATAGGAAGTGGACCACATTAATCACTGTGCACAAGTTGCAAAGGGGCTGAAGCGTGCCAAGAGGCACATTTGTCAAAATTATCCTAATGATGTTTTCTGAGTACACATCCAGAGCAAATACCATCTCAGCAAGATACCATAGGAAGGCTCGTCACCATATTTTCCTTACATAGAGTTTGAAGAGAGCGATAGTTTAAGTGACCAAATCGCTCATGCCAAAGTTTGCTCACATCATCATTATGAGCAACAAAAATAGAGGGGAAGAGATGATGACCCAAAGTTGTCAAACTTATACAACCTTGTGGAATCATCAGCAATGCCAGTAGCTAAAATATGTTTAGGATCTTTGAGTTCCTTGATTACAACATCATGAGCTCATCACTGCTACTCAGGGACATCATTGTTGATCTCCATGATGGTGCACCTACTATTCCAAGATCATGTTCACTGATGAACACATAGTTCTACATTGAATTTCCTAGGAAAATGCTCATCTCATCCTCCAAAAATCTACACTCTAACCTTAAGAGTTGTGTGCATCTAAAAAATGAGTGAGTAGGATGAATTTTTCTCTCTTCCTCGAGTCTATCAAGGCTCCTCAGCATAGTGATCATGTGCTGCTCCAAATCAACAGTGTATCTTGACCCTAGGTCATGAAATGGCATACAAATTTCCATAATATCTGCTAAAATGATAGGAAATGAAAACTTAGGCATGCCTTGGTGAAGCTTGGGATCATTTTGTATGGCTGCAAGAGTTCCTTCCTCGAATGTGATGGTTCCCCCAACTGCTAGTGTTGTTGGATACTCCTCCATAATCGCATCAGTGCTGGTAGAAGTCTCTTCAAGTGGTAGTGAGGGATTCTCCTTCTCTGATTTCTCCTTGTCAAAAAATTTAATCACCATTTGAGTAAATTATACAAAAGTAGTCACTCTTGCATGACTCAAATGGCTGAACCACCAAGTGTTTACTTCACCCTCAAGATGCAGTGCTGCAATCTCTACAACCTCTATTTATACCACTGGATTTAGTAGAAATAATTCATCTAGATTTATTTCCCAAGCCCTTGCTGTACAAGTGAATGACCCATAAAAAGTAGACAATAGGAACCTATTGCCCTTGAATTTCCTACTGCTACAAGGTCTCCTTTATTCCTCAAGCTGTATGAACTATGGGATAGTTAGAATCTCCTTAAAAGCTACAGTTTGAGATTTATATTCAGCAAGTTATTCACTTAGAATCTCATGATCCAAGTGTCCTCCATCTCTATGCATTTGGTCTCATTTTTCAAAAGGAAAGGGCATAGTTCCATTGCTTCTTTCCACTCTTCTTTGCTTGACCTCATTAGTGAGGTCCTTTCTAGATCTGAAAAGAGATGAGACAAAACTCATTCTCTCCATCATTTTGATCTTTCTCTTCTTATTCTTATTCTCCTAATAGCATAATGGCTGAGATCCATAGACTGAGCCAAGATTATGCTCTGATACCACTGTAATATCCCAAAATGGGGAAGCAGCAATATATGAACACAATAATGGAAATAGTAGTGATAAATCAACACATAAAATGTAAGAAGATAATATAGCCATCATAATAATACCATAGCAACAAATGTATACTAGATCTTGAGGAAATAATCACTCAAGTTAGGCAACACAAACCTCAAGAGAACATGTACATGAAATATGAAGAACACTGCTACACAAATAATGCCCAAGGCTATGACAACGTAGTTTTATTAGGGAGAACTACTGCTAGAAAGTTTCAATACACAGATCTGAAAATTTATGGCTCATACAATGCCAAGAGTAAAGATCTAAGCTCCCAAACACATTTTCAAGACTACCTGAGAAGGATTTCCTAAAATATGAAAAAGTACCAAAATGCTGAAATGCAACACTAGGCTGAGTAGCAACTGCAACTCAAGAACTGGATGACGATGGTTGTAGATGATACATATCATGAATGAATCTCATCCAATAGATCCTTCAGGTGAAAGGCTGATCCAATCACTGAAGATCTCACCCTCTGATCAAACACTGCAACCCCTCACTACAAATGCTCACTGAAATAATGTAGTCCGAGAGGGAAAATGCGCTGTAGGAGATGGAAAATATGTTGGCTAAGTGCCAAGATATGAAATATGATCCAGAATCTTCCTCACTGATCTCCCAAAGAGAGGAATTCTCCCTCCTCTGAAAAACTAGCTCCGGAAGTGGGTTTCTCAACCCTCCACTGCAACACCCTGAAACACAACACTAGTCTCTGCAGAAATAATGTTGTAGTTGAAGACTGATGCTTTGGCCTTAATCCCAAGTATGGAAAAATGAAGTGAAAGCTCTCCTAAGAGGCCTCTAAAGAAAGGAGATGGGATTCCTTCTTAGGAACACCCAGTGCTAAATAGCACAACAATCTCAACTAAACAGCTAAAGAATGCACAATAGTCATGCAGACCATAAAATCAATAATCATTAACATGCCTCACTATGGCTACATTTCCCTCCTTATAAACAAGTGTGAGCCTTATTACCTAGGGTCCCACTCATTATGGTTTCCTCCATCAAGAAATCTTCCTCCCACTATCACTACGTTGTCTCCATTGATGATCTCCACCATTCATTCCAGCCCTGTTGACTTGGTCAAAATTGACCTTGTCCACATGTATTTGCCCCTATTTACAAATGAGGGTGCAAGACCCAGCTATTATTATGATCCATTTTCACATCATGAGGGATTTTATTCCTGTTTTAGATATGTATGGACCTCCTTACCCACTTATTCCTCTAACTAGGTGTGAGAAACACAAATTAATATTCTCATTAACTGCATGCTAATTTAGGAATATTACATTGAACAAACTTACTTTTCAAAGCAGGAAGAATCAGGAAAATTCATTGGTCTCTATGAGGTATCCAAAAATTGAAAAAACAACAAAAAAATGGCTGAGAATAATGTCAAGGACAAATTCAAATGGAATTTAGTTATCTAAGGGGGAAACGCAGTCTCTAAAGGGAGACAGTGTGTTGTAATGCACCCCTTAGTGGGATACAGTGCACTACAGTGCACTGTATCTTGACCAAAAATGTGTTGGGCATAACCAAGATTGAAAATTAAAGCTACAGAACACACTTCTAATGCAATTATTTGATTCAAAAGTCCAATAACTGATAATAGGTGCTATTGGGTGGATAAGTAGAGGCAAAAACACCAAGAGTGAGAGGAAGCTCCCTAGTGGAGTTGCGAATTTTTTATGCAGAATTATGATCTACGGATAAATAAAATTCCCTAAATGTGGCGCTATGCATTTAGAACAACAAATCAAAGACTTTTCTATCAATTTCTCTAAGATTAAATAGTGTTGGGAAAAATACTGAGAGGGGGGGGTGAATCAGTATTTAGGACTTACTCAAAACTTTTTACTTTTCCATTCACTAAAACCCATACGCTACTTTGCTAAAGCCAACTAGCGTATACACGTGGATATCCTTCATAAAACTCGCGTATGAACAGAGATCTAATTATGCCATTAATTCTTTACTTAGATCTATGCAACATTCATTCTTCTGATGATTAGATAATAGTAAGCATGTGAAGTAATAATAGAATAAACCATCACATAAGCATCACATACACAAGAACACGGGATTTAAGGTGGAAACCCAAGTCCGGAGAAAACCACATTCTTCGTCGTATCGGTCTTCAATATTTATTATATAAAGAAAACATGTTACAACCATGTATTGGCGCGGACTCTCATACCGACACGCGAGCACCCACTTGCGAAGGCTACAACCTTTTCTCATTTCTGACCTCTCTGGAAAGGCGACTCAGTCCCTGCTCTCGTTTACCAGACTCGCCTGGAAGGGAGCTACGACCCCCTGCTCTCGTTTAACAGCCTCTCCTGGAAGGGAGCTACAACCCCCTGCTCTTGTTTACCAACCTCACCTGGAAGGGAGCTACAACCCCCTGACTAAAGGCTACAACCCTCAGCACCACCATGGACCACGTTTCTTCAATTTTCACACTAGATCCAATATATTCAATGGAACACAACTTGCAGGCCACTTTTCATCATATTTTCAGACTGAACCCACTCCACACAATTAAGCTCAATCATACATCAAACTGAAACTTATACCCTTATCAATTCATTCAATGAATCATCAACCAATCAATTAACAACTTGATGTTTTCTCAACATAGTCAACAACATAATCAATATTTAGAAAACCCACATCTATATGAATACATCATAGACAGATAGCAGTAAGACATCAGAACAGATCAGACATCTGATACCACAAAATTTAGCAAGCCCTAGTTTTAATACGCACTTTCCTTTCACTGATCCTACGTATATACGCACTTCCATGCATATCAACCCGCGTATACATCTTCACATACTTCGGAACTGGTTTCACATTCCATACATGCTTTCGTTGAATTAAACCTGCGTATATGCGCGCTTCCTCTACTACAAACA